>MU390252.1:24419-359304 GCA_022578715.1 Nemania sp. FL0916 | reverse complement strand
TAATTAATTTAAAATTATAAAAAAAAAAAGATCTTAATTAATTTAAAATTATAAAAAAAAAAAGATCTTAATTAATTTAAAATTATAAAAAAATAGTTATAATTTATAATTATTAAAAATTCTATATATAGTTTTAAAATTTTTTTTATATTTAGTTATTCGTTTTTATTCGGTAATTATTAACTTAACTTATAATTTTTATTAAAATAATATATTCTTTATTTAAAATTAATTGTTTTTATTATATAATAACGGGGAGTACTTTAAAAACTTCCTAACGGACACCTACTAAAGATCCTATTATTACCTGCAAATCAAAACCCCGTACGCTCTCCTATATTGTTGTATAGGAGGTCCGTTATATTAAATAAATTAAATAAATTATAATTATTTTAATTAATTTAATTAATAAATATATAATTATTTTTTATATAATATATATAAATTTATAAATAATTTTTTTTATATTTTAATTTTAAATTTAAAGTAAAAAATTTATAATAATAATAATTTTAATTTTAATAAAATATTAATTATAATATATTTTAAAAATTTTATTTATAAAAATAATTTATTTTTAATTAAATTAATTTTAAATTTTTATTTTTATTAATAATTTAATAAATATTAATATTAATTTTATAATTTTTTAAAAATAATATATATATTAAAGATATAAATAATATTATTTATATATTTTATTATTATTAATTTAATAAATTAATTATATATATAAAATAAAATTAAAATTTTAAAAAAATATATATTAAAAAATATAAATTATTATTTTTTAATAAAATTAAAATTAATTAATTATTTAAAAAAATTAAAAATTTTATAATTATAAAAAATAAAATAATATTATATATTAATTAATTTAAAAAAAATATTATATATATATATATATATAATATTTAATATATATTATATTTATTAAATATATTTATATAATTTTATTTAATTTTTTATTTTAATATTTATATTTATAAATAAAATATATATAATTATAATTAATATAATAAATATATATATTTAATTTATATATATTTTTAAATATATTTATTATTTATAATAATATATATATATATATATTATTATTATTATTATTATTATTATTATTATTATTATTATTATTATTATTATTATTATTATTATTATTATTATTAAAAATATTAAATATATATTTATAATAATTTTAATTTAAATATTATTATATATAAATATATATTATAATATAATAATTTTTTTAATTTTAAATTATAATATTAAAAAAAATATTATAAAATTAATATAATTTAAATTTTTGTTTTATAAAATATTTAATAAATAAAAAAACTAAAAAGTTTATATATAATAAAAAAAATAAAACAATTATTATAAACTGTTTTAAAATCGAAAATAATTAATAAATATAAACCCCGGTTTTATTAAAAAAAATAAACAAATAATTATTTTTTTTCGTAAAATTATTCGAAAATACCGAACTCGGAGTTTTTTAACTTAATATTATATTAACTCGGGTTAAATGTTTAATAAATAAAAACTAAATATTTATAACGTTTCGTAATTTTAAACAAAATTAACAAATATTTAATAAATATTTTAAAAAACAAATTATTTAATACACTGAATATTTAATAAATATAAATTATTATTTTATATAAAATTAATTATAAAATTATTATTATATCGTTATAAAATTTTATAATAAAATATTTAATAAAATTAAATTATTTTTTTTAATATAATTCGAACTAGTTATTTTAAAATTTTAATAATATTCGTATTCGCGGTAAAAATATTTTTTATTATTTTTAGTTTTAAAACGCGAGTATTTTTTATTGTTTTTAATTTTAAAATAAAAGTTTTTTTAAACGTTTTTAATTTTAAAATATAAGTACTTTTAAACGTTTTCGGTTTTTTAAATCGTAAATTACGTTTAAAAAAATTTTATAAATAATTCTTTTTAATTAACTCGTTATTAATTTTAAAAATATTTTATAAGTAGTTTTTTTTAATTAATTCGTTATCGATTTTTATATTTTTAATATTAAAATTATTATTTAATATAATTATTTAATAAAGTTTTAATAAAAAAATAACAAGTTTTTTATTAAAATTTAATAAATTTAAAATTTTATTAAAATTATTTTAATTAATATTTTATTAATTATTATTATTATTTTTATAAATATTCGATAAATTTTTAATATAATTTTTATTATTATTATTATATTTTATATTTTTTTATTAAATATTTATTATATTTTTAAATTAATTATTTTAATTATTAATAATTATAATTTATTATTAAATATTTTTAATTTTATTATATTAACTATTTTAATTATTAATTATTATTATTTTTTATTAAATATTTTTATTATTATTGTTTTAATTATTAAAGTTTATAAAACTTTCGTTT
Source organism: Nemania sp. FL0916 (assembly GCA_022578715.1). Lineage (NCBI taxonomy): Eukaryota > Fungi > Ascomycota > Sordariomycetes > Xylariales > Xylariaceae > Nemania > Nemania sp. FL0916. Next base: position 356,879 of record MU390252.1, on the reverse strand, counting down.
TTTAAAAATTTATTTATAATATTTTTATAAAATATTTAAAAAATATAAATCGTTATTTTTTTTACGCGTTTATATTTTTATAACATATTTTTAATAATTAAATTTTTATTTTAAAATTCGGCATTTTTATAATATATTTTACTTTATTTTTTACAAGTATTCGTTTTAAATTATAATTATATTTTATAACCGGGAATTCGAATAAATAAATAAATTATTTATAAATTTAATAAATATTTATTAAATATAAATTTAAGTTTTATATTTTTTATAAATTTCGTAACTTTATAATTATCGTAAATTTTAAAAATTTTAATAATAATTTTTATTTACGTTAAATTAAATTAATTTTTTATTAATATTTAATAAAATAAAAATAAATATAAATAAAGTTTTTTATAATCGTTTTATTATTTTAATATTTTAATAAATAATATTATAAAATTTTTTTAAAATTTTATTTTATTAATTTTATATAATAACGCGGAATTTTTAAAACAAAATTATTTATTAAATTTTTTATTTAAAATTTTATCGCGCGTTAATATTTTAAACTAATATTAATTTTTATAAAATATTTAATAAATATAAAAGTTAATTTTATATTTATTATAAATAATAAAACGATTAATTAAATTTAATTTTTTTATTAATAAAAATATAATAAAATTTCGTTTATTTTTTATTTTATAATTTTAAATATAATAAAAAAAATTATTTAATAATATTTTACGAAAATTATTTTTTATTTATAATAAATATTTAATAAGTTAAAATCCGGGTTTAATATAAATAATATACAAGTTTTTTATATAAAATTAATTTATTTTTATTATTTATATTTTTTAATATATAATAAAAACATTTATTAAATAATATATAATAAAAATTCTTTTATATATTTTTAATAAATATATAATAAATATATAATAAGTATAAATTTAAATTTTATATATATAATTATATTAAATAATAATATTTTTTTAAATCGAAAGTTTTAATTTATATAATTAAATTAAACCGTTTAACATTTTATAAATATTTTATAAAAAATTTTAACGTAATTATTTATTATATTTTAATATTTAAAATTAAATAATAATCGTTTAATTAAAAACGTTATTTTTTTAATTGAATATTTAATAAATATAAAATTTAATTTTATAAATATTTTATTTTATCGTTTAATCGAGTTTTTAATAAATATAAAACTCGAATTTATAAATGTTTTATTTTATTATTTAACCGAATATTTAATAAATAAAAATTTAAATTTTATATTATTTTTATTAAAAATTAGTTTTTTTTAAATATTTTATTTACTTATTACGTTTTTTTTATAATTCGCGGTTTTATTTATAATAATTAAATAAATAAACTTTGTATTTTTAAATTTAAATTTTTAAAAAATAATTATTATTAATTAAATTAATTTAAAATTAATATTAATTAAAATTTAAAAATTAAATTTTTAATTAAAAATTTTAAAAACTTATTTAAATATATTATATAATAATATTTTAAAAAAAATACGAGTATTTATTATAAAATTTTTTAAAAAATTTATAAATATTTATAATAAATTTTTTTAAAAAAAATATAAATACTCGTTATTAATTTCGCGTTTTTATTATATTTTTTTATAGTTTATATATTTATTAAATATTTATTCGTTTTTTTTTTTATTTTTTTTTATTTTTTTTTATATAATTACTTATTATTATTTTTTTTTATTTTTTATATTTTTTTTTTTAATATTTTTATTTTAATTTTAAATATTCGTTTTATTTTAACACGTATTTTATTATATTTTTAACTTATAACTAATAAATATTTATCACTATTTAATACTATATATAAATAAATCATTTAACTATTAAAAGTTTAATTAATTAACCTTTTTTTCCCTGCTTGGGCCCACTAATCTACCTATTAGGTTAGTTGCCAAGCCCTCTATGGTCAGTTGATCTATAGTCTCGCCCTAGGTTTAAGTGGGATAGACGGCGTTTATTTATCGTTACTCCGTACTTATCGCCGGTCCATTCCATTGGTAAGATACCTACTTACATCATCAGCGACTCTTAACGTTCCGGCCTTCAAGCTATCGCAGCTTCAGGTTTTGTTGCCCTGCAAATGATGCGAAACTCTTCAGCATGGCATATATAGCGCCAATTCATAGGCCCAATAGTGTTCGACATGCTATACGCATTGGCTTGTTTCCCAACGAGCCGGAGTGCTTGGTTGTGGCGTGAGTTCGCCCTCCTTAGCTTGGCCCTGCGAGCTTGAGCTTGGCCTCATGTCTTACGGTAGATAACACCATGGCTACGATGCTAAGCAGAATTCATATGATATAGCAAGACAAACCGTCTAGAGGTCTGGAAGCGGGAAGACACCGGCGCCCTAGTCCACACCAGCACCCAATATGTCAACGGCACGGTCGCTATGCTGCAACGGCTGCGGCCACGCGACGCCGACACCGACCTTCTATTCGTGGGAACTGATAGGTTCCAGTACTTCACCGTGCGCTGGGACTCTGCAAAAGGGGGGCTTGATACCTTCGAGATGTTCTACGACATGGACGAGAAACACATGCGCGACTCGCAGAGCCAGGACAAGTGCATCGTCGACCCGACCGGCCGGTTCATGGTAGTGCTGTTATGGGAAGGGGTCATTAATGTCCTGCGCATGCACACGGTCAAGGGCAAGCGGCAAAATCTGAGCTGGATGGACCAGGTCCGCATATCTGAGCTCTTCATCAAGTGCGCAAGCTTCCTCCACGTCGAGACCGGCTACCCGAAGGTCGCATTCTTATACCAGACCCGGACGGAGAACCCGGACTGTCACCTCGTGTCCTATCGGCTGACAAACGACGATAAGAACACCGAGGTCTCAAGGTTCGAGACCCGGGACCAGATCGACCGCATGGAGATCGAGGACCCAGGCTCCGCCCTACTAATTCCCGTCTCGAAAGGCGAGGAGCACCACAAGAGGTACCTAAGCCGAAATGCTGCTTCAGCACGCGCTCAGCTAGGGGGCGTAATCGTCCTCGGCGAAACCAGAATTCTCTATTACGACGATGCTGCCAAAAAGAAAGTCGAAACTGCTCTGCAAGAAGCATCGATTTTTGTTGCCTGGACTGAGTACGACGTTTCCCACTACTTCGTCGGCGACGACTACGGCAACCTCTGGCTGCTAGAGATGCTCTTGGACGGTGCCGTCGTCACGGGCATGAAAATGCGGAAGATAGGCGTTATTTCACGACCGAACTGTCTCGTCTACATGGGACATGGCACGCTGTTTGTCGGATCCCACTATGGCGATTCGCAGGTGTTCCACGTCGACATCGATCGAGGCGAAATAGAGCTGACACAAACTCTGCATAATATTGCACCAATTCTTGATCTCACCATTATGGACATGGGAAATCGAGAAGGCGAAGGCCAAACATCGAACGAGTATTCGTCGGGACAAGCAAGGATTGTCACCGGCAGCGGTGTGCATAAAGACGGTAGCCTACGGAGCGTGAGAAGTGGTGTGGGCCTTGATGACGAAGGAATTCTTGACTCCATGGATAATGTCCGGTCATTATTTTCGCTGAGGTCTCACGGCGCGACAAAAGTAGACGTTCTAGTCGTCTCATCTCTTTTCGAGACCAAAATATTTCTCTTCGGTTCGACCGAACATATCAAAGAAGTCGATAATTTCAAGGGGATGATCCTAACAGAAACTACGCTACTGGTCCAAAACTTACCCAATGACCGTATCCTCCAGGTCACTCCGAGCTGTGTGTTGCTGATTGACCTGGAGAGCGGCGTCGCCGTATCTACATGGCGGCCAGCTGAAGGAGAGATCACTAACATATCTGCCAACGACGAATGGGTTCTCCTTTCAGTTGACGGCCGAGTCCTTGTTTGTCTTCAGATAGGGCAGGACCTTATCAAGTATGAGCAAAATGATCTTGGTGATTCGGATCAAATTGCTTGCATTCATCTACCCCCACAGTATCCCAATATCGGCGTGGTAGGATTTTGGAAGTCCGGTTCCGTTTCCATCGTCGATATTAAGACTCTCCAGTCCCTGCATGGGGAAAACCTAAGGCGAAAGGAGGATAATGCATCAGTGCCGCGGGATGTCGTGCTGGCGCAAATCCTCCCTGCAGACATCGCTGGGCCAACGTTGTTCGTTTCTATGGAAGACGGATTCGTTGTGACCTTCAATGTGTCTAAAGAAGACTTTTCTCTCTCCGGCCGTAAAATGGTCGTCTTAGGGACGCGACACGCAAGGTTGCAGCTTCTGCCACAGCCTGGTGGAATGTATAACATATTTTCAACAAGCGAAATACCCAGTCTCATATATGGATCCGAAGGTCGGATCGTCTATTCTGCAGTAACGTCAGATGACGCAATTTGCGTCTGTCCTTTTGATGCTGAAGCATTTCCGGATTGTATCGTAGTTGCAACTGAGAAAGAAGTCAAACTTTCGAGAATAGACAACGAGCGCCGTACGCACGTCAAACCCCTCCCTATGGGCGAGACAATACGGCGAATTGCATATTCGAAATCAGAGCGAGCGTTTGGATTAGGTTGCTTTCACCGCGAGGTGAAAGATAATGAAGAAGTTATCGTCAGCTCCTTCAAGCTGGTGGATGAAGTCATCTTCAAGCAGCTTGGAAAAGCTTTCATCTTAGACAGCTCCCCCCGGGTCGAAATGGTGGAAGCTGTGATTCGTGCAGACCTAGAAGATTCCTATGGCAATCGAGCCGAGAGGTTCATCGTCGGGACGAGCTATCTCGACGACGGGCATATTATTACGGCACACAACGACAAACGTGGTCGGATCTTAGTACTTGGTATTGACAGCGAGAGAGAGCCATATCTCATTACCTACCGGCAACTTAAAGGGGCCTGTAGAGCCCTCGCAGTCATGGGCGACAAGATCGTCGCCGCATTGGCCAAGACTGTCATCGTTTATTCGTATACAGAAGCATCTACCGTCTCCGCCGAGTTGAAGAGACTTGCCTCCTACAGGCCAGCCACATATCCGATCGACCTAGTCGTCCAGGGCAACACCATCGCCGTCGCGGATCTCATGAAATCCATGAGTCTAGTAGAATTCACGCCCGCAGCCGACGGTCAACCAGCCAAACTTACTGAGGTATCAAGACACTACCAGTCATTCTGGGCCACGGCACTGTGCCACATAGATGGTGACGCAGACGGAGAAGCGTGGTTAGAATCCGATACACAGGGCAACCTAGTCGTGTTGCGCAAGAACACAGCAGGTGTAACGACGGAAGACAGACGCAGGATGGAGGTCACGAGCGAGATCAATCTCGGCGAGATGGTGAACAAGATACGCAAGGTGACGGTCGACGCAAGCGACAGCGCAATCGTCGTCCCGAAAGCGTTCGTCGGCACGGTAAGTCTACTCTATACCTATACCTACCTAATCTCTCCTCTCCCGCCACAGGCCCTTTCTACTATCCCCTATTCCCCCTATTCCCCCCATCTTCCCCCACTAACTAACCATTATCTCAATGAAAAAGGTCGAGGGCGGCGTCTACCTCTTCGGGATCATCTCGCCGAGCTACCGGGATCTGCTCATCCGGTTCCAGGGCAAGCTGGCCGACGTGGTCGAGACCACGGGCAACATCGAGTTCGCCAAGTACCGGTCGTTCCGCAACGAGGAGCGCGAGTCCGACGGCCCCACGCGCTTCGTCGACGGCGAGCTGCTCGAGCGCTTCCTCGACCTCGACGAGGCCCAGCAGGAGTCCGTCTGCGACGGGCTCGGCCCCAACGCCGAGGCCATGCGGAATCTCGTCGAGGAGCTCAAGCGCATGCATTAATTGATTGATTGGTTGGTCAGTTGGTCGACCAGCTGGTTGATTGATTGATCGATAGGTAATTAGAACAAAGATCAAACAAAATAGCTTGAGTGTGGAGGATACTTTATGACGATACATACTCACGCATGAGTATCAATACGCAGATATCCGTATAGATAAAGGACATATCCAATTCACTTGCTTGCCGCCTTTGTCTTGTCTCATCGAGCGTATTCTCTACTTCATAGGGGATATGTTCGCCTCGTTTGAATTGTAAGACAATGCTGTAGTATATTTGAATTACCTACTTAGTCTACTCGTGGCACCAGCTGAGTTGCAGAAACTTGACCGTGTAGACCACTATTATAAATGCGTTGTCTGACTAAGGAAGTCTCATCGCCACACATATCATGGTGGAACATCCTTAAAGCCTTCCATCGCCAACACTGCTATCTCGCAAACTTGAAATTAAAATAACCATGAAGCTACCTAAAGTTGCCGCTACTAAGGTATAATTAATGTGTATCGCTAATGACAGTCTAAAGACTATTCCCAGGTAGGAGGCACATTTGGGAATGGAGCGTGTTCTATCTGCTCGATGGCTTCAATGGCCCACTCGCGCATAATGTTGTCATTAGGCAAACTCAGCGCGACTTGGCTCACGCCGTGTGCCGCCACAATGATGGAGGCAATCATTGCAATATCTTCAGTGCACCCGAAGCGATCGAGCTCCCCTGTCAATATGTCTGCGAGCCTCCTTTGTACTAAGGTTTGTACATCAATATTAGCATAATTGAGGAACTGGGTAATGATTCTTCCTCGCAGCGACGGAACTTCATCTGGATGCAAACTAGATGCAAGAGGTTGCCGTGGGACCGCGTTGTCAGTAATTAAGAGATGAGATATATCGCTATTAGGCTCTTGTTGAACACCAAGAACACCATTTTCTAGGCCTTCATCGTAATAGGACTGATCTTGGTCGCCGGTATTGTCGTTATCCTGGTTCCCGTTATTATTGAGCTCGTTTTGACTCTGAGGTATTTCTATTATCGCAGGGAAGCTGACATTGATGTGATTGTCCTCTTGTTGTTGTGATGATACGTTGCTATCAGGCTCTTGTTGAACAACAGGAACACCATTTTCTAGACCTTCGTCGTGATAGGATTGATCTTGGCCACCGGTATTTTCGTTGTCTTGGTTCCCGTTAACTTGATTCCCGTTAACCTGGTTCTCGTTACCATTGAGCTCATTTTGACCCTGAGGCATTTCCGGTGTCGTAGGTAAGCTGAAATAGATGTCCTTATCATCTTGTTGTTGTGATGCAGGCTGTGTAGATGAAGCCGATTGTGCAGGTGATGCCCGTGATGCCCGTGACACAGACGGGGCCGGCTGTGTGGATGGTGCCGGTTGTATGAGTTGCTTAAGTAGTCTCATTTGTCGCTGTATTTTACGCCTAGCCATATTCTCAATGGCATACAGAACTATCACCAACCCGGAGGCGAGAATAGTCAAGACTACCCGTTCGCTTGTATCCCAGTTCTCCGTCCTGATGTTGAATTCACTCAGAAGCGTAATGGCGCCAGTTATCCACTATTGTTCATCCGCGTCAGTAATTACTTCTTTGATTGAGTTATTGCACGGGGGTCAAGAACAGTATATGCCCCTGGGACACGCAAAGTGTCTGTGATAGGATAACTCTGCCCCTGCAGACGGTTCGAATAGGAAGATAACAACGCCGAAGATCACATACCAGGTATGCCGCTAGGCTCGAGAATGGCGGCAGCGGTCGAAAAAGCCAGGCTTCCCTGTTATTGGATCGTGCTTCAATCGCCACTGGATATAAACCCTCAATTCCTAGCTGCGCCTGCACCGTGAGGAACGCGATCGTCAATGTCACGAGAGATGCCAAGAACAGGAGCCATTTCCCCAACTACGGGACCTTTGGCGACACCATCATGATGAACCTGAAGACAAAAGCAAGGGTGACCAGTCTCATGCATTTCAAGATCGAATAGTTCCCCTTTATGCGTTGAATGCCATACACGGCCACGATGATGCCGAATTCTGTGGAACATAATCGCCAATTCAGTGGCCCCGTCGTGGTACTCGCATACACGGAAGCCATAGTGTAGGTGAACCTAAAGCACAACTACAATCGCTAGAGTTAGTAATTCTTCTACTAGGTAAAAGTTTCGGGAGTTCTACATGCCGTCAAGGCACACTTGTGCCCCTGGTAGGCAACTATGGCCTCTGGGAGTAACCAGGACAGGAAGAAAATGACTCCAGGGATCACTTACGAGTATCACGTCCATGACCCTGTCCTCCGGGCGGTTGACAATCCACCTCAATGAACCTGACCATGCGAAGAACTCTAAAATCCGATCTAGCAATTCAATGGGTTGGGCATGGTGAGGCATACACATCAGCAGCATAGACGCCCTGGCAGCCTCCATCATGAACGGGAAAATATAGAAGAACGAGATGACAAGATGGATGGGCCATGAAGTAAATACCTGGACAAGAAAAATAAGGACATACTTGAGCCCCAAAAAGCAAAAATAGAGGGGCATGAAGAAGCAGCCGATGACAGTGCAGACCAGGATCCAGCTCCCCAAAGCGATGAGAATAGTTGCGGCATTCGGGCCGAAAGATTCAGGCGTGTCCCAGGTCTCGACGGCTTCAGCAATTGTGGCGTGTCCACGGTAGACGTTCTAGAGTGCCGTCAATGCCACATGGGGAGCGGTGAGCAGGCCCAAAATCTTGCGATGCATCGTGATAGCGATAAAATGGCGATGAATGATGGTGGCTGTTATGTTGTCTTTTTTTGTTGATTAGATATTAAAGTGAACAAAAATGCTGGCAAAAATATCCCGCCGTGTGCTCCATCAACACATGTATGTTTTAAAAGAGAGATACTGTAATACTCCAAGCACGAGGTCGGGTCTTGGTTTTAAAAATCATCAGAAGTTCAATGACAAATGCCGCTTCCACTTAACCTACCTGGCAACAAATAATATTGAAACCGGCTGTGCCAAGTGCTATCCCGTGGAATCCTCCAACTAGGAAGGAATGATGTTCCGCTTTCACCGTCCTTGCAGCATACCTACGTTATTCAGGTAGGTACTGCTGCCTAATCGTACAGTAGTGTCTTTATGAGTCGCGGAAAGCAGTTTCATTCAGCTGCACCCTCCACAATGTCTGGCCACCACATACAAAAAGCTCCCCATCAAGCCCAAAGCTTAAGCTGGAACAGCCTCCTTTCAAGACATTTGCGTTAGCACAAGAGGAACAACAATCTAACCGACTGTAATTAGATATCCTGACATGGCCGAATTGGCAACATACCTAGTAGTTGGATCAAGCCGAGAGCCATGCCTTCTGGGTTCCATACCTCGACTCCGTCCGCACATGCTGCATAGATGTTCCCAGCAGGATCACAAGTAACCGCGGCCGGAACTCCTGAGAAGGCAAAGGCGAAGACGCGCTGATTCATTAACATTGGTGCCGCCCCAAACCGTCGGATGATATCATATGCGTATATAGTTGCAGAGCTACGTGGACCAAACCATCAGCTGTAGAACTTTTGTGGACACTGATAAAAAAGGGATAATGGCAACACATACCTTGTCGAAGCTGCAGTGCTACCTAGCTTAGCGGCTTCTGTGTCCGTGACATACAGCGTTTCCTGATTAGGACTCAAGGCAACCCCGCCCGGCCTTTTGAGTCCATCCGCAACAACTCGCAACTGGCCCGTAGCTGGTTGAAACCAATACACATGGTTCGGAAGCTGTGGTCCTGGGCGAATATCTTGTTCCAGGCCGGCACACGAGTCCGTGAACCACAGGGCCCCGTCTCTGTCCTCCACGACGCTTTGGACGGAGTTGAATGCCTTTCCGAAGTAGTTTGTAACAACAGGGACCGGCCGCTTGCCCAGGGGCATGTAGAACAGCCCGCCGCTGTTGGGCTCGAGGGTCCCCTGTGAACAGTACAATACACCTTTCTTGTATGGAATGGCCCCCGAGGGCATGGGCATATTCGGTGGTGGACGGAGTTTCATCCATTCTATACCGGTCACAGGCGACAGAGAATCCGTGTCTGACGCACGGCGAAATGCCAATTTGGATATCAAAATCACAGGTAGCCTGGAGCTGCTACTCGATTGCAGCAAATCGGATGTGGCGTACAGCTCATCTGTTTCTGGGATGTATGCGCAGCCCTTGTAGAAGAATGGGTTGCGCGAAGAATCCGCGGATATGAGTAGTGAAAAAGTAGGCTTCTCACCAACTATGGAAGTGAAGCTAGTGTGGAACGATTTGATGGCGATCGATCCGGGGTCGGCTTGGGTATTGCTTCTGCTATTTTTGATTGAGTCATCATTTTGGTCGGGTACCGTCGATCTTTTACCTCCATCTTTCATCTATCCAGAAAGTGAGGACTAACTCACCTCTCGGCTGGTGTTTGCGCCTCCTGCAAAAGGTCTATGACCTACAACAGACTGCAGTTCAGCGCCACACGTCTGCAGGGTCAAATATGGGACTCACCTTAAAAGGCGAGATCTTAGTCTCGATACTATCCTTTATAATGGATGCCATGATGTGAAGCAAACGTATCACGAGCAATCAGGGTGGGATAGCAATGTTGTCCAATACAAGGGTTTGTCTGCAGCTTGCTCGCTGATAATTAGGTGTTGTCAAAAGGTAAGTACAGTACAAACGGATTGCGCCTCATGCATGCGGGGTGTTTTGGCTATTCGCTCGCTACAGCAGGCGTCTCGGGTAAGTTACTCTAAGCAAAGTATACGACCGCTATTCAAACACTATAAACTCTATAAATGTGTTGTCTCTGAATCATTTAAGGGTCCAACCTTTGTTGTCAAATTTGTTTTCTCCTTGGTTTGCTTCCTTCAGGTTTCATATTAAGAGGTATGATGCCAAACGTGGCTACCGTGCTGTTGGAGGTTTCTAAACAGCATATCTGACCAAACTTTTCGCCAGGGCGCTTACATTCAATTAGCTGAGTACTGATTTGACGCATACAGGTTTATTATGTTATTAGCAATTCATTTGGGGCGTTTGGAACTATCGCGCCATTATTCCGCGAAAACAGCGTATGTATTGGACACTGGAGAATGAATGAAGTTTTGGTGGGTGTAATACTTTTATGGGTTTCGCGAAGAAGACCAAGAAGAAACTGCAGCATCATCCTAAGTCATCATCGATATGGGCTGCGAGAGCTGAGCAAGAAGGGCTATTGCCATTCCGGCTGCGTCGGGTAGCCAACACTTCTTGAGGACCGGATTGGTGAGATATGTCGGCATATGGGAGAAAAGGAGCAGACTAGCGGCACGATATCTAGCTATCCCTTTCACGAGCGCAAATAGGCAGCGAACAGCTTTGGAGCTAGCGATGATTGTTCTTCAAAGTAGCGAGTTTTGACAAGTCGTTGCACGACCGAGCTGGTATCAAATCTTGGTCTATGAACCCAGGTATATCGCAGAACAGGCGGGTTTAACGACTTCCACTAGTTCTCCTACCCAGCCAGAATCGGTTCACATCAATACCGCTGAAGCCGGCATAGCGTCGTAGAATCGGTGCTCTGGCAATGCTACCATCGGAACGATGCTTGATTGTAGCCTCTATTTGTACAATTGACCCAACATAGGCCAAACTAACACCCGCATGCCATGACCGTATCTAGTGCTTCGTCTTCTTCTCCTCCTCGTCCGCTTGCTTTAGGAATTTTCTATTCGACAGTTAGTTTTCGGTAGCTGCCGCGGCTTCGGGGTCGCATACTGGATGAAGTCCTCTTCGTCGGGGCTGGATGCGTTGATTGGAGGGGCCGAAGCGGGCTTCTTACTGCCGCCGCTCATTGCGAGATAGCTGCCGCCGAACAGAGCACCGAGCACACCCATAGCGAGCTATAAGAAAAAGATCTCGTCAGTCTGCTGATCTCGCCGCAATGTCCGTGGATATAGCGACCAGAGCTTGCTCGCTAGCGGGAAACCTACGTAGTGTGAGCCGACCTGGCGGCCGAAGACCCGGTACATTTGAACCATATTGGCGGTAGTGGATGGTCGGGTGCGATACGAAAGGAGTGGTTCGCTCGGTGCGGCGGACGGAAAGTGGTGGATCGCGACCTTGTATAGAGGTTGAAGAAGCTGTCGAAATAGTGCTCAATGGCTCCCATTTGAAATTCCGATGGGCCTACTTTCGCATTGGCATATTTCGCTTATAGCGGTATTCCAAGCTAGATCTGGAGCACAATCACATAAACGGGGCCACATTCTAACCGTCGGTCCGCAGCCCGACGTAGCGCGGGGACCAGTGTACCTAGACAGGTACCTTCATTTGCCGAGCCATCTCAATGGTTAAGGCACCTACAGGCCCTATCTGAGATAGCTAGAAATAGCCCAATGGCGACGTCACAAAGCGGGCTTTCGCAATGCCCGTGTCCCGCCCAATCGCTTTTCGACATATGCATCTCGAACATACCTTCTAAATATACATTTCAAGCGTTTCTTTTTCTTCCAAATTCCCTTCTAGTTAGTCCTTGTCTCACAATCCAACAAAATGTTCTGGAGCAAGGGTCCAGAGAAGAAACCCGAAGACAAATCGTCAGGCGACCGAACCTCGACCTCTGCCCCAGCAAGCGATAACGATCCACGCCACGATGCCTCCGCATTCGACCCCAACAAGCTGCCGCCGCCGCGCCAGCTTCCAAAAGGGTTGCAGAAGATCGTCGAGAAATCCGACAAGGACGAGAACTTCTTCGACGAGCTCGTAGACGGATAGTTCGTTTTTCCCTACGCCCTTTTCCCCCGCAAAGCGCAATAATGCACGTGCGCAATTATTAGCGAGGAGCTAACCTAGTCTGCCATCTTCCAGTGTCCCCGACTCGACCGAGTCTAACGTGCGATATGCCGCATACGCGAACCGTCTGCGGACGATCATGTTATCCGCCCACCGCTATGTCGCGTACACGTCCGACATAGGCGAGTCGTTCCGGCCGGTAGCGCATCCGTGGCTCGTCCGGGGCGCGTATGGTATTTCGTGGGCCTATATACTAGGAGATGTGTCGTACGAGGGCTACAAGGCGTACTGGCATAACCAGCGAGTCTTGAACCCGCAGATCGAACTCTCCGAACGACAACAGAAGATGACGGGCCTATCATCGACGGTGTCACTCGATGCCAGACCGGGAGTTATATCGCCTCTCGAAGATTACCGGACCGTGATGGTGCAGCGAGGCATATTTCAGAGCATCGCTAGTATGGGTCTGCCGGCGTTTACTATCCACAGTGTAGTACGGTACTCTGGACGGGCTATGAAAGATGTAAAGAATAAAACAGTGCGGACATGGGGGCCCATTGGTCTTGGCTTGGCCGTAGTGCCATTCTTGCCCAAGATATTCGATCAGCCTGTCGAGAACGCGGTCGAGTGGATGTTCCATAAGGGCTTCGCCGCGTACGGTGGCCCTTCCTTCGTTGGCGATTCACCGGCTACGGGTCGCGAAGCGGCCTTGCACCAACGACCTAAACCCAAGGAGAAGGAACTGTAAATGAACGGGAGATACCAGGCGACACGGCGTTCAAGGAGTCCAGATCATATATAGGGGGACAATCTCTTGCAGTATGGCATCTGTATTCGATGCAATTTTTTGTTAAATCAACCGTTGGAGGGTATAAAGGCTAGGCACGATATGATACAACACCACACTCTATGTACATGTAATGAAAGAAAGCGGCCACCTCATATGGTCATGAACCCAATTCGCGTACGTATCCGCCGTGCAAATGCAAAGTAGAGAACCACTCAACGCCGATGCAATGCGATCCCGTGTCCAGCACCATTCAAATTCTCGTCATATCCTCATCACATCTTTCTTCTTTCACATCTCAATCAAGTCAGGCGGCGGCCCAATCCCTCGCAACAAGACAATCGTATTCCCACTAGCCACCGCAGACCCGATCTTCTCATTGAACTCGAGGACCCTGCCCCCCTCAACATGGAACACGCGCAACTTATCCCTCTCGGCAGAGGACTGGTTATTCACGTTTTCGATCTGCAGGCTCTTAGCCGCGGCATCGAGGACTCTACCCGTGGCCCAGTCCTTCGAGTAGAAGAACTGCCCCTTGTAGTTCTTGGCCGTGGTGGTCTCGGCCTCAGCTTCAACGTATAAGTAGATGCGCTTCTCGGGCGCCAGCTTCGCGTCGCCCTTCGCCGTCTTCTTCAGATTGTTCACGGCGACCAGGCGCGCGGACGCGCTCGTCGGCTTCGGCTTCGGCAGCGCGCGGGTACCTATCGCCTGCGCCTGCTCTTTTTTAGCGCTGCCCCAGGCGCGCAGCTTCGCGAGCGCCGAACGGGTCTGCTCGCCCACGGCGGACGGCCGTGCCCCCACGGGAATTTTGTTCGCGCAGTCGTGCTCCTCGCGCAGCCGGTGCTTGAGGCAGTAGTCGTAATTACAGCTCGTGCAATGCACCCCCGGGACCAGCGGGGTGCCGATGGTGGTCTTGCAGTTCGTCGCGGCGCACGGTTTCTGGGAGACGTAGTCGCGCATGCGCTTCCCCTCGCCGGCGGCGGGCCGAGAGAGTTGTTGCTGGCGCTTGCGCTCTGCCCAGACGCCCTTCTTGGCGCATTTGTGCGCGTCCTCGGTCCGGTGGTCCAGGCAGAAGGTCTTCGAGCAGCTCTGGCATCGGAAGGGCAGGAAGTCGAGTTGATTGCAGTACGCGAGCTCGCAGTGCTTGCCGATTAGCATGGCGTCGGCTCCGGTCGCGTGCTTGTCCATCTCTACGTAGCTCGTCTCTTGGCTGTCGCCGGCGGTGGTGGTGGATGAGGATGCCATCGTGTAGGTATGTGTGTGCGCATCCAGGCGCTACTTATTTAACCTTAAGGGATTGTATGGAGGGCAAAGAAGGGCAAACAAACACAGGCAGCCGCTCGACTCGTACCTCTCTTGTATTTACGAGTTGGTGATTACCAACCTTGAAGAGAGTACGGAGAAAGGCTGGAGGAACTGTCTGGAACCAGCTGGTCGGGTGCACTCACTATCTTTCTAGTGTAGGCACCGCCGGTAGGTACGCGTGCGGCTGACGCCTGGAACGCCCCCTCGGTACTGTACATATTATTAGGGGCGTTACTGGATGGGCACCCTAGTTTCGGCTAGGTAGCTGGGCACCAACTGGCGCCGCGCAATCAATCGGCATGGCACGCTGTTGACCATGCTTAGAAAAGCCCCTGACATTTATAATTCCTTGTTCTGAAGCAATTGAGCCGTCCGGAGCTGTTTTGAAGGAACGGAGCCTTCTGGAGCTGTTTGAGCCCTTTGAAGCTAATTTTGAAGCTACCTAGTATTGAAGCTATTGTATTGCTCTGTATTCTGCTAACTAATGCGATCCCGGAGGGTTTGCTGTTCTCGAAACATCTTATCAAGCTCGTTGTTTTTCCGACACTTACTTCGTGAAGCTCCGCGGTTCCGATCGTAGCTTTAATCGATGAGATGGCTTAAACAGCTTCGAAGGCTTACAACAGCTTTATGGGTTTACAACAGCTTCGAAGGGCTCAAACAGCTTCGATCGAAGCAAGTGGTTACAATCGGACTGCCAACTGCAGCAGACCAAACCGGACCGAAAGGTGCCCCGATAGCGAAACATGGGTGCCCTAATAGTAATACTCTTATAATTATATAAAACAATAATATTTAAAATTGTAGATTTTATACTAAATGATTAATACTTTAATTATTAAATCCATGTTTTACTTCTTTACCGAATAATTAGTCATCGTAGCCTCCAACCCTTTGAACTTCATGCTCGGCATTGAAACATGATAATCATGAACAAATGCCACATCGCTCGCCTCAGTCTTCCACAAATTCATATCAAAGCCTCGAACCAGCGCTGCAGTCACTAGATACATCTCGGCACGTGCCAGCTCGATGCCAAGGCACTTTCTGCTGCCTTTACCAAACGACATCTGGAACTTCTGGAGCTTGCGGCCCTCATCACCGAGCCAGCGCTCCGGATCGAAGACGAATGGGTCGGGGAAAACGCTCGGTGCGGTATTGGCGCTCAAGGTAGTCGTGCTCATGGGAGTACCCGCGGGAATCTTGAAGGACTTTCCGACGCTCGGAGCGTAAGCTGCATGAGACGTAGGAGTGTATATAAGTGTTTCCTGAGCGATACGTGCTGTTCTGGCCGTGACGCCGAAGGAGAGACGGTGGGCTTCCTCGATGACCGCCGTGAGATATGGCAGTCGCTCAAGTTGGGTCCACGACGCTGGTTGTGCGACGGTGCTGAGTTCTTCCCGTAGCTTGCTCATGATCTGTGGATTGGCCAGCAGGTGGTAGAATAGCGTGGTGAGGGACTTGGCTGGTGATTCAGTTCCCGCGAGAACTAGAAGTACACCTTCTTGCTCAAGCCGGAGTAAAGACTTCTCTGGAGCGGGCAAAATAGAATTATCGAGCACAGTATAATATACAGATTTTGCACTCTCCGAATCGCTACCGGCCCCAGAAGCTTTGGCCTTGATGATGCCTACTAGTTCGGCTCGGACTCGCTGCGTCTTTAGTATTAGAACACCATGCCGATAATTTTCAGGGCAAAGCATACATCAAATAGGTCTAGCATATCAAGCAATCCAGGTGGCATGATAGGCTTGCTGATGGATTTCGGGAGAGATTCTAGGAAGTCGGGAATGAACGGGAAGTGCTTGTTGAGATAAATCCCCGTCAGGAGCTTGTAGCTGTTATGGCGTACTGTGGCGGCTTTCTGTTCATCCGAAAGGATGTCTGTTTTGTGAGAGAACAAGAAATTATTGATAACACTAGCCTCTGTTAAGATCATTCTTCGTCCGAATTTGAAGGGATCTTACTCATTAGAGAAGGCGAAGAAGACATCCGAAAGATTGACTGGCGTCTGTTCGGAGGCATGTTTCAAAAGCAATTGACAAAGCTGTTGAACTTTCTCGGTAATTGTTGGCTCAAGGAGGACCACATTACGTTTGCTGAAGAATGGAGCCAGAGCTTCACGTCGCTTGCGATGGACATCAAGACTGGCAGTAGTGCCAACTCCACCGGGAACCCGCAAAGATCTCAGTTGGTACTCATACTTATCTCTCGGAGACGAAGAAGGAGCATAAATGGTGTCGAGGAATCCAACATCAGAGATGTGAACCTCGTCCGGGGTGACCCGGATGATTGGTCCTGCGAGGTAGATCGATCAGTGATGCTGCGCTGTGAACTACACGTGCGCACGTATTTGGGCTTATAGGTACCGTATTGTTTATGCAACTCCTGGATTTTGAAGACATATTGGCCGGGTTGAATGGCGTCGAAATAGAATTCATACCACCAGGTAAGAGCCGCAAATCTCGGGCCAGGAATATGAGCTAAGGGATGAAAGAACAAACGGCGTATGGCACCTCCGATCGTCAGCAGGGCGGCCAAAAGCACTGTCGTTATCAAGATTTGAAGGATAGCCATGGCAGGTTCCACGCCGTGCTTATGGGCTAGGTAGGTAGGTAACCTAGTAAATTCAGTACAGAGCTGTAATAGCCTAACATAGCTGCGATTGTACAGTTACGATCGCACCTCTTGATCAAAACAACGAAACATGCAGCCTGCGACATAAAAGAACCTAACGAAGTACTTCGTACTTCGCATATTCCACCCTTTCCAACATGAAGTGTTGCACTAAAATCTGGTGGTGTGGTTGGTCTAACAGACTTGGGTTAGTGGTGCATGTCTAGGAAAAAGGGTGGCACGCGCAGGTGGGCCCTACAGGGCTCATTCAGCCCCCAGCACTAACACCTATCATCCACTAACACCAATCTGGAACAATTAAGCACCCAGGTCTGAAGTCACGGGGTTTCGCGTTTCGATGACGCATCTTGGTTTACATGAGACCGCAAGGCGATGCTCTTACAAATGCCCATGGAAACCGTAATTCTTCAGACCGTGCTTGGAAATGCCGCCACATGTACCGCGCAAGCGGTTACTACCAGATGAGAGCGAAAGCCGTAATACGAAGCAACGGAGAAAGACAGCCATTGAAGATGCATCCGGGACATCCACTCCAAGTAGGAAGCCTATGCTCTGGGATGACCTAGATTCAGGATCTAAGAAAGGATCTGCAGAGAAAACCAGGGCAGCGATCCAGCAGATGCATGACGACCAGGATGACAGCACTTCTCTCAGCTCATTATCAGATACTCAGTTCGAGGACGTCCCTGTGGCTAAGCGCCAAAAGACCAACCACAATGCCGATGACTCCGACGACGATGAGGATGAGGATATAGAATTCGAAGATGTCCCATCTCATGAACAGCCGCCCGAAGCGGAGCCAGAACATGGCGATCTGGAATTAACACTGTATTCAGACAATCGAGTGTTACCCCTAGCTAGTGAGCTTGGCAAGAAAGGTCCCTCGAAGCGGGAGAAAGCCATTCGCGTTGCCACTCACTGCATTCATGTCCAATTTCTGCTATGGCATAACGCGATCCGGAATTCATGGCTATGCGATCAAGAAGTCCAGGCTACACTACTATCTCACATTCCACCACGACTGTGGGAAGAGGTTGATCGCTGGAGACGAAACAGTGGGCTTGAAATCCCAGAGGAAGATGTAAGGAGCAAAGCGAAGCCTAAGAAGAATACCAAGGGAAAAGGGAAGGGGAAAGGAAAGCAGCCTGCGCGGCCCACTAGAGACTGGAGCGAGGCAGCCGATCACTTAGAAAAAGGAGTTCCGGATATGAGCCAGGGCGACCCTCTCTTTCGGTTGATGAAAGCTTTAATAGCTTGGTGGAAGCAGAGATTCCGCATAACTGCCCCCGGAATCCGAAAATTGGGCTACATGAACGCAAGGAGACTTGGCAAATTGAGGGCCGCATTCGAAAAAGAGAATAACGACGTAGAGAGATTTGGGGAGAGAGTGGAGGATATTATCGCTTTTCGGCATCTAGCAAAGGACTGTTCCGGCAGCCGAGATGTCGGCGCGCAACTATTCACTGCACTTTTGCGGGGGCTGGGACTTGATGCGCGAAGTAAGTTTCAAGAAGTCAACTTCGCCATGAATTTCCCTATGGCAAAAGAATTAGATTTGATTTCGAATTTTACTAACCCTTGTTGTTGAAGTGGTCGCGAACCTTCAACCTGTAGGGTTCGGCTGGAGCAAAGCAGAGGATGCAAACGAAGAGCAGCAGCAGGAGACCAATGGCAACCAATCAGTCTCGCCTAAGAAAAAAGCGACCAAGAAGAAAAAAACAGCTGTTAAACCAGCTCGTCGTCAAGCGAAGAAGTCTGATAAAGAAGGCCTGAAAATGGATCTAGACGAGTCTGACGAATATGCGGAGCCTCTTGGTGACAGTGAGGATGATTCATCTGTGGCGGATGTAACAGACGATATTCGTTCAAAACAGCCCAGAACAAATGTCTATGATAAAGACTTGGAATTTCCCTGTTATTGGACGGAAATTCTGTCTCCGGTAACACATAAATACGTCACTGTTGACCCCATCGTCAAATCTGTCATTGGCACAAATCGTGAGCTGGTCGAATCTCTAGAGCCACGGGGCGGCAAGGCGGACAAAGCTAAGCAAGTCATGGCTTATTGCATCGGCTTCTCACAAGATGGTACTGCCAAGGATGTGACTGTCCGCTATCTCAAAAAGCAGATATTTCCGGGCAAAACGAAAGGTGTCCGTATGCCAGAAGAGAAAGTCCCAGTGTACAACAAACACGGAAAGATTAAACGTTACGAACAGTTCAATTGGTTCAAATCAATCATGCGAGGCTATACTCGAGGCGATATCAAACATCCTGTTACTGAAGTTGACCAGATGGAGGAACTGGTCGATCTGAAACCTGCCGAGCCGGAGAAGAAAGAAGTCAAAGAAGGAGAGGAGACACTGCAATACTACAAGACATCTAAGGAATATGTTCTACGGCGGCATCTGAAGAGGGAGGAAGCATTGCTTCCAGATGCTGTTCCTGTCAAGATATTCCGCAACAAAGGCAAAGGCAGCAAGGTCGAGGAAGAAGACGTTTACCTCCGGAAGGACGTTGTATCAGTAAAGAGTGCGGAAACGTGGCACAAACAAGGTCGCGCGCCTATTACCGGTGCCGAACCATTGAAACATGCACCATACAGGGCGGCAACGACTAATCGACGCCGAGAGATTGCTGAAGCCGAGGCCGCAACAGGCCAGAAAGTGATGCAGCCACTGTATAGCTTCGATCAAACCGACTGGATTATTCCGGACCCCATCAAGGACGGTGTTATTCCAAAGAACGAATATGGGTTTGTGCCGTCAATCATAAACTTGAATAAAGCATTGCTAACACGACGCAGTAATATCGATATGTTCGCCGAGCATATGTGCCCAGAGGGTAAGTAACTCGAAACGCCAATTAATCATATATATCTAACCGAAGCAGGTGCCATACACGCCCCATATCGCGGAGCCGTGCGCGTATGCAAACGCCTCGAGATCGACTACGCCGAAGCCGTTGTTGGGTTTGAATTTGGCCATCGCATGGCCGTGCCCGTGATCCAAGGGGTTGTTATCGCACAAGAGCATTATGAGCGTCTGGTAGAAGAACTAGAGAAAGACGAAGCAGAGAAAGCCAGAAAAGAAGACGAAAAGCGCAGAAAAGCGGCATTAGGCACGTGGCGCAGATTCCTCATGGGGTTACGCATCGCAGATCGCATACGCCAGGACTACGGACACCTAGACGATTCAGTGGATGTCTTCGGTCACGATGGCGATGAAAATCAACAGAAGAACGCGGAGGCTGATGTTCACGACGAGGAGCAAGGTGGTGGCTTTTTGCCCGAAGGGTATGAAGAGGAAGAAGTTGAGAGGGAAGAGCCGCGTAGCAAAACTTCTGCCTTTTTCACTACGCCGAAAGCTGATGACGAGAATGAAGAGGAAGAAGAAGAGGACCCCTTCGAGGTAGAGTATCACAATCAGACCATAGATGATGCCGAGCCTACAGAGGCACAAGAAGGTGCCGATTCTAGCATGGAAGTAGACCCAGAGCCCGAGCTCGAGGAGGAAGAGGAAGTAATTCCGGTCAAGTCATCGAGAAGGAAAGTCGCGAAACCAAAGCCGAAACCAAGACAATCGGCGAGGCGGCGGACGAGGAGAAAGCTAGTTGAGCAGTCGTCGGACGAAGATGAAGATGGAGACGATGAGGATTTCATGTTGTCGGATAGTGAGTGTTAATGCAGTCCGGATAATAATAATTGTAATTTTTGGTCGATGTACATCGACAGCAACAACATGAATTTCCGTAGCCAACAGTGACGTCCATAATCCGATCAGTACCAGCTGTCTATCATCTGCAGACCAAATAGCGGTTTCAATCAAACATCAACATCATCAACCCTCAGCGTCCCCTGCAAAACCACAACCGCCGAACCACCAAGATACACCTTATCCAACTTCACTTTGTTCCCCGTATCCGTCTCCTCAATCTTCGTACTCGTCTCGACACTAATCACGCTCTTCCGCCCCATCTCCACCCCCTGTGTAATCTCGAACCTCGTCCCCTTCCTCTCCCGGCGCGTGAGATACGCACTAAGCGCCGACGCCGCGCTGCCCGTCGCCGGGTCCTCGAACCCTAGCTCGACCATGCGCGTGCGCAGATGTCTGACCCCTTCCCCCTTCTCTCCCTTTTCCTGCTGTTGGGTTGCGTCATTGTCGTCCAGGGCATCGACATCGACATAGTAATACCGTGAAACAAAACTCTCCCTCCACCCCTCGTCCAGCAACGGCGCAGGCAACGCATCGAAATCCAACCTCTTGCCCGCTGAAACCTCGCCGAGTAATTCCAGCGAAGCCAACTTGACCAGCACGAACGCCATGCCGGCGACGATGCTGAAAGCCGGCGCATCGAGTTCCGCGGCGCGGATCTCCGGGTTCGGATGCAGATTCGCGGTAATTGCACTTTCGTCGGCGCCGAAGACATCGCGCAGAGTGCGTCCGTGCAGACGCGTGTTGTGCGGGATGTCGGCTACCATAGCACTACCATCGCTATCGCTGGGCGCGATGGGGATCGCGCCGGCTTTGGTTATGAGTTTTTGCACTGAGCCGGAGATGCCGAGATGGTGCTGCACGAAAACCGCCGTGCCGATAGTCGGGTGCCCTGCGAACGGCAGCTCGCGCTCGACTGTGAAGATGTCCACTTCGCGCGCTGAGGCGCCTGCTTTGCTCGTGTCTAAGTGGCGGGCGTTAGTTTCCGGCTTTATCAGGATTTGCGCTCTGCGTTACGATACGCTGTGCTATGCTGCGCTGCGTTGTGGTTTGCTATTTTTGCTGCTGTGATAGAGAGCGCGGGCTCATTTATGAGGGAGGGGAAATGTCATCAATATGCGGGTGTTACTCTTGGGTGCTAACACGTACCATCGTGTAGAAACACAGTCTCGGAGAGGTTGAATTCCTGCGCGATCTTCTGCTTCAACGGCTGTGTGAGGCGGTCGCGCAGGGACGCCTGTCATTGTTGTTAGAAAAATCCATGTCGTTAATAGTGAGATAGATGTTGAACTCCTCGGCGTTGCGAGGTTGACAGTGTTATGGAAATCTTATTTGAGTGTTTTCGCTGGAATCAGAGAAGAATAAATAGACTGCTGGATACGTACCGGAACCCGCACGATGGCGAGGGGGTTGCCCTCAAGCCGTTTGGTCGTAAAGACATCTAGGGTTGCAAAGGGGAATTCCATGGCGACGAACACAGAATTCTTGCTATGCAATTAGTCCGACGTCAATGAGAACTCGGTGCGCGGATACAGGATAAAACGTCGAACGTGTAGTAGGACCTGGAATTACTTGCACGAATTATGTAGGTATCTACTTAAGTATGTATGCAAAGGGACGGTCATCCGTGACTAACCGTTGCGCGGACCGGCCCTATATCGCGACGGCATTCGGATGGATACTCACGCCCTTTTGTCTTGCGGCATCGTAGCCCTTCTATTTCATTATAACCCCCAAGCGCTGCGTTGACTCATTCGTGCGTCATTAGTGCGTGTGCTTGGCACTACGGGCAATTCCAGACTGTATGCTGCTTCGCCCACATGGTCTATATATCTTACGTGCGATCGATAAGAACCGAAAGATTCAAATAAATATTATCGTCCACTTCACGGAAGATTTCGAAATATGAAGACCGCTCGCCCCCTTGATATGCATGAGATTTGTGTGGTGTCCTGGCCGTAGGCTTTGGGTATGGCAGGTAGGCGACCGGGCTTACCGCAAATTGCTATGAAAAACGCCGCCTTATGCCAACTATAGAGAACAATAAAAACTTAGCATGGCATGCCCGTGTGAATAGCCTATTATCAAATCGACACGTGCTGAAATCAGCTACGATCGAACTCGACCGATGTCGTGGGCTGGAGGGAGACGACCAGTGCCGTCAGACGATCAATCTTGGCTGACAAATCAGCAATGCGTGCTTCGACGTCCATAGGTTTATCGGCCATGTTGTCTGCAGCATCTTTCTGTCGCCTTGATTTATTGATTACCTCTGAGCTATCTGGTCGAGGCGACGGCATCTGCGGACGGTAACCTGAAAGAGGCCTATTTGATAGTGCGGAGTGTCGCTTCGCTGCCTCCTTTTGGGGTCCGTGGAAGTTGTCGGCACTACCCTTCTTGATCTTACCGGTAACCCACTCATACGCCTGGATTAAGGCGACAATCGGGGCGTGTGTTACCCGTAGAAGCACGATACGGCCATGACGAAGTGTCTTGCCAGACGCGAACAGACGCAGTGGGCGGAATATGATGAGAGCCAGCAAGTTGAATGGAGCTAGCATGATCTAATTAGCATGAGAAAAATGAAGGTGCAGTTGTATGAAACATACGGTAAAAGTGCGTAAGCCTATTGCTAGTCGACGCTTCGAGCACATATACTGAATAGACGTAGAGATATTCCTCTCGGGCGCGGGTTATAACCCCGCTGAAACTATTGCTGAGCAGACCAGTCAACGAACCCATGAGAAGTATGGATGACAGCGTTACAAATATCAACATGAGTGGAGGGCCTATGATGATCGAATCAGCTTCCATTGATAACCCGGACACAGCAAAGCTCTCCCTTACCGAAGACCGGATCAATTTGATACATGACATCAAAACCAACGTAGCTCGAACCGAAAAAGATCTTAGTGACAATCATTGCCATATGTTGAAAGCTGAAACTTTCTCTTCCGATGAGTGAGAACGTTGTCAGAAAGCCTAAATACAGTACAACCACTATTGGCACCCATGTTAGCAAATAGGAGTCAGGCATCAAACCCCCAGGTATCCCCAGAATTTATAATCATTCTTGAACGGGGTGAAGTCATAGCAGCATGTAGATGTTCTTGTTGTGACTTACCAAGCACCATGAACTTCAAGAAGTCTGCGCCCATTGCCTTGAGACAGGGAATTAAGGTTCCCCAGTACGGTGATAGACTGAGAATAGAGAAAACTCGCGGAACCATGAAGAGTGCTTCAAGGGCCAGGACATCGAAAGCGGTATCGACGAGAACATAGTCCTTTCTATACAGCCCAATGCATCCTATAGACAATCATCAGCCGGCGCTGGGCTTGTTCGAGTTTCGTAAAGACATTGGCTGTAGAAAACTTACTCAAGACAAAGTACACAATACCGATCGCAATCATGGCGATATCAAATACATTCCAGACATCTGCTGCGTAAAAGACCGAGCCAGCGTCTATATATTCGCTCACCTCATCATAAAAGAAGGCCGCAAACCATATGTATAACAGAACTTCCGCAGGGGTAACCCCGTATCGATTTTGTTCAATTAAGACGACGTAGTACAACAGGAGAAAGCAACAAAAAAAGGCGACTTCGTATGCTTTGAGATATTTCGGGACGCGGAGGCGCGAGAATGGGTCGGCAGTGTTGTGATTGTAAAAACGGGGCTTTTTCCTGGAGCTGGCGGACAGCCGGTCCCAAAAGATGATTTCACCATTCCAGATGCCGGTGATGATCTTCTGTACTAGATGTTGACTAAGAAATCGTTTGGCGTCTGCGATAGCAGCAATTTCTAGAGCATTGAGATGAATGAAAGGAGCTGTGGGGTCGTCTTCGGTTTCTTCTATATTCGTAGCATGGCGACTCATGGTAAGCTTTGAGACAGACTCAAACAGTTGAGAACGTCTGACGGAACCCCGTCTCGCATCGCCAAGGAGGTCTGAGGCTTCGGATGAGGCGTCGGTTCCTCCTAGGAGTGCGGTCCGCTCATCATTCTCTCTTTCAGACGGACATTCTTCATCCGTCGATGCATCATCTCTGTTGGATTTGCCAGGAATTTCATAGAGGCAGAAATCGATGACATCGAGCTCTGACAGGCGGGTCAAAAATCTCCATGCGACGATCTCACAGGCATTTGCTCGGGTATCACTCAGCCCTCTGTTGTCTGATATAGCACCGTAGTGCCATCTGAGAGCTCTACTCGGCTAGGAGATCAGCTTTGCTTTATCTTATTACATCGAAGTTTTCACATTACAAAACAACGCGCTCTGTATCGGTCATTACTGCGGCAGCACAATACAGACTCTCCGTTGTTACACGGCGAGAGTGGTCCGGTTGTCCGATGACATAGACTAGTTCAAATAAATCATCACTTACAGTAGTGCGTTGACAATAGCAGGATTCGTCACCTCGACACTCAGATACTCGACAAGACTATGAAGTGGATCCCCGGCTGACGTTGTCCGGAGCTGTTCGAAACTGACCGGCACGAAAATCACCTCGGAAATGTAACTAGATCGACCCTTGCATCAACACAGGTCTGTATGACAGACCGATGGAGCTGTAAGCACATACCAGGATATTTTCTTAACGAGATCACGAAATGAGTCTTCATGGGTGATGTAGGGCAGCTCAACGTCATTTTGGTCTGAAGCATGGTGTGGAGAACCGAGGCGTTCACTTGGCCTCGCCATTGATCTGACGCGGAGTGTAGGCATCCTGATGGTGCTTCAATTAGGTACAGGCTGTCAAATGTTAAAGATGGAGACGAGGAATGCTTTCAGAGGTAGTGCACAAAGTGTACAATACGGAGTACAGGCCAGCGCATCCCCCTTTTCGAGCTGTAGGCGACGGAAATTGAATGTTTCAGGTGCCTACTAGCCTTATACCTAGGACTACTGGGCCAGTGTAGACAGGTACCGGCGTAGAGACACCTACACATGTCCCTTGGTGGCGAATCCTTTGATTCGTACGTACCGTCTGTACGGATCTACCAACTTCGTAAGTTAGCTAGTCCTCCAAAATGTCTTCGGCTGTCGCGGCGGGCTGGTCTACTCTTTCAGCGGTCAATCTTTAAGACTTGGAGATTGGGACCACGAGAGCTCAAAGACCTCAAAAAATGGAAGTGCTGGTCAGAATTGACTAGGATACTTGATAGTGATCTATAGTGCATCTCATGCCAGTCAACTCTAGCCAGTACTTCCCTAATCTGAGGTGATAAGTACCCCCCACCTATTGAATGTCTTCCTGCTTCCGCCAAGGCTTGATTTAATGGCCGATGTAGGTCAATATATGTATGATATTTACGAGCAGAGTTAACAAGAGCCCTGCAGACAGGAGGTTTCGCCAGATTGAGTTCCGCAATTATTAGCCGTGCGTTTTAACTCGACGTTAGGCTTGCAAAGCGACAACTGTACATCTATGCATTAACTGTGAAAGAGCCCTTTTTAAAGAGATTCTTCCCAGTCCATCCCGTATATACCACCTAGAGGCTAGCAGTATTGTGTTCAAGACATCCCCAAGGTCGTTCTCCTTGGCTGAAAGGTGTCGAGTTGTTATTCTTGTAAGCAAGCGGAGCCTGCCATCTGCCTGGTTCGAAGTGTTACTTTCCGTAGTCACCCACAGATCGTCAAGCGCGTGTAGAAAATGGCGTACAGCTAGGTCTAAAAGGGACAAAAAAATCAATTTAGCGACCAGGCCGAAGTCATCGTTCAAAATAGTAAAAGGTTAACTTTGCAGGAGAGCTCTTTGAACTGCTGTCTTGTTTTTGGAAAATCTAGCAGCGCATGGTTCATAGAAACCGAACGAAGAGGAAGGGTCTTGTTTCCAGGCCGCTCCGCGTTGCTTCGACATGCTATACAATTTATCTCACTATCCTTATAATTAGTTTTTCTCCAGAATTAACATTTGACTCCCCTTCGATCAGTTCTATAAGATCAATCTTGACGGTGTCTAGATCATTTTTCACGGCTGGAAGCTCATTCTTGACAATGCTGAGCTCTTTGACTATATTAATCTCTTTACCAAAGTCTGGCGCGTCTGGTGAGGTTGCTTGATCCATCTTAGGATAGAGAAAGCCGAAAGATATGTTGAACCTGGTTGCCCTGGATGAGAAATGCTGTGTTCTACGAGCGGTGACTGAAATACTGCGATACCGAGGGATCTAGATGGGCAAGTTTCCGGTTTAATTAGCAAGTAGGCACAGAGTAAGTGATAAGTGGAAGAGAACGGTCATATTTTTATTGCAATGTAAACAGTCACTGATTCTGCTTGTTATAACCGTTGAGAAGTAACTCCCTTATCTTGCTACGTTGACTAGACAATGTTGCTTGTAGCCCAGTGCTATTATTGTAATGGTAGAGTGAGTCCATCCAAGTCAGCCAGACTTAGTCTTGCAAACAGTAGTTTAAACCGTTTAAAAGCATCCCACCTAAGAAGCGACGGTCCATAATCTATTTATCATTTTTTTAACCGGTTGTCAAGGCTTATGAATCATTTAGGCCACTATAAACGCCGGCACAACACTGAAACCAAATAAATATTGAGGCAACAGTTTACTGAGCTTGATAATTGTTATACCGGGTATTTATGTAAGTAGTATCAATACTGTTCCTTGTGCCTTCTGTAGATTGCCACCACAATTAAAGCAACTACCTTTCCTGCCGTAAAATTGTATAAAGCACTCAGTACATACCCAATCCTCCACTTTCCGTGGCGGTCTCCTTGTGTACCTACCTACACTTGAAAAACCTCAACTAAACAATCAGCATCACCGCGGCAATAGATGAGTTTCGCGACCAAAAAACCTCCCTGCGCTCACTGATCCAATACCGGAATCATGTCTGAACAACTAGACCGTATTGAGTTCAATATTGAGAAACTCCGGTAAGAAGTCTAGATTTTCATTAAAGACCTCCAGATCATCACCTAGGCCGTTGCTCAGATTACTGCCGAGATTAACACTGTCAGACTCGAGCTTCTTGCTGTCGAAATCCGCCTGAAAGGACAGCTCGAATTTGTCAGAAAAGATATTAAAGGCGTTCAGAATACTCTTGCTGCCCGGTAAGCTGCCAAGCAGTTGTTTAATATCTACAAACTAATGGGCAGATTAGTGAGAGAAACGCTATCGCACGCGAACTCAACTCCAAATGGGCCCACAAACAACTTGAACCCCTTTATTCGGTTTGGCTCAATAAACAGCTCCCAAACTTCCCAAGAACCATTACCGAGTTCAATTCGCTTCCAGGTAAGATTAGCTTCTCACTACTTCAACTTCTGTGGCTGTGGCTAATCTAATTTTATAGATGCAAATATCCGCGGGTTTCTGGCAGGGCTTGGCGACCACGCTGCCCGCCGCGATGTCTGCACTCCGGACTTCGCACGAAAGAGACTGACGATGCTTGTGGGAATAGTACATGAGCCCGACTCCACGTCAACTCAACGCCCTCAAGCCGGTCAAGGTCAAGCCGTTCCAGGTCAAGTCGGTCCAGGTCAAGCCGGTCTAGGACCAGCCGGTCTAGGACAAGCCGGTCTAGGTCAAGTAGTCGGTCTAGGTCAAGCCGGTCCAGGTCAAGCCAATCCATTTCAATTCGATCTAGGTCAAGCCGGTCCATTTCAATTCGATCTGGGTCAAGCCGGTCCAGGTCAATTCGATCTAGGTCAAGCCGGTCCAGGTCAATTCGATCTAGGACAAGCCGGTCTAGGTCCAATCGGCCTAGGTCAAGTCGGTCCAGGTCAAGCCGGTCAAGGTCAAGTTGGTCCAGGTCAAGCTGATCAAGGTCAAGGTCAAGGTCAAGGTCAAGCCGGTCCAGGTCAATCTGGTCAAGGTCAAGCCGGCCAAGGCTATACTGAAAATCTTGGGAATCTTCCAAATCTTGCAAATCTCGCAAACGTGTAATATGTGGATGGGAGCGTGAAGGATTCCTCTACTGTCAATGCATGGATATCCGGATGGTTTTCGTTTCATGGTCTGGCGTTGAGTTGGGTGTATAACACCGGCAGGGTAACACATGGAGATCCTACAAAAGCAAAAACATCCATCTTTAGGACTTCGTAAATTGACCTAGGCAGTTAATTTCACTCATTAGTACGACGGTGACTAGGCAGTTTACATCTGACCACACACGCAATTCCTGGCGAGTAAATATATTCTAGTTAAGGTACTCTTGTCACGTCAACTTTTGCAAGCCAACCCACAAAATGCATGGTTTCTTTCTGGTAGATTGTACGTGTAAACTGTGTAGGCTGTGAGCGCTCGCTCTTTAATTACTCCATCTTAGCTGATAGGCTGAGCTAGTATGTAACTATTATGTGTTTGGCTATGGGTAGAGAAATGGCTCCTTTGTTTTTAGAACATCTAGTCAAAGCTAAAAGGCCTCGGGATTGTATAAGAACGGTGCGGTATGATTGTAAAATTACCTAAGCGTAAGGCGTGTCAATACCTACCATCTAAACAGCCTACCCTTTGCATTAGCGTTGCCCCAGACTTTCGGGTACACAGGTACTGTAGTGATAACCTCAGTTTGTCTATAGACTCATGTTCAGACCAGAACCCAATAGGTAATTACTGATCAGGTGGTATCGGGGCATCATGCGCATGGGCGCCGCTTAGCGAGGTCACAAACAGTCGAAATATGATGTCTCCCTGCTTTCTACTATGTAAGTGATCTCTCAAAGCTAGAGCTACAAGCAGAGAAAATTGAATATAAACGAGGTATCTTAGATCTCCTATAGATACACAGATCCCTGGCCTTATAATCTGTGATGGGAAGCTGAAATGCTTCGGCTGCCGACGATGGAAGATCTGAACCTGAATGTGGGTAATTCTGTCGAAGAGGGTTTGAACTTGCTTCCATACATGCATTGCCAAGTTATAAGGCCGACGAATAGGCGGGCGGAAGTATGCAATCACTATTGACTAACCGAATTATTGGTACACAACATTTACTGACCTAAAGGCGACTGTGCTATCGAATGGTGATATTTAGTTGGCCTCGATGACAATTGCGAACTTAGGCCAGTTGCTCTCCAATTGCGCGAAGAGCAAGGGCTCATCAACTATCTTCGCCAATTTGGAAGGAAAAAATTGTGCCTCATATTGAAAATACCATAAGGCCCAAGGGCATTTTCAAATGTCGGGGGGATTATCGTTACAGACCGATGCTGAGCAGGCAAGGTGTGATGCATGCAGCCGTTGCTGTCGATGCTCGGCCCTTACATAGCGGCATTGTGCCTTCTGTAAGTACGGCTACGGGCGCAGTAGAGCAAACTTAGACGAGCGTTTGTAATTGGACCCGATTTCAAGCTCATATCTTCTCATTCAGATAGTCGGAGAGTGATAGATAGTCGTGCACTCAGTGTAAGTAGGGTATCTTCGATCGGATCTGCATCTCCACACGACAGTTGAACTAGGCGACAGGGTTGAATTGTGGCTGTGTCTCTAAGTATTGCGTGCAGTGCAGAAGCCGCGCTCTCATTGGCCTCGATATCAAGGGACGTCTAAAAAAAGTAAAATGCACCTAACATTATAGAGGCACGCTAGGTACTGTCGATCGGGGTTGGTGTTACCAACCGCCGACACGTCCTTGCCAAACCTTACGAAGTACCTGGATAAAGTAGACAAATGCCCGTTGTGGCTACACTACGCTACACTGGATAGCGTATAGTAGAAGCTCGATCTCGCAGGGGTGGAGCGACTGATCGGGACCTGTTCCCTGATGGGGTCTGGCTGTGTTTAGGCATCTACCGTCACTGCTTTCCCATGCGAGCCAGTAAGAGCCAGCGATATTAACACCACTGGGAAGTCGACCCCGTCCCCAGGACAGCTGACCAGTCGGTAAATACGAGCCCGACAAGAGCTCAGTTTCCGCGTTTTTTTTTTGCCATTTCCAAGGTCGGTACTTATTCCTGTCGTGGCAATGCTTCCGCCACATTGCCCGCGCGGACATGTGCTACAAGCAGGTCCCTACTTACAGATGGACTGACACCAACTCGTGTGCTGGTCGCCTGTAAACTCATTTGGTCTGCCTGTGTCCTCCAGTACGAGGGTTCGTGCCGAGCGGACACTATTAGCTACCGTACCGTATTACAGGAGATCCCGGCGGCTACCCGTATTGACCACGATTGACCACGGGAGACATAAAGGCGCGCCGGTCCCAACACGCAGCAGCAAAGCGCGGGCCAAAGTTACGTGGGGCTGGCAGGCTTGTCTATTCTATCAATCATCCAGTCGACAACTGCGACGACAGCAACGCCAACAACACCCGTGGACAACAGCAGCAGTGGCGGCAGTAGCAGAGCTACCTAATACATAAAGCGCGAGCACAGCCGCCGCATGTGTGTCTGGTTACGTCTCGAGTGAAGATAGGAAGTCGCCCCCCCAAAGGCCCCAAAAAAGGCTCCATCCAGGTCCTCCTCTAATTATTCCTCCCGCTCACTCGCTTCACTCGCTCACCCACTCATTCAACCGTCTTGTTCTGCCTCAGCCCTGCTGCCGCACCCTGGTCACCCTGGTCCCATACTGCAACTAGGCGCCCCATGTCGATGTGACCCTCAGGCTTCGCCTCTTGTTTCCTTTAAGTACTTGTTCTGTGCTTCTTGTTTCTCCCGCCTCCACGTTTCTACCCTGTTTGCGATTTGCTTGCTTTAATTCCCGGCGCGTTGCAACTGGGAATCCAAGAAATCGGGAATCGAGCCATGGCTCGTCCATCATTTCATAATATCTTCTTTCGTCTCCCGCCTGCGACCGCCGCGCTTCTTGTCGTCGCAGTGTTTGACCGAACAAATGGCCATACGCTTCCACGGCAGACCAAAGTAGTCGAATTTCATGAGCTGGATGTGATACCCTTTCCGCCTGCGCCAACGGCGCAACCGCTATCCCCGTTCGAACTTCAACGGCGGCAGGAAAACACGATTTGCGGGTATCTAGGAGGCAACTCGGATCTTCCTGCAACATGCTCCCTGGGATCGCATTGTGTGCTGGATACCGCCAACTCGGTAGTGGGCTGCTGCCCGAACGGCGACTCGTGCACGACAGGGGTTTTCACAGGTTGTGTCGACAGGAATAGCGATCCGCAAACCGAGATCAATCCCTATGTCTTCACCTGCCAGGGGGCCGATGTGTGCTTCAAAAACAACTTTGCGGGTGGCTATTTTCAATATGGCTGCGGAACAGCCTCGGCACTGGGCACTACGGTTCAGACGTCTGCTGACGGCGCGTCGAGGGCATTGAGCATTGAGACTATGGATATAAGCTTGACAAGATCTCCGAGCTTGCTTGCGACGCCGACAACTATAGGGTATGTTACGTCGACCGAGACGATGAGTTCCAGTCAGATTGGCTCTCCATCAACTTCGGTGACGTCTTCATCCACATCCTCGTCTTCCTCATCCACCTCCTCATCAGCTTCCAGTACTTCTTCGAAGACATCGTCTTCACATGACCAATCCACGACGTCCTCGGGCTCGTCAACATCATCAACAACATCGTCCTCGTCGTCCTCGTCGCCAGCTCCTACCAGGAGCCCGACGGCTGTTGTACCAACGCCGAGCTCGACAGAAGGATCTGAACCGGCCAAGCAGCGGCAGAGCGGCGCAATCATTGGAGGGGTTGTCGGGGGTGCTGCGGCCGCTATATCGTTGGTTGCCCTAGTGTTTTTCTGTTTGCGCAAGCGGAATCGCAACCGCCGCATAGGGCCAGGACCGACTCCAGCAGCACCGCCGACAACGCATTATACCAGGTAAATATGCCTCTTGTTCATTAGTTTTCTTCACAGGCGAGAGCTGACAGTGCATAGCCCAATGGAGTCTCATGGAGCTGCATTTGCACCGCTTCCGTCGTGGCACGACGAGGAAGGGTCCCCTTCACCAGCATTCCGGGATCATTCGCATCCGCATCCGCAACCGCCCGATCCCTACGGTCCACTTGAATCAGCGCGGCCAGGCGGGCCATCATCTTTCCACAACTATTCACACCCACATCCTCCTAACCCTTATGGTCCGCTCGAATCTACGCTTTCTGCCCCTGCACCCGTGAGTTTAGGTACGCCCGCTCATGGGTACTCACAACCGATGCGGTACAACGGAGGTTATATGTCACAGCCAAAAGGTAGCCTCACTCCCGTGGCTGAGGAAGAGCAATCGCTGGAGCGAGAAGAAACCCAAGGCCGAGAGATCGACGACTTTTCGCAGGCGTACTCGAGCGCGGTGATAGGGCAGCTTCCGGACGAGGATACTGAAGAAGATCGTGCACCGCTGCGAGAGAACCCTCAATATGCACAAGACGATGATGGCTCTCCATCTCGGCGAAGCGGCGGACATCGTCCACTCTGGCAGCAGAATCGTCAACAGACGCGGAATTTAATGTGGCTATGATAATTCGATTTTCTAAGCATTTGGGGTTTATTCGCTACGATTCGGGCTGCTCCCACCACCTGGGTCCCGGATACGTGTATTGTACAGCATAAAGACATATGGCGTTTTGGGGATTGAAGGGATCTACGAAAGAATAATTTGCACGAGCACGGGTTTATGGTTCTACCCTGTACCACCCCGCGAGGGACGTTCAAGATCACCAAGTCGGACGAAAACCAGCACATATTATTGAGAAACATTAGAAAGGAGACCCGAAGTGGACTTCACATAACTTGAGCATGTAAGCGGTTGGGCGGTATTTATTGGACGTCTCTTTTGAGTATATACCATTGAAAAGGCATGGTTTTGTCCAAAGGCTATATAATACCCCCAATGATAGTAGTTCTGGTTCTGCATTGCGTTAGCGAATCCGCCATGCTCACCAGATTAATTGAGCATATGCAAATACACACAAGATAGAAGTATATACAATGCATACACAGCAACTTCACGAGAGCTTATCTGCACGATACATTGAATTGATGTGTTTTTGCTGCATAGAGTTAGAAAGAGACAGACGGGCTATGGAGTGATGGGATTGTATAGAAGTATGGCGATGTCTTACGAAATTGAGTGTTTCCATATTAATTGAAGCGTCTTTTTTTTTTTTTTTTTTTTTTTTTTTTTGGTAACCTATGTAGTATGTAATTCTTGAGTGAGGCTAGACTGGGAGGCAAACTAAGGTAATCTGATCCTGCTGCGAGAGGAGAATCGGAGTGACTTTACTGGGTATATGGTTGTGAATATCATGAATACCGTTTGTGGTGATGGTAGCGATCATGGTTGTTGTGTCTCCTACAAACAAATACAAAAAGTAGAGTAGCCTCAGCTGAGAATGCTTAGACTAGTAATAATAACAATAAGAACAATACGAAGTGAGAGGGTACGATCTAAACACATCAGCGACACAATCACAATAATAAATTACGAGACGAAGAGGTGTGTGTGCATAACATCATCAACTCGATGGACGGTATCTAAATGCAATTGACCTGCTTGTTCATAGACTTTTTCTCTTCTTTTTTTCTTCACCGTAGTTGTCGTTGTCGTTGATGTTGAGGATCCGCTCGTTCTAGCGGGAGAAAGTCTGCGGGAAAAGAGTTTTTATGGCCGTAGCCACTTTCTAGAAGTACATACATACAATGGGTGAGAGTGAATCAATAAAAAGGGTCAGACAAGAAGTTGTGGTATGATGCACCGTTATCGTCAACTAGAGCAGACGAGTCCGGTCCTTCGCTCTCTCTCTCTCTCTCTCTCTTTTTCTATACACCTTGCGCATGCATGCGAACGAAAAAGGAACGCACCGACACAATCGCCATTCCTGGGATCTAAAATCCTCGTTCGTAAAACCGTCCATCGCACATGAACAGCCGCGCCGCCGTAAAGCCATCCCATACACCATAACCCCCCTTTTCCTAATTTTACGTACCGAGATAAAAAGAAACTTGCACTACCGCGACCGGCCTGCGATGGCGAAGAGGGTAAAGGAGGCGCAAGAACAGGACTGTCTTCTTCGAGAGCCCGCCATCGATTGTGACAAGGGACCCAAGCAGTGCCGATGTAGACGAAATACCAGAATGGTAATGCTTTGCCGTATGAAATGGACGGAATCAACGCGCCATATAAACTTCTTTTGTACAGATACACTCGTGTAAGAGCGTATGCATTAAGCCAGAATTACCGTCGCCTGTTACCGATGGGTCACAAAGAGCCACAGCCCGCTCAAACAACGACGTGGGTACTCATGTGCTCCACGGCTTCTTTAATGCTGCGAAGCATGCGCTGATTGACGCAAAACGGACATCGTAATGGCCGGTCTGTACTTGACATGGCCTGGTTGTTTGATATGGGAGTGAGTGTCAGGGTATGTTCCTGAGGGCCAACTGGAGTGAACTGGGCGCTGTTCCTAGCAGCAGCCGGAGCAGGTGTATTTAGCCCTGGGGGCATGGTGGGGAGACCTTGGTCATGCCGGTCTCTTTGTTCACGCACCGCGGCAGCTTCGGCTTCTGCATCGGCTTCTTCCTGTTGCATCTGACGCAGTGCATTCTGTAAGACAACTTCCGGATCATCGGTCACTGGAAAGACAGAAGTCGTAGCTTGAGACGCAGGTGCTGGGGCAAGAGCCGGGTGTGGAGGTGGGTGTTCTAGTCGGCGCACGATGTCATCGCGGACACGCGCACAGGTGGTCAAGCTAGCTTCGACACCGACAACGCGCAGTACTGCATCGCGGATGGCGGCAGGGCTGGTCTCGGGAGTGATGGTCATGAAGCGAGGGACAGCGTCAATCAAGTAAGGAATGTCATCGGCGGGGTTGGGGGCACTGCCATGGCGACGCTGTCGCCTAATCAGCAAGCCATAGCGCTTCTTGAAGCGATGAATCCAGCCAGGCGAAAACTCGGGAGGGGTCTCGTCCTTGTAGCGGGGGAGCTGCTGAAAGATGGACTTCGCTTTCTCTGCCAGCTCCTCGTTCGACGGATTGCGACCCGAGTTGACGACCTGACCGTGCCACAGCAGAACGAGCTTCTCAACATCGGGCCAATTTCCGAAGCGCAGACGCGACCCGCTGAATTGGCTGTCGTTGTCGAGGCGGGCATACTTGGGAGACAGCGAGTGCGAGATGGTGGACTGGCTAACGTTCTGGCCGTACTGGCTGTAGAACCACTCGATGCAGGCCTTGTGCGAGGGCCGGGTGGTCTGCGAATGCGCCCAGCGACGGAGGGCGCGGCGCTGGTCGAGGGTCAGCGAGTGGCGCTCTTTGGGCGTGTGCGCGGCCTGCGGCGAGGAGTCGTCGCCGACGTGGTGGCCGGTCAGGTCGGGATTGATGTTGCCATCGAGGCCGGCGCCGGGTTCTAGGTCGGGGTTGATGTTCGAGGTGCTGGTGTTGCCGTCGTCCATGTCGACGTCGACGCCCACATCCACATCTACATCCACATCCACGTCCACGTCCTCGTCGCCCTGGCAATCGTCGCCTAGGTTACTGTCGGGTGTCTGCGCCTCTTCTTGCTGCTGCTGCTGCGACGCCACGCCGAGCGACGCGGCTGCGGCAACGGCGGCGGCGGCGGTGACGTCGCTCATAGTGATGCGGAGCAAAGAATGCGACCTGGCTGTCTGTCGGTTCGCGCGGCGCAACTTGCAAGTGCGATTGTTCCTGGCCGATTGAATGAATTTCAGGGCCTAAGCGTGTAAACGAGGAGCGTCGCGGGTTTTGGAGGATAAAGGGGCGAGGTTTGTGCTTAACGGAAGAAAGATGGAGCTGGGGAGGTTGGTGGCTGGGGCACTTTGACCGAAAATGCCCCAAACCGTAGGTGGGGGCTGTAGTGGGGCATTGTGTCATGAACCTGGCAAGATCATATTGATCGCCTCCATCGTCCAATCAGAGCGCGTTGCGCAGAGCACTGACCGCTTTGCGCAATAGCCGGGGGTGGCCAGTGGATCGTGATTGCATTGAGCGACTTTATGCGTCAAATCACCCTTGCCTTACCTGATCATATACTTAATTGAATGTTTCCTAGAGGTTTCCCAGGCTTCTAAGTTCTCGCATTTGTGACCTGGCGTTCACGGCCAGGAGCAGCATACACCACCAACTAAAGCAGATATATGGAATACCTATAGATACACAATTACATACACATAGGCCCAAATTATCATTCAAAGCATGGATCGAGCGGACGATCTCTATCTTGCTGCAAAAAAGGTATTGTAAAACGTTTCTTGCTGTTCCAGCCACAGGATAACGTGTCTATGCATTGATGCCACCCAGTGTGTTTTGTTCATCACACCAGAATACAACATCCCGATGCTGTGAGCCTAGCTTCAGAG
The DNA here is from genome assembly GCA_022578715.1 of Nemania sp. FL0916. Taxonomy (NCBI): domain Eukaryota; kingdom Fungi; phylum Ascomycota; class Sordariomycetes; order Xylariales; family Xylariaceae; genus Nemania; species Nemania sp. FL0916. The sequence goes on along the minus strand of MU390252.1, from coordinate 319,564 downwards.
GTCATGCGCTTGACGAGTTCGTTTCCAGGCTGTAAAGGTAACAATGTCATTATCTAAATTCCATCCGGTCAACACACTTGGGTGACCGTTTAGTCTCCGTGTTCATCTAGGTACGGTAGTTCTATCTATACATCAATCAGTCTTCGCATCTCACGCGCAACGCGCATGCCCACCCTTAAAGCCAGGTTCGCTAAGCCATAAAACCGCCAGTCATTGAGATCCCAGATCTCAAACCGACATCTTCATCGCGATCGTTTTATGCGGGTTATAATCCTTAACCACGAAATCCTCCGCCTTCCAGCCATCGATGCTCCCTCCCTTCTCCCTTGCGATCTCCAGCGTCGGGAAAGGCCTTGGCTCGCGCTCGAGCTGGACTTTCAGCGCGTCGACGTGGTCGCAGTAGACGTGCGCGTCGCCCATGACGTGGGTCAGGCTGCCCGGGACCAGCTCGCACACGTGCGCGAGCATGTGCGTGAGCAGCGCGTAGCTGGCGATGTTGAAGGGCACCCCCAGACCCATGTCGCACGACCGCTGGTACAGCTGGCAGTGTAGGTGGCCCTGCTTCTTTTTCTCTTTCTCGCCGTTCTGCTGCGTCTCACTACCTTCAGAGGCGCGCGGGTACGAGACATAGAACTGCGCAAACATGTGGCACGGCGGCAGCGCCATCTTCTTCAGGTCCGCTGGGTTCCAGGCGCTCAGGATGATGCGCCGGTCGTAGGGGTTGTTCCGTAGCTTGTATATGACCTCGGCCAGCTGGTCGACGCCTTTCCCCGTGTAGTCCGTCTTCGCGTCCACGTACTCGGCGCCGAAGTGCCGCCATTGGAACCCGTAGACGGGGCCGAGGTCGCCGACTCCGCGATGCGATAGGCCGACGCTGTCTAGGAATTCTCGTGATCCGTTACCGTCCCAGATCTTGACGCCCGCCTCGGATAGCGCTATCGATGACGTGTTGCCTTCAATGAACCATAGTAGCTCGGCGACAACGGCCTTCAGGAATACTCGTTTCGTCGTTAGCAGTGGCAGTATTGGCTGGCCGTTATCGTTGAGTGAGAATTTTAGCGGTGTTGGCGCGAAGATCGAGTAGGTTCCGGTGCCGGTTCTATGAAACCCAATATTAGCATTTCGAAATTATAGGGGTCCAAGCGTAGAAGAGCAATCATATCAATTCGAAAGAGGCGCCATCTGGGTCAATGCTTCGAAATTCTCATACCTGTCAGGACGGTGCTCGCCGTCTGCCAGGATCTCCTGTACTAGATCCAGATACTGTAATTCTGCATGCCGCTGCCTCGATCCTTGGTCACCATTCATCTTTTTCACGCCGTGTGAAGACAACGGCTGGTTTCTCAGTGTCAATTCGGCATCCATTGCTGTGATCTATCGCCGGCTCAAAAATCATGAAAGAGGGTGCATTATGCTTAGACGCGTCTAGTGGTGGACGACGCGTAAAGTACCCGGAGCAGGACTGCCCCGCGCTAAACAGTGACCTAACAGATACACTAGGGCAGGCGCTCACCTACATGCAAGACAGCAAAAAGCAACAACGCAAGACAAACAAATTCCAAGAATACACACAATAGCTACTTAGAGGAGGTGCATACAGTACTGGGCGACCAGAAAGTAGGCACTAGGTCTTGAACGAGATCGCTCTTTATTCTTCGAATGAGTAGGCAACCCATAAGCTGTGTTTATATATACTGTATTGGATGTTATAAATCACTGTGTCATCGCACATGAGCGAATGTCAACCCAGCTTTGTGGGCTGCTTTATTTGCTGCCCATTATCTCGCTCATAAATGACTCGATCGATAATAAAAATATCAACCCATGCCTTCTCTGAGGCTTTTCTCTCCCGTGTCTGTCTCCTTGGCTTCGTCCAGCCCGGCTACTGCGCCCTCGAACAAGAGGGGAGGTCCTTGTCAGCACCATACATCGCTCATACCGTCATTTCAACTCGCCATGATGCCGTGAGGCGCTCATCTGCGGGTCTGGAACCTTGCGGCTCTAAAGACAGGTCCCGCGGTGTCGGTGAAGCATATCAGGCTCTCCAACACAACTAATGCTTTCCTCAATTCAACCCGTCAACTTCGTCACCCAAGCTATGCCTATCCACTCCTTGACCCATCCCCTCAAGTATCTGACGAAGCAAAACTTTGAAACTTCGGACGACTCGGCCCATATAGAGTTAATCAGAGCTCACGCACGAAAATGTAGCCCCTTGAAAATGACAGTCAATCCATGTACGCCGGGCCCAGCCTAAGGACAGTCTAGTTAAGAATGTCCTCAATAGATATTTTCGCCCCCGCGTGAGCAATTCCAAAAATGAGAAGAAAGCAAGGTATCGGGGTAAGATGTTGTCGGATAAATAATAAGTAAGCGGCATAGAAGAGGGCACTAGTCGTATTAATGCCACGTTTGTATATACTTCTGTTCCACGAATAGATATCAAAGTCTAGAGGCATGTTTCTAACCGCCAATCGACACGCTGTGACTTTATCTCCGCTGTGATGTCTGTTCAATAACTGATAGAGCCCGCGTCAACGTCAATCAGCATAGCATGAGTGAATGAGCTCATGGCGATGATGTTGATGGATCAAGTAGTGCTTGCATACCACGAGAGGTTCCGAAGTGAGGAGCTATTCCCCAAATCTTGAGGCCTATCGAAATTATGACTAATAGAGAGCATATAGCGAAGAAAAATCGAAGCATTGAAGGCATGCGCAGTTGGTTCGGACTTATATTTGCTCCACAAAGATCACCAATTTGTCGTTGTGGTCTAGGGCGTAATTAAGATCGTGATTGCTCATGAGGTTCAGTTTATCACCGCTTGCCTCCTCTCGGTAAAAAAGCTGGATTGGATCCCCGGTGGCAACCTTCGTACGCTCTCGTATCTTCTCTGAAAGCTGCTGGAAGTTGGTATCCCCAGGGACTCTGATCAGGAACGTGTCGTTATTGAAATGTATCTTGACTTTAAACGCGGCAGGACTCTGGTTAACTCCTGGTGATAATGAGGATTGTGAAGGTTGTGACAGTGATGATGCTTGACGAGTTACTTGTGGCTGCCCGTTTTGCATCTGTCTTGGAGCGGCGGATAGCCCGGAGTATCCGGGACCGTTTAGATTGTTCCTTGACGATTGCCGCGAGTTCTCGTCCTTTGGAGACTCGGCAGAGGACCGTGACCCGGCCGAAAGGCGGTAATCATCGCCAGTTGAGTTGGCATCGACTTCATAATCGCCTTCCCTTGGTGCGAAAAATTGCTTTACCAAAGTACATTTAGAAATGTAGGGTGGTTGTCCTAGCAGATTCCTCACGTATTGGTCCAGATTGTGCAGCCGGCCCTCGGTGATCTGATCTGTTACATAGTTCACAGGACCAGGCATGTACGGCAATGTACGCTTCTGTGTACCTGTATTTCCGGCTTCCGCGGGAAACTCGGTCAAGAGAGCGATTTGGAAATCGTAGAAATCCTCATAGTAACGTGAAAGTTCCCAATGGCGACCGTCCTCGAGGGCGGCTTCGATGACAAACCAGTACTTATCTTCAGCGAAGCAATACTTCGGTATTCGAGCAGAAATAGGCGCATATAGTTGAGATGCAGGCTTAGGTCCCAAAGGATTATGTTGGGACGTATTGCGTTGCGACTGTATAATTCCACCTTGCTGCTGTTGCTGCTGCTGCTGTGGGTGAATCTACAGTTAGCTTATCGAATACTACTGAGTCAGACCGAGGAAGCAGGTTCTACTTACGAATGATGCATTTTGCTGCTGGCTTTGGCGGTTACGCTGCTGTTGCAAACTCAGACGCTCCATGCCTTGCTCTAAGGGCTGTTGCTGTCCCAGTGGTCCGCCACCCTCAAACTTGCCTAGTGTGATGCTGCTATTTTTGTAGTCGGCTGTCATCTTTTTCCATTCCTCGACTCGCGGAACCCCAGCACGCCTAACAGCATCTTGCGCGTTTGTAACAGCAGTATCGGTTGCCATGTCTCTAATTTCGACGAATGACACGGGTATAAGGCCCGGGCCGCCTAGCCGGCCAATAGGTTTGGCAACGAACCATTCTGGGTTGGATTGCGCAATGACAATTATAGCTTCGCCAGCTTTGGCTTCTAGTTCGTCGGGACGTTCTGCCTTGAAGTCATACATAACAATACCATATACCATGGCACCGGTCCTCCCTATCGATTTGGAGCTTCGTTGACTAAGGGCCGGTGTCGGTGGTACAGTGTTGGTTTCGGAGAAGCCAGAGTCATGGTCTTCCTTCTTCGTAGGCAGTTTCGGCCCGCTCTCTGACTGGCCGCTATCTCTTTCGGTGCGCCCCAGTGCCTGGAAGTAGGACACGGGGACAAGCCCCCTTGCATCAGGGAGAGCTGGATTGCACGCTTCATACCAATTATTGTCCTCTTCTCTGCCGATGACGTGAAAGAAGTCGCCACGTGAGAAACTCAGTTCTTGTTCTGATTGTGCCTGGTAGTCATAGAGTGCTCGAATAACCTGGTACAAACCAGATGTTAGTGTTTTGCTAATACATGGAACTGGAAACACCCGGCTCAGATCACAACATACCTTTTTAGGGGGTACTATGGCGAGAGCAGACTTGGGTGCGATAGCGATTTGAGGACTTTTGTCCTTGTCACCCTTCATTGATCTCCTGAGAGCCTGTATTGCATACTTCAATTTAGCAACAGTCCGGGTCGAAGCGACCGAGTCGCGTTTTGAACTCGCGTGCACTATCATACTGGTACGCCGCACGCCGTAACAATATGAACACGGAAATAGGCACCGCGTGCGTGAGGTAGAATAAAAGGAGGGGAGAGTGAAATAAGCAGATTAATAGCGCACCTTCATGGTCGCACAGACAGTTTGCTGGCCCTATCAAAATAGATGTGGTGATTGGCAGTGGTGAGATGCCAAACTAGGGCGCGACGAGGACAGCGTGGGACTGAAGCCAGCACAGGAAAAGAGGGAACAGCCCGCTGGTTGGTCCGCCCTTGTGATTCCTGCTCGGTGACACCAATACAAGCACCCGAGCAGACGGTGACAAAGTCGTCTTCCGGTTCGGTTCGACACAGCGATTATGGATCAGTGTAACGAATAGGTCGACGGCCACAGCGTTGAAAACTGAAGACCGGACGGCGAGAGGAGTGGATAATTGATCGGTCAAGGTGAGACCCCCTGCGGCTGGAGGTTCGAGTTGCACGATGATTTGACCGTCCGGTGCCGTCGCCTCGATGCAGCAACCCGGGTCGCAAATGAGGAAAGGTGATGCGAGGGATCGCGGTGCGTCGTCGCCCTTGAAACTTTCCCAAACTTTTCCCAATACTGTATGGTTTGCAATGTGCAGAACCAACAAGGGATGAATACACTAATACGCCGGGGTTCTTTCGACGCTGGCGGTTCCCACCCGGTCCTCTTCGGTACTGTTCTTTCTCTGCAGATTCGCCTCTCTTCTTTGTCTAGGCCCGTGCGATACAGCTTTACATTCACGTTCGCGAGGTTGAGATGGGCGCGCCAATCATCAATTGTGCGCACACTGGCCGTGTTAAAATCCAAGCTCACCAGCGACGATACTTCTGACGTTGGGGCTGGACTGTAGCACTAGACGGCGTATCCCTTACTTCTGGGCAGGTGGTAGGTCGAGGAGGAGGACAGATGGGGAGAGAAAAGAACCTGAATGAATGGCGCTGAAATGGTCGGACAGCTGCGCATGGGCGGGATGGGCAGGTTGGGATTGGACTGCCAGCGCTGGGTTTTGGGGGGTGGGCGACTTGGTGGAGGGATGGGCGGGAGGGCGGTTGGCTGGCTGCTGGGCGCAAGACCGGCTGCACAGACAGACCTTGACATCGGTGGGCAGGCGCTAGAGAACTGAGTGGAAACGTTGGAAAAATAAAACTGGGGTCCATCACAGATTGGGCGTGATTTAGACACCAGCACATTGGCAAATAGGCCTGATTGGACAGCCGCCCCGGGTATCCCAAGAAGGTACTGGCCAGGTAGGGATCTCGTAGCCAGTAGGTATCTAAGGCTACTTAAGTAAGTCAAGGAAGTGCACCACATTTAGAAGCGGGCTGGACCAAAGACCGCGCACGCCTTGGAGCGGTCGAATTGCAGGTTGCAACAGGTTGTATCTTCTCTCACATTGTGGCCTTAAACATTGAAATAACAATTCGAAATGATAATAGGAAGAAATACAGTACTGATTTAAGGTGTAAATGATATTATATATAAAATAAGTTTCTTGTTATAATTCGGGTTAATAAGTTGTTAGTACTCCGTAAGTACTCCGTATAATTAATGTGTAAGTATATGTTGTGCTAGATATTTACTTGCGTTGCCCTTTTATGAAAAAAAAAAAAAACGGACAAATATAAAATTTACATTACAGGAACCGCAGTCTTTTATTTTACAATAGCACTTTGTTTTATCTTGATTGGTTGGTTGATTGCTGTTGCGCTGTGCAATCAAAGGTTGGAATAATAGCAAGTTATCGAGCGACAAAATACTTGAGGGTGTGCGGGTTTTGGCCTAGCCAACTGCTGCCGCGACCTGAATCCCATAGATCCTTTAAATCTTGAGACACTTTTGGGTGTACTTCTCAGTACGCATCCCACTGGTAACTGTAGAAGGGCATGTGGACAGGCTGAAGTATTTCGGGTACGCTTGCAACGGGAACTGCAATGCGGGTTCAAGTTGAATGAAGAGCTACAGAATCACCAGTGCTCTTGTGGCTACAACAGAAACCAGTTAATTACCATGGGAATCGTATACGACGAATAGCCTAAGCGTTTTTGAGGAAGGTGTTCCTCGTCTTCGTTGCTCCATCCGTCCTCTCTATGCATGATTTGCTGCAATTTGAGTGACATGGGAACGGCCTGGGTGGTACCGGTGCACTACTTAGAACAGATAGCCAATGTAAGATATCCGGGCAAAAAGACAAGGACAAAGGCATTATCCTAGTAAGGTTGCTGAAGAATTCCAAACAACCTTATCTAGATCTAGATGGACGCCTATGTCTAGTCGATTGTTGCACAGCGTAGCACACAGAGATGCGCGTCCGTCTTGATAGCTAGACGGAGACCCAAGAAATGAAATGCACCGCTGTCCGCCTTGTAATCAGGCAAACTGAGGCGGGCCAAAATGGGTTTGCGAAACTCCTTGCAGACAAACGAAGCGTGGGAACTAGGAATGAGGGGGAGTCTGCAACAGGGATCCAGCTGCTGGATACAGTGGGCTGCGAATTTTCGGCCAATTATAACTTGTTATGAGCATGGTATCGAGATTGGTTGGTCAAGCCCCACTGCAAGTAGAAAAGGCCAATTATAACCTTACTTTTCGGGATACCTGCCTAGCACTAATGTAGCCTCGGTAGTGAGGGCATGCGCTGAAACCTCATCCCGGGGATCACAACATTAGCACTGACGATGGTTTATCCTCATGTACACCACTATCAACACCGAGTCACTTCTATCACTGCAGAGTTAGGAAAGCTTCAGCACGAAGATAATTTCATTTCTTTCGTTTTCAGAGAGTGTTTGAACCTACAATACCCGTTGAAACCTCTTGATTCAATTGATAGACAAGATGACACATGGGTAACTCAAAACGCCTCGACGCCACTGCTAACATCTGATTTTGACGACATTGACTCTCCCTGCCTGTCCAGCTGGTGATCATCAGCTGCAGTGCCACGGTCACCGTCCAGGCCAGCCTCACATGCGTACAATGAACATAGGCTGCCCAAGGTTTGACTGGTCTAGCTCCCGGGCGATAATTATCTACTCCGTACTCCGTACACTACAAGCAGATCTTCGCAATCCGGCTCAGGTGAGCACAACCCGAGGAGAGATCAGTACCAATTACGTACTACACTTCTTACAAATGTTAGTTCGGCCATAATCCAAAAGCGACCAAGTTAGCCAACAGTCCTCTAAGGCTAACATGATAAGCTACCTAGATTCTCTATATTCTTAGAGTCCTCCTATGTGATGGAGCCATAGTATGATAGAGGAGCAGGTGCCTAGAACGATCTCTACTAAGGCCGTCGCGATCTAGATGGTCTAGAACCAAGCAGCTAGAATGTGTACTGCACCCCAGACTGTTTGTCTATGCAGCGTCTCAACGATCAATTGCGCACAACTATCTCTATGCCTTTGTAATTTTCATTACCTCTTCTAACTTTTCCCACGCGGGAGCTTGCAAATTGGTCAGGTCTTTTGACCCGAAGGTACCGATATATCCTGGTTCTCTTGCAGCAATCCTGTTTATGTTCAATCTAGTTCAAGGACTTGGTGATCGAAATGGCAGTACGGCGCCGTTGCGGCGGGAACCTAAACTAACAGTACAAAAACAATACCTGTAGTAGCAGCGCATGACGTGACGCGGCACCAACATTCACAGATCCTTATCAGAACTTGCTGCAGCCAAACCGTTGCTGATATGACACTAGCTCTGCCAGTCTGCGATCTGATTCGGCCGCCTCACACATAGGTGCATCTATCTATTCCGCAGTGAACAGAAAGACTGCTTTGGCGTATCAAGCTTGTGCGACTCTCTGGCAATAATGCGCAAGACAGACTTCTACACGGGTACCTATACGCTCTGTATGTACATTAATCAGCGGATGCAGTCCGACACTTATGCATACGATTTGCATACGGCTGCTACGCTAGCTAATCTCGATCTTTCAAGGAGCAAATCCAGCATTGCCGTCACAATAGGGGTCAGTGCCACTATCTTACCTCCATCGATGCATAGGATGGCGTCCTCGAAACACAAGGAGGGGGCGACGCACTACGTCTTCCTAACCCTTCTTGGAGGCGACAAGACATTTACTTATACTGGCACCGACCGACCAGCAATACCATCGACTTCCATTTATCAGATCCAATGCGATAATTTTGACGGTAAATTGTCGTTGGTCATTGAACTACCGCCTGCCCCAGATGACGTAGACATGTGGTTGTCGGATGGCATTAATACAATCCGCATCGTCGGCAATGCCTAGTACTTACCCGCGGTATCGACAGGCATGGATCACGAGGTAATCCTAGTCAAATATGACTTATCTCTTGCTAGCAGATGCAGACATTTCCACCATCGATTCCTTCAGAACGTGCGTCGCCTCCAAAAATTGGCCGATGTCGAGGAGATCATGCAGGGGCAAGACGAACAACCCTTCCGAAAGGCAAGCGAGCCCGAATACCACCACAGGAAGGCTATTTTGCATGTTAGGTTCCTTCTTTCGGCCGTCGTCAATGCACGCCATGCCCATATCTGTCAACGGATCACCACCGTCCCGGAACAAGCGCCAAGCGCCATGAAACTGCAGACAGGGCTGAAACGCGGCGGCGGGGATCATGATGGGCGTAATATTAATAGCCACACCGGTCGGAATCTCACCCCAGGGATTCTATACACCTCCACACTAGTGCTTGCCGAAATAGACCATCAGAACGCCATCGCAAAGCGATGGACCGGCTACCGAGACTTCGGGCTCCTGATATGTTTTGCTGATACTCGAACTCACTTGGCTCCGGAAAGCGCCGGGCAGGAGCGCAGCCTCGCATGGTTTTATACGGTCTTCCACATCACGAGTAGAATCTGACATTCGCCGTGATATTCCTTCCTCTGCCTTCCGGGTCGAGGGAGAAGGTAACCCTCCACACACAAAGTAAATGATATCTCATATTTCTCCACGATGAGCAGCGCAGATCGATCGATTATGCACCTCGAACGCGGAGCGGGACAAGGGCCAGGACGAGAAATCCGGCAAAGGAGCAAGACGCAAGATCCAGGTATGTCAGTATGATATGCCATGGTCTTCCAAGCCCCCAAATCTCCAAACACCATAAATATCCAACAGCATCGACCCGGCGGCGTACCTTACATATTCCACTGCACACAAGTCTTGGCCCCTTTCGCTTCCGCCGCCATGTCGTCGCCACGCATATCTAGTACCTACACACAGATGCAAAGCCTGGCTCGCCGTACATACATCCATGCCTTCATACATATGTAAGGTAAGCCCAGCTTAATCTTAATTTCTCCGCGAGCGAAAAACGCCACGGACATACATACATCATACATAACAGACAGAGACCAATGCATCAAAGCGCGCGCATGCCAAGTGGAACCCCCCAAATCCAACCTGATCTAGTGTACGGAGTACAGTAGCTGAACTGCCGTGGCGTTATTGTACCTTACATGATGCGATAACTGGCGCGCAGAAGAACCGAGACATGCAGTAGGAATTTCCGCGCTGCAATCTTTATATAGCGGAGAGAGAGAGGGCTTGACCGCTTGATATACAGTACATACATAAGCGCCAGTGGAAAAGATATGCGTAGTATATACCTGATCAGCCACGTCTTAGGCAAAGTGGTCTATCCTCTACACTATACCGAGGTGGCGCATTTATGGCATAGAATTGTTTTGAGCGTCAGTGACGTATGTATTCAATATTTGGGAGGGTTGGTCGTGGCAACCTGATTAGGTCAAGAGATACGTGTATGGCTGAGGCTAATAAGACAACTCACCTTCCTTTAATCTAGGTAGAGCTGCTGGTTGAGTATGAAAACCCTTACTAAAACGGCCTGGTTGCGCATAATTGGCTTACGGGAGTATCTAAAATTTTTGATTGGACTTAAAGTCGATGGCCTTTTTCAGGGAATTTAGACATCACTGTTGCTGTTCAAAATCTTAGTTTAAATCAACTTTTTTTTATTATGCTAGCTGCATTAATTAGCATCCAGCGCGGTTGCCGAGCTTTTGTTAATACCAGACACAGTTACCTATCACGAACGGCGTGATAAGATCAGCACCATTGTGACAGGGTGCACATTCGAAGATTAGACCCGCCCAGTGCTCGTTGTCTCGAGATATCGAGCCACCAGACGTAGACAAACCACTTGGTTAAGAAACATGACAACGCCTAGATGCTACTGATCCCAATTCGGAAACACCGTTTGCCGCGAGCAACCCCAGGCGATACGGGCCAGGCGTTCAAACCCACAGATATGCATCGCTACCGATTCTCCCTTATGAGACCATAACGCCATTCAGAAGCAATTGCTGCCGTAGTGCAATCCAGCCAGACATGTGTACTCGTTCACTATGCGACATGGTAGAGTGTCGATGAAACAAAGTTCGATACGCAGAGACTGATAACGATCCCAACAGCGAAGATTCAGTCGACCACAGGTAGAACTTTACTAGGTAGTGTATGAGGACAGACGTAGACCGATGAGGAATGTGAAGCTTAAAAAGACGGAATTTGAGCAAGCACAATTAGATCTGGCCTTTGAGGTCGACTCTACTGAAGGCATGTGTCCGTGCATGTTCAAAAGTTTTCCCGGCTTTCCCGGTCAAGAAATAAATGTGGTCATCGCGCTCTAAGAGAAGCTCTGGATCATAATCGATGATGAACTGGCAAGCTTCGGAATCCGATTCAAAAGCAAGCTCCTCAGTGATGTACCGCAATTTCAATTCAGGTTTAAATCTAGAAGCACGTTAGCACACGAAGAGAAAGTCCACAGGAGAGGGGTAGAGACATACGCTTTACACATGTTGGCAAGTGCTGCAAGTCGTTCCCGCTTGATAAACATATCCATAAGATATGCACCCATATTTGGGACATCCAGATAGAGCTGGAAAAACTTGTGGTAATTACCCAAGGCCAACGCTGAGCGCACATTCAGAGCATGCTTCACCGCAGGCTCTTCTTTTTCTGCTGGGGTTAGATCCGCTATAGCATCGTTCAATGCCGTCCGGTTCGCAGTGTGAATAAAATACAGGATACGATACGCCTTGAATTCCAGGGGGCTTCCTTTGATACCTGCCCTGTAAAGAGCTCGAAGCTGTGTCTGACACTGATTATACTCACCAAGGTCCCCCTTCTCCAAGGCGATCCGGGCGTGAATTTCGTAGACTGAAACTGTGAATTCATTTCTAATGTGCTGAACCGTCAGATCCTGGCGAAGAGACTTAAACTGGTCGCAAATATAGTTATAGTTATTCTCCTTCCGCCATTTCTTTTTCAGGAAATCCAGAGTCTGATGCAGGATGGCTTCCGGTCGTACATGCTCAGGCTTTGGAGCGGCAGTCAACCGGAGATATCGCTTTTCAAGGTCGGTGTTGAGTCCAACGAGAGGCCCTGAGGGTGGCGGGGGGCTAGGTGATCGATAGGTTGATTGATATCCGCCGTGTTGTTTCTCGGCGGACTTTGGAAACTTACTTTTCCCTGTGAGAGGGCCATCCATCAATCGACGTTTGTGGTTTGCGGGCTTAGTGATACGATCTTCAAAGGAACCGGCCTTGGCACTACGCCATGGCACTGTAGAACTATTAGTCTGCTCGGATTCGCTGAGATCCGATGACTTTCTCTTCTTCGAGTTGACAACAAGGGAAAGTGTCTGGGATGGGGTAATCGCGGGGTCTACGGCTGCCATCAAGGCCTGCTGGCGTTCTTTCTGAATTAACTGTTGTGGCAAAGGCATCTCGTCCCAGTTTGTGGTGTACATGGTCCCCCGGTCCTGCTCGAAACTGATTATCACCTTAAGGCGAGATTCTTTTTCTTCGCGACCAATACCGAGGATCTCATTGGACGCCTCAAACGTTCGCTGTACATAGTTGCGCACGGACTGCGGCCAGTCATACTTCCGCTGTTGCTGCTGATCGGGAGCCATTGTATTGGAGGGTTGGGGTGGATTAGCAGGAGCGCTATAAGAGTACGGTTGCTGAGATGTGTATGCCTGGCCAAAGCTCGGTCGGATTGAGACCGGTGTGTAGGCTGTGCCTGGTTGAATATCATGTCAGTTATTTGTAAGGAACACCGGATCATGATAATATATGGATGGAAGTTGCATACCAATTGGCTGAGAATAGTAGGGCGATGCTGGCTGAACGCCTGGCGGAGGCGGCACTGCCCAGGACATGACAGAGGCGTGCGTTGGGTGACAACCTTTGATATTTGCTTTGTGTCGTAAAAGTGGCGGTGGGTTAGTAGAAGGCTAGAACTTGCCCAGAAGTGCGATAATCGTCCTCGAGATTCACAGATGATAAAGAGTTTGATAATCGAGCCGGTGACGGATGGGTTTGATAAATCACGATAAGGTGCTGGAAGGGCGAGGGGTTTGACAATGAAGAGGGAAAGTAAAATAGGTAGGGAGAAAGAGATGTGGGTGGGTTTGGGCAGAAGCAGGTCCAGCCACTGTTGGGTGAGTGATTATAGTCCACGTGGCCCAAGCACCTGTAGCATTAGGTAAGGTTATGTAAGATCGCACCTACCTAAAGGTTAACGTGACCTGGTGGGCCATACGGAGTAATCAAGTGCTAATCTAGGGCAGGCAAACAACGACTGAAGGCAATAACACTTTTTATCAGAAACTATCTTAATATCGGTGTAAGCGACTTTGCCGGTATTAAGTAGTTTATGCGTTGTGAAGCAACCGTCACCATTCTGTAGCCCCGGCAGGGTCACAGAGACCTGTGTGAGGGACCGCCCCGCCCCCCCAAACTATTGGCAGTGCATCAAAATACGGAGTACTCTCGACGTTAATTACAACTTCAGCAAAACACATTTAATTGCTCCCTGCAAAAAATACGGTCTAGAACTATGTTGGAAGAATTAAGCACAGTGGGAGGAGAACATGCTTTGAAGCCAGAAGCTAAGCTCAGGAGGGTGAATTGATAATACACTGCTCTGCTAACTATTTAATGGAGAGAATTAAATTTTATATTTGTGTACTCTTATGTGGTTTAATCTGCAAAGCTTCATGCTATCACGAAACTTTCTTTCATTTCAGTATTACTGACAAACAACGGTGGAAATGCGTAGGAGTAGTGTTTACGCTGTTGGACACGGCCGGGCAAAAAGACTTGCAAGAGACAAACAACGTTGTCTACCATGAGCAAGTTCATCTCTACGCTTTAAGGGGGCTCAGAAATTGATGGATTGCGTAATTTGATTCTATTCCTCTATGGTATGTAAACAAAACAGAGCAACAATAGGCTCGAGAGTTGGTGGAGATCTGGTAGATCTATGTCTATAAAATATCCATGTCCACATCGTTTTCCGGGCGAACCTCGGGTTTTAGTGTTCCGACATAAGCGTTGCCCGGCGGTATGTCGAGGACGCGCGCCTTAATGAATGCAATAGCATCGTCGATTCCTAGGGGCGAGTGGAACCAGTGTCCACCATCAAAATACTCTCTCCAGGCCACGTCAATACCGTAACCCCTCAGCGTGTCGCGTAGTACGCGCCCGCTGGTGATAGGTACAGTCATGTCATCTTTGCAATGTTCGAGCAACATGGGCGTGTGGCGTAGCACGCCGTCTTCGTCACCCTGTGGTGCTCCCTCGATGCTGAGAATGCGCCGTACTTCAGCTAATGGCCGGCCAGGAAACGGCATCCGGCATGAGAAGCCAAGGAAGGCGGCAAGATGGCCCAGGGCATCCTGCTGCTGTTGCGTATCAGTATTGTTCAGTACTGGAGGCTGAGGTAGATCTAAATTGAGAAGCGTGTGGACTGCTGTGGCTGCTCCCTGGCTGATTCCGGCCAAGATGATTCGATCTGAACGCCCCCCTAGACTCGCGATTTCAGTCAGGATGATGCGCCGTATGCTGGCAACGCTTTCTCTCAGCCCCTCCGCTTGAACATCTTCTCTTTTGGAGAAGTCGCGCGTGTCCCAGATATCAAACCACTGCGACCATTTGTTACCTGGTATGGCGATACAGTCTCGTAGCAGGGATTGCGGGAACACCCAGCGGAAAGAGGGGAACGCCTCAATGAGCGTGTAGTTTTCTGAGCTGACAGAGAGTGAGAGAGCATCTGCGAAATCTATCGCATTGTCACCACGGCCGTGTAGGAATGACGACTGTATGTGTGTGCCGGGTGGTGGGTTCAATAACGCGGACAGCGAGATCCATGGCTCAAGAGAGTCGTGATAAGCACTGGGGTGGATTATGACTTGGTTTTTGGCTTAGACAGGGCTTGGAAAGAAAGATGAGACGAAATACAAAATATCAGAAAAGTTTTATAGACTCTCCGGTATATTTATATGTAACACAAATGTGATCAAGTGTGACCAAGTACTCAACTTGAAGCAGTTACTAAAGCGCTTGACTACCAACTGCATATTGCTGGCCACCAGAAACGGTCGTGTGATGACAGGCCTCAATTCTAGTTTAGGGTCCTGGGAGGACATGTTTTAACTCCGAACATCCTGACCCAATCTGTTCCCATGTCAATAGATCCGTCTAGACAAAAACATCATGGAAATATCAGTTTGTGTACCACTATAGAAACCAGGAAGGAAGAATCTCGCTCACTCTCTTATGACAGACATTCATTTCTCTCTTGCTGCCATCAAGCACCACAGCGGTAATATGGAAATACCGGTAGGCCAACGACTATCTGTTCGGCAAGATACTCACACTTACCGTAGGTGGGTGCTAGCGTCCGCCTTCATTGGATAGTAGTGCTCGACATCGTGGCGCAGTTTATTATATTAGGTCCATGGTGATCAACATACGAACACCATATCTCTGTGCACGCCGAAATTGGCGGCGATGAAGCGCGGACGCTACAGTACTGGCGTCGGCGCTTAACGAACACGCCACAATACGGTAGCAAGACGGGACGTGGTCGGACAGGTGCTCTTGTGAAGCCTTATCACTCAATCACCTGGAGGCCTCTACCCCAGAGACCGTGATACCAGTATAGTGCTGGATGACATGATGCCTTGGTTGTGCTGCTCGTTCCAGACTCATCAATTGTGTCATAGTGCGAAAGGAGTCATTGGGTGGAAAGTTAACTTGTGCTGGATTTGTCTCATTTTCAGACGTTCCTGCGCAATAATACCACTTGATTAGCTAAGAATACAACCCTCTAACCTAGAAACAAAGAAGCGTGCTATTGGGCAAAGACTAGATACGATTGGAAGTCAAGGAGCACACTCTCAATGCGACTTCTCATTCATGTTCCTACGAGATACCCAAGGTAAGGTAGCACAGCATAAGGTAGGTGCCTACAAGTGCCAGGCTGCTGCCTCCGGGGTCAACTAAGTGGAAGCCAAGATAGCGGGCCAGGGCTGCTGTAAACCTCCCCAGGTCTAGGCCCCGCCCCCGCCTCGGTCTTACGTACAAATCAAGCTTCCACCATGTTCCTGAAGCAAATAGACCTCACGACAGCCCTTCGACCGTCGTATCTGCCAGACGAAGTGCTCGTGTTCGTGCAAGACAACGTCGGGCTCTACCAGGGGTAAGCACACGCCTCCAATGGGGTGCCCTGAAGCTACTTAAAGCCGGCGGCTAACGAGATGGCGCGCGCACTCTGAATAGCAAGTACAAGCTGCCCAACCAACAAAGCGGCCAAGTCTACCTGACAACCCACCGCGTCTGCTATGTCGACACGAACGAACCCAGGAAATACTCGGTGGCGCTGGAGCTCCGCGACGTCGAGCGTTATGAATTCTACGCCGGGTTCCTCAAATCCTCGGCCAAGGTGACGCTGATCCCGAAGCCAGCCAACCGCGCTTCGTTACAGTCGAGGGCCGCAGCGGCGGCGGCAGCGGCATCCTCCTCGGCCTCGCTCACCTCGGATCCCTCGCTGCGGTCTCCGCCCTCGACCCGTGCCCAGGCGAGCCCGGCGACATGGGTCTGCAAGATATGCAGCTTCCCCAACCCCGTCCCCTCCAACTTCGATCCTACCACCGCCACCTCTCACACACCCTTGCCGCCATGTCTGGCCTGCGGGATCAAGCCCGCCCTGACCGAAGTGCTGAAGGCTGCCATATCCAATGTTGCGAGTCGCCAGCCAAAGTCCGCGCTCGACGGGATCGGCTCCTTGCAGATCAACTCCTCGTCGCGAGACAGCCCGGCAAGTGGCGATGGGTTCCAATGCCCTCGTTGCACATTCTCGAATCACCCTTCGTTGCTATCATGCGAGATCTGCGGTGCGCCTTTAATATCGAAAGATGTCCCAGCAGCCGTGGCGCAGCAGCAACCCCGGAGGACTGAGTCTCCGGGGCCGACGCTTCAACTGGGCGGTGTTGCTGGCCTAGAGAACCCCGAAAGTGTCAAAGTATCGTTCCGGAGTGGAGGCGAGAAGATATTCTACGAGAGGTTGAAGGGTGCAATGACCCAAAGGAAATGGCTACTGCACGAAGCGCCCCCTGTTCCGACGAGCAGTAGGATTAATGGAGGGAACGAAGTAGATTCGATATCAAGGTCCGACTCGGGCTCTGGCCGGAAGAAGGCGGCAGGCATAGCGGGTTTAGAGCAGATGGGCTTGGACCGACGGAAGAACAACGAGCGGATGATCGGTAGCAGTTTCGAAGACCTAGAGGCCTTGATGGCCTCGGCCAAGGAGATCGTAGCGCTGGCCGAATCTTTCGCGCGACATGTCGGGGACGGGGCAGACAGCGCCACCAAGGAAGCCAACGCCTTGCTCGCGGAATCCGCGAGCCAGCTAGGCCTAGTCACGACCAAGGACATCGTCGGCGGCCGCAGCAGCTCGGGCGCCGAATCCCTCTACCTATCCGAACTATCTCGGAACCTCGCCGAGTTCCTAACCGACGACGCGCGCGGCGTGCTCAAGAGAGCCGGCGGCATCATGAACCTCGTGGACCTGTGGGCCATGTTCAACCGAGCGCGGGGGGGCGTCGAGCTGGTCAGCCCCAACGACTTCGAGACGGCGGTGCGGCTCTGGGAGAAACTCAAGCTTCCCGTGCGCCTGCGCACGTTCAAGAGCGGCGTCATGGTGGTGCAGAGCCGCGACCGCACCGACGAGACCACGATCCGCGCCCTCTTGGCCTGGCTGAGAGATCTCCACGAGTTCCCGCCCGAGAAAGAAGTCTCCTGGGACTGGCGCGTGTTCGGTCGTGGGGTATCGGCCCACGACACCGCCGAGCGCTTCGGCTGGAGTATTGGTGTCGCTGAGGAAGAGCTCGAGATGGCTGAGGAGAGAGGCGTGTTGTGCCGCGAGGAAGGCATGGAGGGCGTCAAGTTCTGGGAGAACTTCATCGCTACCGGGGAGCAGCTGCGGCCGCAGCCGCGCCAGCAGCAGGTCACTACGGACTCGGATAGGATTATCGAGGCTTTGGCGCAGAATGGTATGCTTTGAAACATTTGTTCTTGGCGAGCGTATCACGGTCAGATAGATATCCAAGTTATATATAGCCAATGCTTTGTCTGTCTGTCTGCCTATTTGTCTATCTACCTGTCTATGTATTCTTCATAGCCTGCGTAAATGTCATGATGTCTAGATCATGTGGCATTGGACTAGATAGAAACTCGTCCTTTGCGCAGCAAACAAATCTTCTTCTTCTTCATCTTCTTCTAGACTCGCAGACTTACTATCTTCCTGGAATCTATTCCAAAAATGGCCCATAAATGCGATATATGCCGTGTACCGCCGACAATGTCTATCTATCGTCTGTATGATACTGGTATCCCAAAAAGCCAAACCACCTAGCGGTCCGTCCATTCTCTCGCTCAACGCCATGAAAATCAACCCAAAACAATGTACAATTCTATACAGAATTCGTAAAAAGGCCCAGTATATCATATCATATCATACTATACCCATACCATATATATGAGTCCGCATATATATAGAGGGTTTTGCGCAGAACTCAATCTCACGCTCTAGATCTAGGACAGCTTCTCCATGAGGTTCCTACGAACCTTGACGTTCACGGTGCCACCGAGGCCGAAGGCGGGGACAATGCGGCAGATGCGCGCGGCGCAGCTGATCAGCCAGTTCTTCTTGACGAGGGCCCAGCGGTCGGCCCAGGAGATGGCCGGAGATGCGGGGCGGTTGTACATGTCGAGCCCGAGCAGGTGGATGGGGGTGGAGAAGAGCTGGACGGCGGCGGGCGCGGCGAATTGCGCGACGGTCTCGCCACTCAGGTGCCGGCGCATGTTGGTGCTGAGGTGTTCGGAGACGATGGGCCCCAGCAGCGGCGGCACATTGAAGGAGGCGAAGATCGTGAAACAGTCGCGCAGCGCGAAGAGTGCGTATGACGGCAGCGGTACCGGACGCGGCGGACCCCCGGGGCCGAATAGCCGCACGTATACCGAGTCTTTGTAGATGCACAGCCCGATATTCGCCGTCGATGACGCGGCGAACTTAGCCGTGCCCGAAGTCACGTACCCGGCCGGCCGGTCGCGCAGTGTTGACGTTACTGTGTCGAGCGTATTTGCGGTTAAATATGTGCCGCCGTAGAGCATGAAGATCAGCGCTACAGGCCGCGAGAACAGCATCGATCGTGGCTGCGTGAGGAGCGTGCGGAAGGAGGTCTTGAGGCTGTCGGCGAAGGAACTGCGACCGGATGTGTTCTCCATAATCGACCTGGACGATTAGACGGTTAGATCTCAAGTGCTGAGTGAAATGGGCTCAACATGTCGAGCCGACGGCAGAATATAAGCATGGTGATCGCTGGCATGGCGCTGTTTCTTGGCGCTGTGCGATCGTAGCCTAAGAAAGAATTCAAGAAAAAGCACGAACCGGTCAATGATGGAGATGAAGGGCGCGATCATGGACGCGGCGCATGCGGCGCTCACGGCATCGGCGCCCACACGGAAGCCCAGATTCTTGGTGTTCCATTGTTGGGCCAGCTTGACGGCCTGCTGCTCGGCAGAGCCCGGGACGGAGACAGCCGCTGGTAAAGCGACGGGAGATTTCGCATTGAGCGGAAGCCCCGCTGCCGACACTGTTTCAGCCAGGTTGTTGGAGACGCCGTCGCCCTTCATGGCGTACGTCGACTAGCTGGCTCCTGCTGCTGCTGCCCTTCGGCGGGCGCTCTCTCGCAGGTCGCTTGATCGATTGACGGTTCGATCACCTTTCTTCAACGGGCGCCCCGAAAATCACGGGGACAAGGGGGCAAACAACAAGGGCGTTATGTGGTGCATTGGGAGTCGATGTCTATCTATACTTGCTGTTGTGATGGGCGGTGTGTGGGCAGCAGAAATGCGCGAGCCGGCAAGTCAGTCACTGGCCCGGCTGTGGAGAGGCGCTGAGCTGTGTCGCCCCGGCCTGCGGCTTAGCGGCCCTGGTTCCAACCAGAAAAACAAGTACTGATGCCGGTTATTCCAGACGAAAATCATGCCATAGAAGAATTGGTCACGAGGTGCATCTCATACATATACAAGTATGTGAGTGATGAACTAAGTAGGTATGCCGGGCTTGTGCAGTATCGAGGATGAACTCTCTCCCGTGGTTGGAGTGCATTTTGGAGGAATTGTTGGAGTTTGTAATCCTGGCGCCCGCGACGCCCGACTTCGGAGATAAATCATTCTCTCCATACTTCGTACTTAAAGCCTGCTCCTTCCGTCGCCATCCGAGTGCCCATAATATCAAGAAGTATGTACACTGGAGGTAGGTGCCCGCCACTGATACATAGCTAGATCTAGTCAGGTGCTATTAAGCGTATTCGTACTTACCTACCTTCCAGATCGAATTACCAGCAACCCATACAGAAGACTATTGTACGTGGCTGCGTAGCATTCTCGGCTGTTATCTCGCACTCCAAGTCCTCTTGATATTGGCTATACTACGGCCCTTTGCTTCCAAATAGCATGTCAGTTTGGAGAGAATAAGCATCATAACCTACGTACCGAGTAATGAAGAAAATCCAGAGGAGAAGAAAAAAACGAGTCGTCGGGAAGCCCCCATTCGGTAAGGTTACGTAACTAATTAACGTCCGTCGAAAGCATCGTGTCCGGGTCAGAAGCAGCGCAAGCACAACTGCATCACGCTGCATCTACCTATCTCACCGACCTCAGATGCAACAGCGAAAAATGGCAATGAAGCGTCTAACTTTCCTTTACGGCGTAATCGTAGCTTGCGAATTAGGTACGGGCGAACTTTGAACGAAAGAATGGACGCGGCATGCATGATCATTGGCCAAGTATTCTAGGCTGCCATATTCTTGCCCCGATATCTGGCGTAATGTAAGTGTGTACGAAGTAAGTGCCCCTGAGTACGCAAACACCGCGTAATCCCGTATAGAGTCTATCTTGCTGTACAAAGTACTCGAGGCTTGCTCCAGAAAGCAATGTCTTCTCTCTTTCTTTCTAATTCATTCTCATTGCATTGTCTCGTGCCTATTCGTGTGGCCTGTTCAGCATGCTCGTTGAGAAATTAACCACGGAATCCTTTATTTCGGCTCGACGAAGAGGTCCGGCCGTTCCTAACTATGATGGGACCTTAGCTTTGTATACCGAGTCGGAATATCGCGATGAGAAGACTCTTACGGAGTTCCATGTCTTAAACATCGCGACTGGGGTATCTCGCTGCGTCGTTCGCGACGATCAAGCGTACGAACCTGTATGGCTTGGTGATGGTATTAATACCATACTCTACCTAACGAAGGGGGACCTTGGAATGCCATTCTTGATTTCTCAAGATCTTGACGATCCTACTGATATGTCCATCATCTATCGCTTTAGTGGCCCGGTCCATGGTCTCAAGACTAAAGCGCTCGCTGATGGCACTTTGATTCTTGCAGTGATGGGCTATGTTGGCCCAAATGGCGAACTATTTAATCCGAACGATGGGGTTTTGCACACCGGGAAAATATATACATCATCTCTACTACAACTTGTAAGTTACTTCACCCCAGAGTGTACTATAACACCCTCGACTAGCAATACAATCCGTACTAAGTTTGTCTTCAGGATGATCTACAAAGTGAGCCTCACACCTACACCGTTTGGTACTCAACTCTCAAGAAGGAGGATAGATATTGGGGGCTCACTGGAACCCTTAAAAACGTCTTTGGTGGTACCAGTCTACACATACCCCATACCCCCACATGCTTTGGGAAGGCGAAGAGCAAATACGACATAGGCGAATATGGAATAATTGCATCCGCGACTTCAGAGCGCTGCGGTCCGGCTTGGGGCGACACGGCCAGCATATATTTTACCCGCGTGCATTCGTTCGAGACTGGAGAGGTCGACGCACCAAAAAAGATACCGACCCTGAGCAATGAACAACCACGCAAATCTGTATCGCCCCAATTTAACCACGACGGCACTATGCTAGCCTTTCTTTTCAAGAAAGGACCAAACTACGAGAAGGCGCAGGTCTATATATACCATACCTTACATTCTGGACATGCTTTTAGCAGTGAAGACATGGTGACCGGGGTTCCCTCGCCGTTGGTCCCTACTAGTTTCCGGTTCTCCGCGGATGGCCATTCACTATATGTCACGGCCGAAGAGTGTGGTCAGCTAGGACTCTATCATGTGAAACTTCAGCCTCACGCGCACCCGCTGCTTCTAACTCACAAGGGGTCGGTATCTGATTTTTATCCGGTAAAGAAGAGTGCCACTGGCGATATCTTGGTGACGAGCTCAAGCTTCGTTGAGAGTTGTCTCTATCAAGTTGTCTCGCTCGACCCTGTGTTCAGGTGCATGACGCTGTCCTCTCTGACGGATAACGGAGCCAAACTTGGGCTTTCGTCGAGCCAGATATCAGACTTCTACTTTGAAGGTGGCGGCGACTATGCCGTCCATGCATGGGCAATCTTTCCTCGAGATTTTGATGAGAATAAGAAATACCCACTAGCGATGTTAGTACATGACACGGTTCCTCCTAACTCATGGTTGAATAGCTGGAATATGAAGGTAAACAAACCCCGTCTGTATGATGTTTAATGCTAAGGCTGACGTACGGGATAGTGGAATCCGGCACTTTGGGCAGCGCAAGGATATGTCTGTGTGCTGCCCAATCTCACGGGTAGTACCGGGTACGGGCGAAAATTCTCAAAAGGTTCGTATAGTATAAAGATCTGAAGTACACGGGGCTAAAGAATATTATTAGCTATCAAGCATGATTGGATCGGCCGCCCCTTTCACGATCTAATTGGCTGTATGGATAGTTTGAGAGGCATACCTGGAATCGACGTCGAGAACGCTGTTATTGCTGGAGCGGGATACGGCGGCTATCTGATAAATTGGGTTCAGGGCCATCCAGGGGAAATACCCGTAAGTCAAGCATAGCCCATCAACTGTATTCATTGCCCCATATCCGAAACTGACAGATCTTTCTATACAGTTTAAAGCCATGGTCTGTCACGGTGGCGTACACAGCACCCGAGCCGTGTCCCTAACGTCAAATCATATCGATTTCAATGGGCCTTTTCCAGAACTCGTGGAAGATATGAAAGAGATTGAGCTTCGTAACCCTGCACAACGGAGACTGGCTCGGAGCTGGCAAGTTCCTATGCTCGTGATTCATAACGAGAAAGACCCAATCGTCCCAGTCACCGAGGGCTTAGCTATGTATAACAATCTGCGGTCCCTTGGCATACCATCGAAGTTCATCACTTTCAAGGATGAGGGTCATGACGTGTTGAAGCCAGAAAACTCATTGGAATGGCATCGACAAGTGTTTGCTTGGATCAACAAGTATACGGGAGCTGGTGCCGAGCAGGCTGGTGTTAAAAAGGGTGGCGTTGAAAAGGCTGACACTGAACAGGCTGACGCTGAACAACAGGCTGGCACTGAACAGTCTGGCGCTGAAGAGTCTGGCGCTGAACAGGCTAGCACTGAACAACAGGCTGGCGCTGAACAGTATGGTGCTAAACTGTCTGAAGCTGAGCAGTTTGGAGCTGAGCAGTCTAGCGCTGCTAATGATGCTGCTACTAGTACTACATGATATATTATTACGCGATTAGATGATTATTGTGACAGGGCGAGTAGGTTAGCGGGGGGGGTTGATTGCTTCTAGCCTTTGCTTTTGGTCTATAAAGCTATGAGTTGCTCCCGGTCTCCTTCGGAGACCAAGTGTATAGATAGCAGGCCGGATTTTTACCTCACTTTCTCGAATATATTACCAGTTCATTGCTTTGCTACATATTTGATCTCACTATGTGTTATATTTATGTGGTGTAGCATGCGATCTGCTTTATTATCTTCTTGCCAAGTATTGAGCAATTGATTCGCTATGCATCTAATCTCACGCATTATAACAGTAATAGTTCTTCTTAATTGAACGAGTTGAAAATGTATCATTAATTATTTCACGTTGTTAATAATCCAGGGGAATTATTTTAGGCACTAACTGATGTTTATAATAAACAGCGGAATTAGTTATGCACTGTTAACGATAAGTCATAGCGAAAGTATTGATATAATGCGAGATTATTTTTATTAAAAACAAACTATTACATGTATGTAAGAGAATCAATGTTCTTAAAGCGTATTTAGTTTGTCATTGTTCTAACACTACAGTACATGCTGAGCGATAAATTCTCGCGCGCACAGCAAAGCTTCACGTTAAGCTACTACTAGTTACTTACTCATTCCCAGTCATACTCCTCAGCCCTGTAGCGATGTCCCTCCTTTGTCGCCTCCGCAGCATCGCGACGGCGGGCACTCTTCTTAGCCTCGCGTACTTTCCGGCATTCCTGGCAACTATTGCCACAGGGATGTTGCGGAATTAAGGCCGATTCGTCAAATCGGTGAGGCTTCGCGTTATTCTCATACATAAGCCCCCCAAAAGCAGAATACACTTTATCAGTTAGCTCGCGCTTGCCGACAGGCTGGCCGTGTTTGGACTTGTGGTGCAGGGCCACGTCGGGGAGGAAATCGCCGGTGTCTTCAGCTGTGAGAGGGATGGGGTTGAGAGACTTGCTTTCGGGGATGGGCTGAGGGGATTCTGACATAGTGTAGATAGACTAGGTAGGTTTGGAAATGTGATTGTGGGAAGATGTTTGGGTACAGATTGGTACTTTGGCTGGCTTGAGATGATATTTTAGTTATAAGGATGAAGTGAAAAAATTTCGAACTGACTGCGGAAGTACTGCAGTTATTTATGCATCTAGGTGCCGAAAACAGTTTCTTTGAATTAAAGTAAGTAGGTATACAATTATGCTGTTTAGGTAGTGCTTTTGTTATCTCTTTGAGACAAGGATGTGATAACTCGAATATCATGTCTCTTAACCAGTATAACAAAGTAACTACTGTAACGTGCACGGTTTTGGCTGCTAAAGAAATCTTGTTGTGACTACCTAACCTTAGGCAAAGAGAAATATGGGGTCCAATAAGTCGATCAATTGATCCTTGAACCTCACAAATACCCAACAGGGATCGAACGGACTGATATGCTCTCAGCAGATGATTGTATCCATCTTGGCGTTGACGTCTCCC
Source organism: Nemania sp. FL0916 (assembly GCA_022578715.1). Lineage (NCBI taxonomy): Eukaryota > Fungi > Ascomycota > Sordariomycetes > Xylariales > Xylariaceae > Nemania > Nemania sp. FL0916. The sequence continues at coordinate 294,413 of MU390252.1, read as the reverse complement.
TGACAGATAGTATGAGACCTGAATATTAGTTTTGCGGGCGGCCGATGCTGACTGCGGAATTGACAAAGTGTTATAAGAGACTATGCATTGATAGACCTCCACCGTGGTGAATTTAAGAATGCCACGAGCGCTAGTCACGTATACTAGGACACACGTACCCTATAGATAGATACCCCTATCCAAAACGCCATCGAGACTGTAATAGAGAGAAGCTAATCAAAAGCCTCCCTTCCCCTGCAATCTCTTAACCGCGCCAACAGCCCCTTTAACCCAGCTAAACCGCCCAGCATCAACACCCGTGGCGCCCTCAACCCCATTTCCCTGCTCGTCTCTCCAAATACCATCTTCCTCAACCGCGCCATAGATCCCTGTATTCTGATTCCGCCTCAGCGCATCGATCCACGCGCGGCAGATCTGCGGGCTGTCGAGCATGATGTTGATCTCCTGGCTGTGGAACCAGGACTGCGTGTCCTGGTTGCCGCTCCCGGCGATGGCGACGTGTTCGTCGACGATCATCAGCTTGATGTGGCAGCTGCGCTTCTTCTGCTCGGCGGGTATCGGGCGTGTCTGGTCTTTCGCTACGTACCAGTGCCATCGCAGGTGCTGTTTTCCAGCGGGTGAGAGCTTGCTGTAGAGTTGGTGCGCGATCATGTCGTTGTGGCCTCCTTGCATGGGGAGCATTTCGCCCTGTGGAAATTAGTTAGACTACAATTCGAAATGTGCAAAGGCTAACATCAGAATGCCGCCTGCAGATGCTACTACTCACCGCATCATTATAACCGAGACATATATAACAATACACTTCAACGCCTCTCTCACAGGCCTCTATGATAGCTGGGAGAAGAGGCTTGGCATTAAGCGTTGGTGTCTGGATGAAGACATTTCGTTGCGCATTCCGCAGCGCCGACAACCATGCCTCGTTTTGCGGGGTTAGGAGAGACTTGTTGTTGGGCCGCCCGTATGGTGGGCGATTCACGAGCGCCATTGGAACTGGCTCGTGGATCGGACTAGGTACGTAAGGCGTCATCTCGTCGGCAGGATCACACTCAGGCGCGTCGCCCTGGAAGCCTTCGTTCTGGGTGTGATTCAAATGTCTCGATACAGCCTTCATAGCGGTTTCATTCTGCTTCGCAGATATAACGGCCTGAACACGGAGAACTTCATCAGCGATGTCTTTATCGTAATGAGGATCATCCGCTCTATGCTCCAGCCAACCCCCGCCCTCGCTATTGCTGTAAGATTTCTGTAGCGGCGGTGTTTCCTGCTTCACTTGTTGGCTGGATATATTATCCCTTTCCAAGGTATTAGATATAGTATGAGAGTTTCCAGGCTGTTCTGTGAGACTGCCATTTTCGGCGCCGACTGTTGTTTTCCCGTCGCCGGTCGAGACCGCCTTGACGCCGTAAGGGGCCCGAGGTGGCATATATGCTGGATCAACAATAACCGAGTGTCCCTGAATGGTACCGGTTGATGAGAAAATTTCCCTGTAGCTTGGACCAAAGCTTGGCAATTCCATTGCACTAGTGGCAGGCGAGTGAATACATGGGAATTCCGGGTCTAACTTCCGATGCCAGCTGATCATGGCCACATCGTACATGGAATCCACAATGGGCCCCTCAACTTGAACCATCATCTCTAAGTTATCATTGTCCTGGATATTGTTGCTTTGCACAATTCCAATTCTGCGATCGACAATCATGTATTTGGGGTGAAAGGTGCCAAGAACTGGGTGATGGTAGTTGATGACTTGTAGATCAACATATGGTATGTCCTTCGCTGGTGGCAAACCAATAGCATTTCCTGTATATTCGCTCTCAGGTACCATATAGTGTGGGTCGAATACTTGCCTTGGATTCCCACGATCATATATGATCTTCATGATAACGCGGGTTCCTCTTTCTTCGGCCCGCCGCGAGAGTTCCCGGATGGCATTGGTAATGTAGCGCGATGCGACAGAATTCACCCAAAAGTTCGTAGCGAGGAACACCTCCTTCTCTGCACGAACTATCAAATTCGACATGTGACGGACAATATCCGGTACCCTTTTTAGATGTCAATACCGACGGCGACATATCCTTTGACTCATACTCCACTTACACAGATATGATAGCCAGGGGTACTGTCCCACTACTCCCCATTAGACATGGGCTGACAGTGCCACGTGCCGGTTCGCCATCAAGAGTCCCCAAAGCATCATGATAAAGCTTGTTTACTGTCATTAGCAAGAAATTTCATCGAAAGTGATGAACACTCACTCTTAGGAATAAGTCGCTCGGCTCTTTGGATCCCCATTTCCCGCACGATTTTGCGCGGAGTAGCTCCTTATCCGTGACTGGGACTGTCCCGGCGTTATGATGAATGTCTTGAGCAATTTCTTTCGATATGTTATTGTGGAAGAGCTTTCGCCATGCGTCGGGAGGGTCCAAGCCTGGATTTGCTGCTAAAAGAGATGAAACGCTGTCTTTGGACTGACACCATTCATACAGCTGGTCTCCAATCTTGTGCCCTGAATCTGCAGGCTTCCCCTCAGAGCCATTATGCTCGGCATCTGACTGTACTTGGCTCATTGTATTGGTAGTTGGGGGCCGAGACAGTTCTTCATGCAGTTTTGGCAGTCACTGAAACACGACTGCTTATGTAGTGTCTATGCGACATCTAATATTGAATATAGTATTGGAAAATATTAGATAAAGAGGCCTTCTCCGCAGCGCTCACGCCGACGGGTTGGTGGACAACTAAAAGAAATATCTCTGTCCGTAAGATATTCGTCATAGAAGTGTCAAGCTGCGATACATACATGTAGCTAGGGTGTACTTCGTACCGACATAGTGGTAGTTCGAGCCGCCATTTCCTTGGCACAGGGCTTGTTTCGACGTCGTCAGGATTGAATCCAATCAAGATACCTTGTAGTATACGCGTGTACATCTATCCATATTTTACGCTAGGTACTTCTCTACGGAAGTAGCTACTGCCTACATGTAGGTGGCCGGGAACAGTTGAACGAAAAGCCTATGACGCAACATATAAGCTGTAAGCGCAAGAATCGCAGCCGATACCCCCTTCTCTAGCGCCTTTCCAAAACTTTGTGCTTAGATTAACACTTATACTTGGGATTAAGTAATGTTGCGGATCGTCATTGCATCTTAGTACGTTCAGCTTGTATGATAATATATAAGGCCCTTTAATTATTCTGGGAACCTATATTATATAAAAAATATATATAAACTCTTGGCTCTTGGCTCCAGGTATGATAGGACGAATTACATTGTGAGATGCCTATTACAGAGAGTGGATGCGCGGAAACCGTTACCCCACTCCAGAGGTAATCCACTTATGTAACCAAGATCGATTTACAGCACGGAGCTAAAGCGATTGGCTGGGCTACTTTTTCCATTTTCAACTTGTGTACGAAGTACCACGTGCTGGTGTCCCTAGCATTGAAATGATGCATATGGCTTGAGCGGCGATTGTTAATGCTGCCGGGAACTGCCCGGAGATAAAGCACTTCTTCACGCTCACATGGGTTGTACCTAGTAGGTACCGTAATTATTAGGTGCCTTAACTTTGAGACTAGGCACTCTTAGCCACAGAGTCATGTACTTGCGAAAACTCGCAAAACTCGTTTCGACGCTAAAGTTGCCAAGGTCGGGGACAGCTAATAAAACTATGTTGAAATCTGTTAAATCTCAGTACGACAGAAGCGCTATGGCCTAACTAGGAAATTTCGTTGATCAGTGATGCCTTTTCTGCTCTAGCGTCGAAACGAGTTTTGCGAGATTTTGCTGCAGCGGTATCTCATGATAACGTGGCTTCAAATTTAGTCTCACACTGCTGCCGTTATCCGGGCGGGGCCAGCGTTTGGACGGACTCCTCCGTAAGGGGGGCTACAATAATTACCTACCCAGCGGAATTCAAGACAGCGCTGCTAAAAGCGGAGGGCGGAAAGAAACTTGAAGAGCCTGTACATGAGAATACTACTATGTTTAAAAGTTATGCACAAAGTACGTGAATATTAAAGGCAACCTATCTATGCTACTGGTTCTTATTTCGGGCTTAGGGAGAGCCTGGCAAGACAAGAAATGACATTAAATTTTGCGAGCAAAGGTTCAGAGTAGCTAGAATAGTCAAGTTAGCAAACGAGACAATGAGGACACTATCGCGAATATCTCCGTTTTGGGTTACATCATTCTTTCCTTCTGCATGCACTATGCCTGAGTATTCAAGACAAAATTTCACTAGTTGGGCAACGGGAGTTCGGCATTTCATTGTGGTCATTCTTCCCTTCGCTAACAACGAGAGCACATACGGGATAATCGTCGATAAAAAGAATCCTTGTGTATCATGTGATGCCAAATTTACTCTATAGAATACACGAACGCTACACTCTATACGCTCGTTTACATCTCTACAGCTCGCTAACCTCAGAACCCTCGAGGGCCTTGAAATCAGTAAATCCGAGCTCATATACAAGGCTCAATGTCATCTTCGCGTGCTGAAGCATATGATCCTATACGCCGATTATTAGTATCATATCGACAATGGAGTAGGAAGGGAGGTTCTATGACTTACAAACGAAAGATACTTGATCAGATCCTCGGTACCATGAATGTGATCGTCAGAATCGCCGAACGTCGACTCGATCACGAAAGCAGAGGGATATCCAGCCTTCGAGGCAGAGGCGTGATCGGAACAGGCATAGCCGCACTTAGTCTCGACCCAGGGAATGTCACAGTATTCCTCAATGACTTTCTTCTATAACACCGCACTTCGAATCAGTGATCATCATCTCACGTGGAATCCGTAGTTTCCGATGCATGCAGGCGATATAGTACTTACAATAAAGGCAGTCAAGCCGGCATCGACGTAGTCTGTGATAACGCCGACGCTCTCGGGCTTACCGGAATCGATGGTCTTCTGGATGAAACCGGTCATATCCTGTTGGAGCATAGCCTTGACATCTCGCCCTTGCTTCTCGTACTCGGAGAAAATAGCTTGGCTTCCGAGAAGGCCACCCTCCTCAGCACTGTACCAATGAAACTCAATAGTATTCGCGGCCTTGCCCTTGATCACATCCTTGGAGGATAGGAGGGTTCGGAAAGCTTCGAGAATGGTGACGGTACCGGAACCATCATCGTCAGCACCGGGGGCTGGCAGAACTGACGGGAACCATAGGTTGATCGAGTCTTGGTGTGCACCGATGACAACGGTCGATTTCGACTGTCCGGGAATCGTCGCGATGATGGAATGTTGACCCCAAGAGTGCTTGAAGTGTTCGGCTTTGACGCCGTACTCATCGGCGCCAGCTTCCTTGATCGTATTCTGAACTGTCTGAAGCAACCATTCCGAGGATTGCCGACCATAGTCTGACTTGTAGTAGCGAGTGTGGAAGCTTGTGAACTTCTCGAGATGTTCCTGCATCTCGGTTTTGGACAGGTTTGCGAGCAGAGGCTTGATCTCTTTCTGGAGCTTCACCGTCTTAGGGAATACGGCGGTAGAGCGCGACGAGATTCGTAATGTGCCGAGGTCCCCATGTTCGGTAACGTCCATAAAGTTTTGGCCAGTCTGTTATCACGAGAGAGTTAGAAAGTGTCTCGTTGCGACCATTCGATTATGAAACATGGTGTTTAGTAAAGGAGAAAAGCGTACTCGGCGAAGTTCCCATTTCTCTTCTTCGGTTATATAGCGTATTTCGCCAGGAGACAACTCAATAAGGAACTTCCCAGTCTCAGAAGCCGGGACTTTCTCAAGGAGCGCATCGGTATAGAGCGAGATGGGGTCTGCTTCGTTGGCCTCGATGAAGCGAGCGCTGGCTGCTGCCGGCAGAAGCAGCGATGAGAGGAAAGAGGCCTTCATGATATAGAAATGTGCGAGAACAAATCTATCAAGCAAGAAGTAATGATGAGCTGTAAATTCTATACAAAACAATAGAAGAACAAATGTTCTCGCGGTGTTTTTGGACGCTGAAATGATGGTTTGTTTAATGACGGGAGCAGGATCACGGCGCACGCTGACAGCTGATGCACAAGTCAGCTGCCTAGGCACGCCAAGAAAGCCAATGACGTTTCGAGCTTTATCTCTTATCGGTTGGCCGTCCGACTCTTGCTAGCGGCGCCCCCCGCATTCCGCTAACGACGCCGATGAGAAATGCTGGTTCCATAAAAGCAACCTTATCGAGTAAGGGGCTGTTTCAGTATTGCAACTTTTAACGTTTTCACTCCTTGTCTGACTTATATTTCGGTCTTCAATTTGAAAGATCTTATTCAACTATTGTAGCCAAGAGTACGGATAGTCATAAATGGAGAGCAAATAGTAGGATGGTCTGATTCTGACTAGGGGTGAGTTTTAAGACCCGGGGGGGCGAACCAGCCCTTGACAGTAAGTAGGCACTTGATCGCTTCTACTAGCTAAGCCGACTTCTTTCACCTCAACATCGTTCTTACCGTTGGATTCCGGTATACGTGCCTGCATTCTCTCAAATAGCGAACACTTCTGAGGAGCATTACTAGATGGACACCCTAGCTTAATTAGAGTGGACTTATACCTATATCGCTATGGGATAGCTAGGTAGGAAGTGCTGCGAAGTTTGATGCAGTGCGCTGCGTTGTAAAGAAAGATATTTGCAGCCGGCACTTGAGGTTGTCTCACGAGGTAGACTGACTTGCCTCTCCACTGGTTCCGATTGTAAACCCTCTCGCTAATCCTGTCGCTTATTAGTCCATACTACCTACCTACGAAGTACATGTATGTCAATGAATGGCTGCCTCATTTTGAGGAGGCCTCATTCATGACAGTGGAGAGCGCCCTGTTTTAACCCCGGCTACAGAAGGAGGCACTCTACGAATCCACGTGGACGTCAATGGATTTGGCAGCATTAATTACATCAAGTCTAACCCCGATGAAGGCAAGCTGCTGTGGCTACACGGAGACTAACTAGACTTAACACTTCCGATGCATCGATTTGTACTATCACTTACTTTTGAGGTGAGAAGTGACATTTTTTCCCTCAGCATTTTGTTAGTGCATGCGCTTTGTAGGTCCTACTGCGCCACTATATTGGTCCCAATGCACCACCAGCCCAGTCAGCTCTTCAGGCTGCCATATTCTTTTTCACCAGAGACCGCAGCAGCTGTTTACAAATATTCGAATGTCGGCAAAAATATTTTGCTACTGAGGAAAATTTGACTTGGGCAGTCAATAGTCCAAGTCAATATCGACAATACAAGATATGTCATAAACCCCTTGAACAACGACGTAGCCAACCTCCACTTCACACTACAGATGGACAATCGGCATAATTCAGAGAAAGCGGCACAAGCCGCAGGGCCTGTGCATCGCCCGGGAGACCAAGAGGCCGGGCCAAGTAGCCCGGGGTATACGGATTTCCATGGGGATGGGCCGGAGTCAGCCTCCGTTCCGGGAGCTTCATCACAGCAACATCTGCCGCCGCCATACTCCGGGCCCTCACATAGCGCCACGGATCCACGGCAGCAGATATTACCAAAGGGGCCGCAATATTATCCTGGTCTCCCCCTTTTAGACTACCGGCAATACTGCCCTCCGATGTTCGCGCTGTCATCGGACAACACCACCATCTCTAGCAAAGCAACCTATCTATCAGAAAATGTGAAGGCCTTGTCATCGCTTTTACGAACTCTAGCCACAGTGCCTCCCAAACCCCAAATCTTGATCCAGGGGTCTCAGAATATGGTTATCGACTTCAGCATACGGCTCAACCTCATGAGTCTCCTGATTCCCGATAATCCCGACCATCGGATGGACTATCTGCGCTGCGTGACGAGAGGCGAGATGGCCTGCCGCGGCGGCAACGAGCCCTCGTTAAAACCAGAGCTCCTCCCTAGCGAAGAAGGCCTCGAGGCATGGTGTGCCCGCTTCGTCAAAGACCAGGCATCCGTCAAGACGTTCACCCTGGAACGGGTGGTGGCGAACCTGGACCAGAACTGGATTGAGGGCCAGATCCGCAGCTTGATCGCTGCTATCGATTACAAGGGTCATGTCACTGTGCAATTCCCGGTGACACACGCGAAGGTCACGATCCAAAACCCTGATAAGGTCAACAAGTTCTTCACGAGCGTCGCGACGCTATTCACTGGCAAAGCGAAGTACGAAGTCGTTAAGGCGGTGTGGCCTTTTGCGACTGCGAAAAACGGCGATCGCGGGCGGAAATGCATCGTCCAGAGCGAAAAGACGTGGTGGGAGGAATGGAAAGACCCAAGTACGTTCGTTCGTTCACTTCTCATCATCTTCACTCTTGCGAAATTTGCTGTGAATTATAACGTTTCAATTATTATAAGTCGGGGCAACTAGGTTACTAAACTCGCTAACTCAATACCGTAGTCAAGTTCGCTATCTTGCAAAGGCGGCAAGGGTGGGTGACAAATGAAGATAAGCTGGAATGCATCATGGAGGGCAAGGGCAAGGGCGATACTTGGTCCGACTGGCCCTCGCCACAACAGTTCGGCCATTCCCCCCACGGCTAGCCGTAGCCCTAATTGCAGTGTTCAAAGTTCTCAGTGTTGTGAGGCACACGATACAGAAGAGATGCCAGGACGTGTGAAGCGTAGTGCCACAGGACGCCAGGTGGTGTTGTTGATCAAGCAAAGTATTGTTGTGTAATCTAATAAATGTTTTGGGTATCATCGCATGGCCATAGACTCCGTTTGATCCCTTCACAATCCCCATTTGACCGTTTTTGTTATTTTTAATTTGAATACCAATTTCCCAAACGCCCCGCCATTAGTTCCGGTCACGCCTTCGAGGGAGAGATTTCCTGCATCATTATGTCTCGAGTAATGTGTATAGTAGAGGAATTATCGCAGGTCCCTGGCTCTCTGGCACCGGAAGTGATCGTGGTTGTGACGCCCGGCCGTATCCAACTGAGGTGTGTTGTTGTGTTGGTCCGGACTTGAGACGGTGCGTACGTGGGCTCTGGCTTGGTGAGAGACGCGCGGCTCTGTCCATATAGTCCTTCTCTTGTGCTGCGAAGGCCTATGATCCCGTCTGAAGTATCGCCGCTCGTTCTGGTATCGATATCAAAGCGAGTATTCGGGCGCCGGAACTCTTCTTCGGCCTTAACGCTCACGAAGTTGCTCTCCTTCGAATTCTGCCGTGAGTGCTTCATCTCTTCGCCGACGTCTGTTGCCTTGGATCCCGAATGACGTTTATACCCGATAGATGATCTGTGTATTGTGCCGGCAAGCTTTGGAACATACTTTTGTACGAACGGTCGTAGTGTTGGCAAGCATACGCATATTACTCCGGAGCACTAGGAACAGTTAGAGTGTTGCTCGTATCTAGGATGAAGTATGCAAGTATTTAAATCTATGAGAACCAGCATCTCTCCGCTAATATTCGCTGAAGAAGATGGTAACCATGCTTGGGGATCGCTCACCAGCTCCGTAATTGACCAACTCGATGCCTCTACGTTCTGGTAGGAGAAATCGCCCCCTTGCTTGAGATACTTGATGCGGATCACCGAAATGGCGCAAGTACTGAAACAGCGTGAGCAAGTTTAAAATGACGTATGGCATTATCTAAAGTGAAACTCACAAGAAACCAAGGCTGAAAATTCCCACAAGTGTGAGTCTTTGCACTTTGGGAAGGTTGAGGTGCGTCAACACCGGGAGCGGCAAAACGAAGACAATGATGTCCGAGATGATGTTCCCCCCGGCGTTGACATACCACTGCAGGGGAACAGGAATACACCTCGCATGCAGTGATTTGTCCCAGAATCCGGCCACGGGAGTGCAAATGAAGAGACCGACAAGAACCTGAGAAAGACTCCAAGCCCCCACGATAATCACTATGACACTTGGCGTTAGTTTCTGTATTTATTGTAAAATCTCGTAGCATGTTCGAGGCTCTGAGTAGTATTGAGTGAAAAATCCTGGCCCGCAGGAGTGAATGACCCCTTTTGCCCCCGGAGTCTTGAAAGCGAGTGGAGAATTCGGCCGAGAAATACTGACTAGCTACAATGCAGACTGTCTGGAACCTCTTCAAAGCTAGCGCGCGATAGTATTGTGCCAGGAATGTTAATTTTACGGCCATGAGGCCGGCATTATAGAATGCGATGCTAACGTAAAAATTCTGCGAGATGTTAGTGAAGCTCGATATACATATGTAGGTGACGCACCTTGAAGTATCGTATGATCTCGTCAGGGGCCTCTAGATCCCACGAATGCTTGCCCAGACCGTTCTTAGTATCTTGAGTTGTGTCCGTTAGCGCCATGTTTACTCGAATGTAATATGATAAGATGCCTCCTTAATACTTACTGATACATTGCGATATTCCAGTACTGATCGCTGAGATCTTGACCGAAGTTAGCGACGTTCACGTTCCGGATCCCTCGAACCTTCGAACCCACCAATGCTAGCAACGCAAGGTAATCATCCGCTCCGACATGTTTGACCAGATACGCCCGAGTGTATATCCGAAGCCCAACGGCGATAGTAGCGAGTGCAATAACGGAGACGACCACAGCGATGACCACGTAGGCCCGATTATCATGAGGCAAGTTTCCAGTGTCGACAGGAACATCCATGATCATGGTCACCCCGTAGCCATCAGCATTTCTAAAAATACTAAAGTGGTTGCCTTCGTCGAAGTGGTGGCCAATATACTGTTATGCGTTGGGAATCCAGGAGCTCGGTTTCGTAGTATTCTCGTCAAGTAAGGTAGTGGTGGCCTCGCGCTGGATGTGTATAATATAACTGCACTTTGAGGCAACGGAACTAACGGAACCACCTCCAATCACACTTTCAACGAGTATCCTTGGCCTGGAGATCCCTCGAGGGACACTACACCACACTACACTAGAGCGTCAAGACATTCACCGGCGTCGACTTCCAAAACAGAGACTAGTCTGGGATGGGATGACGCATCATGCTCTCGGATCCTTTGCATCAGGACGGGTCGAAAACAACTCACATAGTATATTTAGCCAATCAAGAAAACTCCAACCAACCCCATGTTGTATAATGTTGGCAGAAGCAGTTTAGTCCGTTAATAAGTTCCATGTCAACCTAAGATCCGGTTCAAGGTCTCTCTCTCTCGACTTTCATATAACCAACCAATGAGGCGAATGCGGGGGAAGTACAACTACCGGGAGTGCATGTCGAGATTGCTGTGTCGTTACATCCGCGCACGGCTCACGGACAGATCCCCCGGACTAAACCAGCTTACCAACGACGAATGCGGTAACTCACATCTGCAGCTCCGTGTTAGCGAGACGACCGTGCGTTGCCGTCCATTCGCAAGTGGTGTGTTGGGCTTCGAGATGGGTACAGTAAACAGCTACGAACACTGCATATATATTATATACATATGTCTGTATACTATAAGCCTATGTGATGAGGTCCTGTGAACAACTCAACTCGTCCCCATTTCTATGATTTCCCCGCGCAGAGGCAACTTGCTCGCTGTATGACCGAGGATCGACAAGCAACGGCATTCGACAAACGGCTTCAACGAACGGCTTGGATAATGCTGGACTCCGCTCTGCTCAGCTGCAGTGCTTTGACGTTCTCCTTCACCCCTCTCCACCCCCGCCAAACCTAGCAGGGGTGGTTGGTTCATCGTTCATGTTGTGCGTCGGTACACTAGCTTTGACGATCCCTGGCGACGCTAGATAATGATTATTAAAAACGGCCGAGTGGCTGTCTGAAGATGTATCTACACTAGGATTCCAAGCTGTGATACTAAGGATTATACACTAGTATAGTCGTCTGAAGCGGTCTCTTCAGCCCTCGTGTACGCCGCTTTACATTTGAGGCGAGGGAACAGACACAAGACGATATAGTAGATCAACTAGGTCGCTTGTGACTAGTCTTACTCACCCGTCCCGAAATACGCCACCCGTTAATCTCGCAGCCTCGCGCGTTCCCTTCGCGCCAACCATGGTGTGCGTGCGCCGCTATTTAGTGCACACCACGTAACCAGCTGGAGTCAGAGACCATGACCAACAACTTACAACACGCTCGAGAGCAACCACGTATTAGTGTACCGTACCATCCATGGGCGCGAAGGGGCTGATCAGACGGACTGCAAGACGACCGACTTCACCTGACAAGCCACAAGGGGGTCATAGCGCGCGCACTCGTACTCCGTACAATCAGCGAAAAAGTCTGGTGATGCCAAGCTCACTTACCCCGAGTTTCTCCTCCTCTCTCCTCTTCTGCTGTTGGAACCCGGTCCAGTCCCAGCCCTGAACTTGGTTTTTACACTACTTGCACTACTTACATAACATTACGTACGCGAACTCGGATGATTTCAAAGCTTGCGCTACGATATAATAGCGTACAATGTATTCCGTAGTGCAGAGTAGGATTCCGCGCCGGTTTGTGCTATGTACGATTTTGGTAGTTATTGTTGGTTATGGAACGCTCGTGGCATGTAACGCACGCGAGCACCTACGCTACGTTAGTATGGTATCGTAGCGTGTTACGCTATGGCGCGTGGCTCCCCATCTGTGACTAGAGTTGTTTCTGCGTCTGCAATGTGCAAGAATGTGATGAGCGACCGGTGAGCGTTCATGTACAGACTAGCACGGACAGAGATTGCAAATCCTGGGGAAAACTACATTACCTCACACACAAGCCGGGGCGGAGACTTTAGCTAGGTCCCGTCGCCCTACCCAGAAGTTCGGGTCACTGTTCCATCAAACCTCCTACTGTAAATACTAGGCTAGGTTAGGTAGTTGATAATGTGTTACACTAACTCTTCAGCAAGGCTGAAGTCAGCACTACTATGTCTAATAATGGATCGTAAAGTCGGAACATATGCCTACCAATCGATAGTTGCAACTGGTGTGTTTGATCCTTTTGCAACATCTTAGGCTCCGTACCAAGACACAATATGTGTTAAGCCTTACCTGGCTACGAAGTATGTACATACCGTACACATGTGGCTTATTAACCGTAACACGGGTATTACCGAAGCGGGCCGCCAGTGGTAACATCGCGTACGCAGCAACAATGGATGCGCACCACTGAGAGGTCTTCCCGGTGGAACCCTCCGATGCCGTGTCTTTCTATACTATCAGATAGATTTCCGAGGTTGATAAAGCGTCATAGAGTCAAAAGGAGCTGGGTGTGGCTATTTACTTCGTAAGACTTACAATTTGAATCGCCAATGACGACAGTCCGTCGATAGTTATTTTGGAATATGTTGGTCTTGAGTGTTACTATTGCTTAGAATCGCGTAGTGGCCGAGTGCTTGTGGCAGGATGCGATATCGGCGAAGCCCGGGACATGTTCGTAAAGTCATATAAGCCATGTTCCGAGATGAGTCGGCCGCAGACCGGACCGGACCGATCATCATGGACACCTATCACAAGGGGCACTCACATGATAGCCAATCCAATCTGAGAGTAATATGTCGTGCGATCCCGAGAAGAGAGTATCCCGTAAAGGAGATCCACATCGGGAATGACAGTCGTCGGACTGCTCGCCTTTAAAGCCAATGCTTTTCCGAACGACCGGACCAGGAATCGAGTATGCATAGTCGCTATCCTGCATGCGTTGCAGTTGTTGCCGCAGTCCGTATAAATGAGGCGGTCAGAAATGCGCGAGTATATATAAAATCTGCAAGCCGTGAGTTGTCGTGTGGTCTTACTTTGGGGTATTCATGAGTGCCTGCTATCGAATCTTTCTCACGGCTTAAACCTGCGAAATATCACGGAAAGGGATAAATGATATACGGTCACCACAGTCCATAATGCCAGCTGCAGCTACATCCGCCGTAGTGCATAGAAACCTGGGAGCTGATTTTCCTCGAATTGCTAAAGGTGAAGGGAACTATGTGATCCTCGAAGATGGACGCAGGATCTTTGATGCTTCTGGCGGAGCTGCTGTTGCATGCATCGGGCACGGCAATACTCGAGTTCACGATGCCATCGCCGCGCAACTCAGACAGATATCATACTGTTCAACGATCTTCTATACCACAGATGTGTGCGAAAAGCTGTGTCAGGAGCTAGTTGATTCCACTCATGGCGTAATGAAACGCGCGTACATAATCAGCTCTGGTACGTATGTCACATTCACCTACCTAGTGTCTGTGGCTCAATCGAACGATCAGGTTCAGAAGCAATGGAGGCTGCAATGAAACTTGCAAGACAATATTATCTCGAGAAGAATCCGCCAGAGCCCAACCGAATGAGATTCATAGCTCGTCAAAATTCCTTTCATGGGATAACACTGGGATCACTCTCCATGGGTGGTCACGTTTTGCGACGGGCAAAGTTCGAGCCAATGCTTCTTGACTGTGTTTCTCGGGTTTCACGGTGCTTCCCCTATCGGGACAAGTATGAATATGAGGACGATTCGCAATACGTGAGAAGGCTTGCGGATGAGCTAGACCAGGAGTTCCAGAGAGTTGGTTCGGAAACTGTGTGTGCATTTGTTGCAGAGCCTATCGTCGGAGCAGTAGGTGATGGCCGAACTCATTCGAGATCAATGACACTGACAAGGCGAAAGGCCCTAGGTTGCGTCCCCGCCGTCTCGGGGTACCTAAAGGCAATGAAAGCAGTCTGCGACAAGTATGGCGCTCTTTTCATACTCGACGAGGTCATGTGTGGCATGGGACGTTCGGGAACGTATCACGCTTGGGAGGGCGAAGACAATACTGCCCCGGATATTCAAACCCTCGGGAAATGCTTAGGCGGAGGGTATCAGCCGATCGCCGCAGTACTAGCGAGCAAAAGGGTAATGGAAGCATTTGAAAAGGGAACTGGGTAAGCATCGACGACCGCAGCCGCTGATTTGGCTTTGCTGACATGAAAACGTTGTCATAGCGTTTTCGTCCACGGTCATACATATCAAGGCCATCCAGTTGCATGTGCCGCCGCGCTCGAAGTCCAAAGGATCATACGTGAGGACAATCTAGTCCAGAACGTTTCCGATATGGGCAACCTGCTCTCAGCAAGGCTCAAGGATGCGCTTGCCAGTCATCCGAATGTTGGTGATATCCGAGGCCGTGGTTTATTTTGGGGCATAGAGTTCGTTATGGACAAGGCTACGAAGAAGCCGTTCCCTAATTCTTGTGGCGTCGCCTTTCAAATAGCCGAGCTCGGCCTGACGAAGCCGTATTGCATTGCCGTGTATCCGTCTTCAGGGACTGCTGATGGAGTGAACGGAGACCACATAATCATCTCTCCCCCTTACAACATATCAGCGAACGATGTTGACAGGATTGCGGCTACTGTTGAAAAGCTGGTTACAAATTACTTTGCGTCCAACAAGACTGAAGTAGTATAGAAAGGATAAGAGTGTTCAGGAATAGATAGGTCCATATAAGAATAGATAGGAAAGTGGCATGCTGTGAATACCACTTAAAGTTGAGAGTGCCTGCCTTCATATTCTGTATGCCGAGTACTTCGTAATTAAGGTTTCAACTTTCAACAGGTATATACTTCGTAGGTACTTCGTAGGTAGGTACGAAGGTAAGGTACATACTATTATAGTGGGTACTTACGGTGCTACGACTCGGTAGCTACCTACTCCTCAACCCCACTGACTTCAGCGCTTCGTAGTGAAGTACGCTGTACTTCGTACATACGTACTTGCCTGAAATCGGGAAGCTACCCGATGAACGTAACCTATTGCGCATGATCTCTCTGTAGTTGCGCTAGCCAAACCTCACATTTCTCTCCCCGTCGCCACTGTCACCGGCTCCGAATGTAGAGGTGCGGCTCATCCTCGCGGCGTACAATCTTCTAGGATATCATGGCGGTCGGGCTGGCCAACGGGCGCCACGCCGCCGACGAGGAGACGCGCGCCGAGGTTGATGTGCTGAACTCGCGCCTCGAGAAGACGACGCAATTGACGAAGAAGATCCAAGCCTGCCTATCGAGGCTGGAAGCCACCGGCAAGAGTGTCCGCGATGTGTCGGGCCCCCTCAATGGCGAGACCAAGAGGCTGCAGGTGCTAGGAAATAGTAAGTAATTGCTGCGAGCCTCTCCAAGTCGCCCCCCTTTCTACAGGTCTGGCCAGCTGACGCGATCGTGCTCTCCTAAGATATCGATGCCGCCATAAAGGCAATCGAGAAGCTGCGACAGCCCGCCGACTCGAAGGAAGACGAGGAGAACATCATCCGCCAGGGCCCGGAGAAAGCTGGACTATCCAACTACCTGAACTCGATCAAGCGCCTGAACAAAGCCCTCGAGAACATGCAGACCTCGAACCTGCGTGCCAACCAGCAGACCATCAGCGATCTCCAGCGCTTGGTCAAGAACGGGAACACCCAGTTGGAGAACTCCTTCGACAAGCTGCTCCGAGCCGAGACTCCCCGATCCGTTGAGCCCCTGAATTTTATCACCAAAGACCGGCCGTTCCCGTTGCTTTCGCAAGACATCATATCCAAATTGAGCTTGATGAACTCGTACGTGTCGGGCAACAGCTCGGCCGACAACTCGTTAGTCAAGATCTATGCCGAAGTCCGTGGTGCCTATCTGTCTCAGACCTTGGTCAACCTCGCCTATGCGAGCGTCAACACGGCCAAGAAGAAGAGTCACGATGCCATTTACCGCTCGGGCACCAATGGCATCGGCATGTATGCGCAGGCTATGGAGGGTCTTTTTGTTGCCGAATATGAAAATATCTGCAATATTTTCATGAGGCAGGACTGGGGCCCGGCTTTCCAGACGACTTGCCAGGCGCCTTTGGCTGAGCTCGCGCGAACCATCCGCGAGTTGAATAACCATATCAAAGCTCATCTAAGTACGGACTGCTATCTTGCCTATGAAGTGACCGAGATTATGTCTGGTCTGTCGAACAATCTCGACACAAGAACAGGCGAGCTCAAAGCGACCCTGGCCGCGGCACTCAAACCCGTGCGAGAGACGGGCAAAATGTCTTTGGCCGAGCTCCTAGACGATACAAGGCGGAGAGTCAGCGCAATACAGACTTTACCATCTGACGGCTCGCCAATGCCTGTCGTATCCGAGACTATGCAGCGCCTCCAAACTATGGTTGATTTTCTGCGCCCAATTTCCAGCATCATGATCTCCTTAGGCGATGGTGGGTGGAAATCGGCAACGCCATCCAATACAAGCTCGGACGCAATACCGAGCCTGGCATCTTTCGATATTGGTGCTGATGGGAAAGAGATCTTCGCTCATTATTGCACCGATACCATAGACTCGCTGATGTCCGCGCTAGAACAGAAAGCCAGGTTGCTCCTAAAGGGTAAGTCCGTCTTGGGAGTCTTCTTGGCAAATAGCATCACTATCATCGAGCGAATGATACGAGACTCCGATCTCAACCCTCTCCTGGAGGGGCGACTCGGTGGTCTAGATGTCTGGCGTAAGAAAGCGAAGGCTCTCTACTCCGACGCTTGCAAGGAGACTTCCATGTATTTGTTCGATGTGATTCACACAAACCGCGCGCAGCGACCTCCATCGGGATCAAATGAATCGGCCTCAATTGTTAAGGCATTGAGTAGCAAAGACAAGGATTCTATCAAAAACAAATTCCAGACTTTCAATACCAGTTTCGACGAGCTTGTGACCCGCCACAAGACCTACAGCATGGAGCGAGAAGTACGGCAAATGTTCGCTAAAGACATACAACAAATGCTGGAGCCTCTCTACAACCGGTTCTGGGACCGTTATCATGAAGTCGACAAGGGCAGGGGCAAATACATCAAGTATGACAAGTCATCGATTGCCGCTGTCTTCCTCAGTCTTTATTGATATTGATACACCATCCACTTAACTACCGACCTGAGCGATCACACACAAGCCCGTCAACAACTACTTAAAATCGATGGCGCCCACGTTAAATAGCCAGTTTGGCAACCAGTTCCTATAATTCCTGTTCTGGGATACGCTCAGGGCTTCTGGAATTAGGTTTAATCCGCATTACGTGGAGTTTTGCTGCTCGCCTATTACTATTTTTATTTAACGATGCTTGATGAATTATACCCCCTTTGATGCGATTGGAGTTGGGGAGTGGGCTGATCTTCGATATTGAGTCAATATTCTTTATCGCCTACATGTGTGCATATAACCTACAGACACGTATATACGACGATTATACATCTACCATGGATTCGAAATACTCTGACCCAGCGAAATCAGAGTCTTGGGTCTTCAACGCGAAATTGCGATGAAATGCAGTACCGACCACTCGGAACCATAATCATCGTGACGTATGATGCAATATTACATATGTCGCATGCAAGTCCCAGGCCCTTGACAAGTTCTTTCCGGATAATTCAAATGCAAGCGGCGGGGAGAAACTGCATAGTCCTCGTTTATCAAAATCGCATCTATTCTTAGACTCCAATCACATACACTTCGCCTCGCTTCGCTGTATGGCCCCCGAATGAGGCTTAGCCTGCTGTCCCATCATTGTCTCTGTTAGTAGTACTCGACTGATTGTGTAACCTCTCGTTATGGTAATATGTGGGTTTCCCTGACGTGCGCGCCGTTGAGTACTCTACCATCACAATCCGCTTCGATCCTACTTCCCCATAGCAACATATCATTTCCTCCATGCGCCTGCTACTATAAATTTGCTTCACCTCGTTCGCGGTACGCAGCGATACGCGTGTTACTCGAGCTAAGGCACCGCCGCGGGAACGACTCCATAGTCAACGCCATGCATAGCCTCTGACATGCTTTTGGTTCGAGAGCCTCGCTGACGTTCTGCCACACCAAGGCCGGGCGCCTATCCTATCATCTTAATAATCATGGCTAGGCAAAATGGGGGCCGTCTTCACATTCCCACGAGTACTTCTCTCGCCTGCAGGCAATACATGACTGCCTGATGGTGGTTGTGGCCCCATAGCCTATTGGCCGTAGATACAAAACATCGGACGGGATAGAAACCCTGTCTTCCTTGCGGCGGTTTCAGAGCCAAGTCTATTACCGCTTGGAAACGCGCATTGTAATATACACCTGACCTTCGGTAGCCTGTCTTGTGGCGGGTTGGATGAGCTCAAGAAACGACTGATTAGTCCTCGCCCACCAAATTTGCTCTGTCAGTTCTTGGTTTTACCTGCTCGAAAAGGCGAACGAGACGGTATGTGGCTGCACATGTACTTGGCTTGGCATTCAACGCATGAGGGGTAAACTGGATGACAAAAACTACTCCATGTTACCGATACGGCACTCAACACTCAGCGTTCGTCACTCAGGACCGATTTCCTATTACCCGTCTAATTGATGAAGGCCGAGGTGACCGGTGCCCATAGCTTAGGCCAAAAGCCCCTTCCCCGGGCTCCAGGCTGCGGACGCTAATTACTCGATATTCGGGACCTCGGATGGGGGCCAAGCGGCCCACGGCCAAATGAGCCTACCATTTCGCGCGTATTCACCTTCAAGCTAGACTTTGTGTTGCATTCCATACCGCCGGCCCCTGCCTTGCCACCGTTGCGTTGGTAGCAACTGCATTGAGCTAAGCCTCCTGGATCTTCACTTTCTCACGCCACCCAAAGGCGCTGGAGATGAGGAGCCTGCTTCAATCAAATCAGGTTTCCCTTCGCGTTTCTGTCCACAGTGCCTACATATATACAAGATTCCTACGTGAAGATGTGCTTTTCCAATGCGCCAGGCAGGTGTTATTAATGGATCGTCATCCTTGCTAAGCCCCAGGAAGCTCCTGTT
The DNA here is from genome assembly GCA_022578715.1 of Nemania sp. FL0916. NCBI lineage: Eukaryota > Fungi > Ascomycota > Sordariomycetes > Xylariales > Xylariaceae > Nemania > Nemania sp. FL0916. The sequence goes on along the minus strand of MU390252.1, from coordinate 274,788 downwards.
TCTCTGGCTCGCGAGGTAGTATTCTAGGCCATCTCCAACATGTCTTCAAGGCCTTGTGCACAACGCCGCATATATCAGTTAGCCGATAAGACTGAGGCGAAGGAATGCAGACTGTATGAAAAGTAGCACATCAATGTAACACCTCGTCTTGTGTTTCTCACTGTTGCTACATATAGAATAGAACTTCTTTCGAGAGCCTCATCCGGGCGTGGCTCATTTTCCTGATCTCTCTCGCCGCCACTGCGCCGCTTGCTGTGTATCTATAGCTTGAACGCACATCGCTCGCTACCAAATCGCCACTCCTGGAGATGTATCGTTCGAACTTTGTGGCTACGAAGTCCTGGTCCGCGTAGCTGAGGCCTCGAAGAGAATAATACCTTACCAGTCAAACCGACATCTAGGCGAATGCTGGGCTCTTTAAAGCATTGAATTTACGATGCATTTCCATCTCTTTACTCTGGCCCTCGCGATATGTGCTTTCGTACCGATAGATGCTGGCCGGCCAGGCACGCCGGCTGGAGATACAGACTCGGCGACACCGATATATCGACACGAGCCAAGGCTTTCTTCTAGATATGAGAATTCTGGAAGGGAATCTCGGGCTCACCGGCCTAATTCGCAAATCGAATATGTAAAAAGAGATAGAAACCATGGTCATATCGCTGTACGCGATCATGATCATGGTGGTGATGGTGAAGATGATGGCGGGGGCTGCAAAGATAACTGTAGAACTACCGGCAGTGAGTCCACGAGCACTGCTAGCCCTACTAGCTTTACGCAGTCTTCTAGATCACGCCGGCCAACACCCAAACATACTTCCGAAACGACCCCTGTATCTAGCATGGCCGTCACAATCACGACTACGACCGGATCTGGTTCCACGTCCACGCAGACCAGTACAGGGGCACAACAAACAACTGGGGGAGGAGGAAGCGGCGGTAGGAGTGGTGGTAGCTCTGGGGGTTCAGACGGGGACGGCCAAAAAGACTGGTGGCGCGGCGACGATAACGACAAGGATGACAAGGACAAACAGGTCGACAATAATCGCGGTATAGAGATCGCAGCGGGCATCGTCGCCGGGTTGTTACTGATTGTCATCGGCATGGGCATCTGGTACTACTTCATGGTCTGGCGCCGACGACCTGAACACTCGGGGTTGCGCTCCGGCTTATTGGGCGGCTACCAGCAGCAGCAGCAAAAGCCCATGGAGCTGCTTAAAGACGACGGCGGAGTCGAGAGTCGTGTCACCGTGACATCGAGACCGGTACCCAACACGGCATACAGCGGCGGCGGCAGCGGCGCTCACGATCCTAGCAATGGTGATAATGACTTCTCGAGGAGCCGTGGGGTCCCCGCCTTTCACCCAGAGGCGCCGTATCCGGGTTTCCAGCCAGCTGTGAACCCTTTGAACCAGAACCCCTTTTCAGACGCGCATGCCGTTGCAGGCGCAGCTTATGGCCACCCCCATCCTCAGCACCAGCAGCAACAACAACAGCAAGTCTCCTACCCCGTTGAAGCCATGCCGGGATTTATACCACACGGTCCACCGGCGCCGCTACAAACCGGCGTTATCGGCGCCGGGCATCCGGGGCTAGAGCCGGACGTCCTGTCTCCACCACCACGGTATCTCAGCGGCGGCATCTTGGCATCACAGGCCCGCGCAGCTAATCAGAATTCCGGACCAGGGCTGGGACCGGGACCGGGACTGGGTCCACGAAGTCCAAGCCCTTTCAGCCCGACCTCGCCACTAACCGTATCGCCGCTCTCCGCCGTCTCACTTCCCGCCGGTCCGCCAACACCCATATCGGCAGCGGCGTCCGGGCGTCACCATCCACATCAACTGCACCCGGGTACATACGCGCCGCCGCCCGTACTGCTGCCGCTGCCCGAGGTGGTGTCGCCGATCATGCAACTAGGACAAACGTCTGCGACGGGAGCAGAGTTCGAAGAGGCGGCCGAGACGGCTGGGTATAATCCCAACCCCAACCCAAATCCTCACGGCTTCGCCAATTTCAATGCTGGCTACCTCCGGCCAGGCAGGGATAGCAAGCAGGGTTCGTCTGGGGAACAGCCTGGGCCGCGCTATTGAGATGGATGTATATACATATACAACAATCAAAGGTGAAAATCCTGTCTCGATACCACACTACTATTTGCAAAATGATAGTTCTGAAAAAGCACTCCCACACACATACGCGAAAGAAAGCTTTCCGCAGGTCTGTGGTCATCTTGCACGTATACATATTTCCCACAGCGTGTCTGTGCGGATAACAAGTGAAAATTGCCTGGAAAGGAGAAAATAGGGGGAGCCCTGGAAGCCACCAGTTTTCTTAAGAAGTCCCTCAAAAAGAAAGAAAATCTATATACCCATACCTATCTAACCTTAGGTAGATATCCGTTTATCTACTTCGAAAACTTCCATATCATATTATCTCATACCAGACAGACAGATAAACAAGGCTGGCTGCTGGCCCAATAATTCTTTTTTCGAAAGCCACCTTTGTATCTTAGCCTACCTCATTTACGCATTCCTATCTCCGTTGATATCCGAATTTATAAATTTTGTATCTGCCTGAATTTTTATAGAATTGCTAGATCTGCTTATTGCGCCAAATGGTCAAAAGATTGGCTGTAATTACTTATTCGCCGCATCTCTTAATATAACGCATTTTCTAACAAGAACTCATTTAGTTCTATGGATGGCACTGTATGCCCTTAGACTAGTCTGGATGCGTAAATAGATTTCTATTGATGATGGAACTCTGATCCCTTCCTCCCTACCTAACTATGTGAAATCCTGTCCATCAAATCAAGAATCAGATATAAAATCGCAAAGCGCCAAACCAAGCGAGCGAACGCGAGCGAGATCAAGTGAAACTCGCGACATTGGTGTCTAATTCCACAGATCTTCAAACGTAGTGGGAAAATTGCAGGATTGCTCGTATAGAGATATGCAGCTCTAGTAAGAAATCCAGTTTCAATGATTCATTCTAACTATACAAGTTTGCACAACTAAAAAGAAACATCACAAGAATACAATGATGATCCTGACTTCGTGAGAAATCGTTACCGAGAACACGTAGATTGCTAAAAACAAGTGAGAGTCAATGGTCCAAGCGGGAAAAAAGTAGAGGAAAACGAGTGGATGGATTGAGGCATTTATGCGATTGTTTGGCTATCCGGGGAGTGGTAGGGGACGTGATTCACCCATTCAAAGACCCTGTTCATACCACTGCCAGGCCCTGTAAGCCCGGCAAGTTCTGAGCCCCTTGTGTGGCCCATCGGTCCCATCGGCCCCATCTGCCCCATCTGCCCCATGTGACGATTCCGGTGTCGCCCCATCGGTGGAGGTATCGCGAAATCGTCCATATACGTATGGGCGGTCGCTCTTCGAGGCATAGAAGGTGGCGCATAGTGGGGACCGAACGGTACCTCAAACATGTCGTCGTCCATCGTGTGGCGCCTCGAAATAGGGTTTGGTACCATAGGAGCTTGGTGGTGAAGTGGCGGGAGCCCCATACCTAGAGGAGGCACCGTGGGCGGGGGAGCATGGCCATAGCCGTGAGAATTGGGGCTAAAATTTTGACGCTGTCCTGAAAACCTATCCGCAAGTCTTTCCATCGACGGGCCCCGAACACCTCTAGCCTTATTGACACCAGACACATAATTACCACCGGCTTTGGGGCGTTCAAGTGTCACTGATGGTGGTGTCATTGGCACGCTGGGCACAGCTGGAACAGCCGGAACTGCTGGGCCATGCGATCTTCTCCCGTAGTCTTCACCCATGAAATGGCCTGCTGGATTTCCAAAGCCCGTCATATTGCCCGCATCATTCATATAATCGTCATCGTCGTCATCGTCTTCTTCGTCTTCATCTTCAATATCTTCATCGTCGAGATAGTGCGGTTGCTGAGGTCGATGCTCGTCTCCGTGTCCTCGGTAGCGTTGCGGTTCATGTGCATATGATAAACCGGGACGTAGTGTGCGTGGAAGGTCAGGACCACCAAGGCGATTTCGGCTTACCATCGGCGTAGGTATTTGCATAGCGTCCAGTTCATCCTCATCTAAATCGAAAGGGCACTCGCAGGCCTTCCACTTCGATCCACAGTTCATACAAAACTGAGCACCACAGCGGCTATAGAGGATTAGACACACTCGTAATTTATAGACGAAGACGAAAGCAAACATACCAGGTCATATGGTTACAACCTTCCTTTAATTCAACCATGGCTTTGCATTGGAAACAGCGTTGCCAACCCGCATCCTTTCCTGCCTTCAAGAACTGAGCTGTATCCGCACCGGTAGGGCAATGCTTCGAGTCGTGCCATTTCTTGTAGCATTCACCACAAATCTCAGTATGGCAATTTCTACACGTAGCGCTAGTGCGACCATTTTTATGATAACGGTAGTCGCCTGGCTGTATCATTTCTCGGCATTTTGACCGAGGGCAGTAATGCCGGCCCTTGCTTGAAGACGCAGCGAATTTCTCGGTCCAGGCTCTTATGATTTCGTCGTCAAGTTGCCCATGTACGTACTCCAATGGAATGATGTCTGAGGTACAGCATCTAGGCGGCATACCCTGTGGGTCCTCGATCGCGTCCCTGAAAAGTCTTCTCAAGCAGAATCCGCACCATTGATGGCCACATTTAAGTTTGGCCAATTTTTTAGGAGAACGTTTCCTGGTACATTGTACGCACATATGACTAGCTTATACGTTAGCAACCTCAGTCTTTTCAAAATTATAAGTCAACTCACTTTTGAGCGTCTTCGTCGTATGGATGGGAGACGAATGTCTGCTGAAAGAATTTCGCGAGCGGTTGCTTCTTGGCAGAGCCTACACTACGCGATGTCATACGCGAGGCAGAAGTTGCACGCGACCGCGATAGAGTTGGCTTCTCTGAAAGCGAGAAGTCCGAGTGATAAAATTTCTTTTGCGTGCTAGAATGAAAAATCAGTTATTCAAGACGTCTATAGGTCGCAATTCATCTACATACCGTCTCGGCGAAGGGTCAGTGAGTTCTTCAATTTGCTCATCAAAAGCCCTGGGGGTCCGCGGGGTCCGTGGGGCACGACTTCTGGACCTTGATTGCTGTGCTGGCCGATGTCGAGACTGCGATGACTTCTTGAGCACGACGCGAGGATGATGGGAGATAACTTGATCTTCTGAATCCTCCGCGGGGCTTTCTATCTCGGGTACGAGCCTTTCTTGGGACTTGGGTCTGGACTGACTACGGCTTCTGGGGTTAGGGGCTCGCTCTGAGTCGGGGGTACGATTCATGCGCTCTTTCAAGGCTCGAGTCTGTGCCCGATAGTCCTCAGTAGAGCCTGATGATTCATCGTCGGAGTCGCCGCTTGAGCTCGCTGACGATTGTCCGAGCGATGGTGGAGAAGGTACAGAACGTATATTGACGTACGATGATCGCGTGGGCGTGGCAAAAGTGGCGGAATCGCTCGACTCGCTGGCCTGGGACGTCGGCCGCGACTTCATCTTGGACTTTGCCCGCGATGTGGCCCTCGAATTCACCCCCCAGGTGACCCTTGATCTCGAGCGCATGCGGCCCCTCAGTCGGCCTCTCTGGCTATCGTCATCGTCCTCGTCGTCGGAGTCCTCATCATAGGCCTGCCGACCCCGGGCCTTGGGCGTGGCGGGGCGGGCCAACAATTGTCGTCGCATGGGAGTAGGCATCGAGCGGGTGTCAAGGAAATCTGCGGATGCCCTCGGGTCCTTGGAGGAATATTTCGTCGACCTCCTGCGGTCGGGCCTTTGTATATCAGGGTGTCGAGCTGGATGGGGCAGGGAATGGCGGGACTCTGCCCGCCGCGGCTCCCAACCATGGGTTTCTGAGGCCGCTGTCTGGCGCCTCTGCTTGTTCTGGCGCTTGCCAGGGGCAGGCTGGGGGTCGGCCATTCGTCTGTGACGTCGAGCCTATCAAGACTATCGAGGCCGTGGCAGCTTCAGAAGCAGGAGCAAGATGTGTGGAGGGGAGCCCAAAGCACCGTCGGGCGGTTGGACTGGTGGTTAGACGAGCAGCGGTGCCGGTATAGCGCTGAGACGGCCAGCTGGTAGCTCGTGAGTGGCCGCCTGCACAGTGCAGCCTCTGGAGATGATTGGACTAGGGGGGCTGCACTCTGCTGCACTCTGCATTAGAGCAGTGACGGCAGCATCAAGGCGGGATTGGATCACCAATGGCCAGACACCGGACTCGCACGAGGGTGGTGCGAGAGCACGGGCAATTTGCGGTGGCCGCTGCTCAGGCGAAGCAGACGCCGCGAGGACGAGGCAATTGGGATGAAGAGATCGTGCTGGCGTCTGGAATCGGGAGTCTGGAATCTGGAAGCACGGGGTTGTGAGACTGCGTGTCTTGTCCGCCTATATGTATCCGGAGCACGGCCTCGTCTATTCGCTGGCAGTTCTTGGATCAGGCATTGATGGCACAAGCACAGGTTGCATCTGTATAACCTGCCATCAATACGGACTCAGACTGGACTGGATCAGAGAAAAGCCGGCTCTTGTCTCGTTGATGGAGAGGGTAGGTAAGTGTGAAGGTAGGAAAGGTAGGGTACACAAGGTGACTGTCCTGTAACCCGAGCCCAAGCTAGGACTCAAATGGCACTAGACACAAACGAAACCCAACCCCTGATTTTCTGGTCTGACATTGGAACTCCTTGCACGCACCCGTTTACGCATTGCCAGAGAAGGTACGGTACCTAGGGCACACTACTTCGGACACAACCTAGCGTACTTCGTACCTACCTAACTTATCGATCACTGTCTTGGATGGCAAGAGATTGACAAGCGCCCTAGGCGCAACCCCTCTAGGTACTGGCCCATTCCCCATGACAGGCACCTTAGTTGCTGGATCCCGCTGTCGAATTGCCAGGCTGGGTAAGTGTACTGTACCTATACTAAGGTAGCTTCCGTCGGATCGGTTAGTGTGCTAGTGCTTCTAAAGTTGGGTAAGTACGAAGCATTGTAACCGCGTGCCACCTGTAAATACGCTGCGGTATTGATGGACTGGGAATAGAATGCTACCTACTACTCCGTACATGTGTACCAAGTCGGCTAAGTGTGTATCCCACCAATGCACTTCGTAGTCTACTACACTACTCATACTTCGAGAGGGACTCGTCCCATAGTTAGCCACCACCTCTGTTTCTTCATCCATAGCTATAGACCACTTGGAAAACACGACTCTCGCAGGACGAATACCGGGGAAGAAATAGAAGCACGCAATACGTCAAAGATAACAATAGGAACCAGATAAAGGGGTAAAAAAAGAGAAGGGAAGGGAAGAGAAGACGATCTCTCCTCTCACATGTGTGTGCGTGTGCGTGTGCATGTGTGAGATTGTGGGGGTTGGGACCTTGGCTACACAGATTCGGCAAGCTGGATCCTCTCAAAATGTACAATAGGGAAGAAGGCATGTCTCTTCTCAGGGTCCGATGACCCTCTATCATGCTGGTCTGTCTTGGGTAAAAACTCTCTGGTTACAGTACGTAATGTAGTAGAGACTGTTGCTGTCCATATATCATTGGTCACATCCAAGAAGGTGGGAGGATGGCAAGATGACAAGATGACCAAATCGCAAGGACGGCCAGAAATGGTGGATGGTAGGTATTAATCTACGTCTACGTCGCGATCAGCATGATTGCTTGTTGATCTGGACTCTCTCATTTGTTTCTCACTTCTCGATGCCCAGTTCTGCTCGCAGCTCGGTTTAGTGGGCGTAAGATGTGATAGATAAGGCGACCAACTTCTCTCCTTACCTGCACTACTCAGCGGATGGTATAATAGTCGGTGGGAGGTGCTTGCTTGTCATTGGTCTACTCTCGACTCGACGACAATACGTGTGCCAGGTGTTCCTGGCTCGCGGAAGAAACGGTGGACGGGTGATGGGTGACACAGCATGCAGGTGCGGTTAGAACTTCACCTACATACATAAGGCACAGACATACCATCAAGCGTAAAATTCTAAGAACTTCTATAATCAAGCAGTGACGAAATGTCTCTTAGTACGAAGTACTTCAGTTACATACTAAACCATATGTACGAAGTATAGTACCTAGATTATGGCAGGCAGGCACGGCAGTGCAGCTCTGTAGCACTGCAGAGCTGCAGCACTGTAATCGGTAGGTACAGTACTTCGTAGTACCCAAATCACTGGTAAGAGGCCGACTTGGCGGGGGGCACTGCCCAGCTGCAACGACGCAAGACCATGCGAGCCAGCTTCTGGTTCTGCCAGCACAGTTTTCCTCCACCAAACCAGAAGCTGGTCTCCAATTGCGCGCCAGTCTTATTCGTCTTCTCGATGCTCGAAGGACGGGGGACCCCATCCATGTTGTCATCGCTGACGTTGTTCGTGACCATTAAAGAGTATCTCTACGTTGTTTCTCCGGGTCGTGATGTTGCGCATCTATGTATGTGTATATATATGGCATGTCTCGCGTCGCTGTTTTTATCTTGCATAACCCGCAGTTCGAACATGTCAATTAACGTCATCAGGTTCGTGGTCCCTCCAAAGTAATGACGATTGCTCAAAATTTGAATGCTGCTTTATAACCAAGCCTCATAACAAGAACATAAGTGGATAATAAGCAACAAGTTGACTGCCCGCACTGAAGAAAAAGACGAGTTAGGCTTCGGTAGGTAGCTTGAAGTTATGTAGACAAGGTATGTCTAGTAGTAGTAGTGGCTTACCTACTGTATGGATTCATGCTATCAGGTGTTGGCAGCCTTGCACGTCTCGATCCCGAGGGAAGCATGATGAACAGGGATGTAGTTTACGTGAATGCGTTCTACTGAACATAGCAGAATAATTTGAATCATGTGCCCAATCGCTTAGTTCGTCTTACATTTTGCTCTTTGGTTCTGTGTACCTTATGCGTTGCTTAGGATGTCGCGACCTGTCCTTGTGTAACAGTTCTGTGCAACTTCCAACTTAATGCCAGGCTGCGCGGCTAGAGATTGGGGGCTGAGATCATTTCGTCATCCCTCACCTTCACCAACTTCTTTGGCCTCTTGTCTGCCGCCATCACTCATCACGAGTCAGTTGGTCGCCTGATCCTTAGAACCTACCGTTACTGTTTTTCTTTTATCCTTTTCAATTTGGCCTTCCTCAGGAACACATCTTTATAATATTCAACGTTGACCTACTAAAGTACAGTACCTAACTACCTAAGGTTACATGTTACTTAACCTAGTTCCTACTTGAAAACCGGGGCTGTAATCTACTAGACCTAATTTCCCGACAGCAACTCTGGCCAGTCCTCCGTCGTGGACTGTCTTTGTTCTTGCTGATGGTGCCGCGACTCGCCCGTCAGCAAATTGTCAGATAACGTCTTTCCGCTTGCTCCGGGCTCTGTCAGCACGCGCCGACAACAATGAACCAAACCATCCGCCGATAATATGCTCCTCCTCCACCAAGTCGGCGGCGTCAAGATCGGCGAGGTGGTCCGGTACACCGTCACCTACACACCGTCACGCGACCGCATCCTCCCCTCGCCCGAGACCCTACACCTGCGCATCCGGAACACGTCGCCGCTGCCGTTGCGCGCCGCCTTCGTTCACGGCCCCTACACCCTGAGCGTGTCCGCCTACCCCGCGCACTACGATCCGAATACCAAGTTCGACAATCCCCGTCGCTATGGCGTCCCCGAGTTCGAGCCCATGCTCAAGGCGGCCGGGAGTTGGTCCTGCCAGTTGACTGTACCGGACGACATCCGCCAGAGTGCTGGAATGGGCGCGGCGAGAGGCGATTTTGCGAACAGCGCCGTTGGCGACGATGAAGACGGCAGCGCGAGCTGGGTCATCGAGGTTGCTTCTCAAGTCATTTTCTCGTCCAGTGCTAGTGTCAGCTTCGAGATCTTGCTTGCACGCGACGAGAAAAGCTTGAGCCTCGGCGCCACTCCCGTCAACAAGGGACAGGCACACCTCCAATTGCCTGGCAAAGTTAGCGACTTTCAACAAAGCATGGCTGCGCGAGATGCAAATCATCCAGTGCAGCTTAGAGGTGTGTTTTCGAGGGCCGTAGATTTGAAGGTGGAGGATACCGCGAGTCTGTGGAACACTCCAAAATTGCCAGGCTGGAATGATTGGGATCATGGGAGGGCAAAGACATCTCGTCATAATGATGCAGTCGACAACCCACTGAACCCAGCTAGCGAAGAGGGAGAGCCAAGGAAACCGCAGCGGCCCAAGAGTGTTCATCTTGTGATCTTAACGCACGGATTACACAGCAATCTTGGTGCTGATATGCTATACTTGAAAGAAAGTATCGATGCGACCACAAAGCAAGCCAAGATTGATGCTAAGATCAGGAAGGCTCGAGAGAAGGCAGCCCGCAAAACAGACCAGGATGCGGATCAAAGGAAGCCACCAACGGATGGCAGCGATGATGAGGACGACGCCTCTGATGAGGAGGTTGTCGTGCGAGGCTTCTCTGGCAATGCTACTCGTACAGAACGAGGCATCAAATTCCTTGGAAAACGCTTAGCTCGTTACATTCTCTCCATGACTTACCCAGATCAGCCATTCCTTCCGACGACAAAAAGGGCCGCAGACAAGATAGCCACGGCCATGAAGAATGAAAACGCCAAGGGCGATCAGGGTGGGCGGCTGGCTCATGGGAATAATGCAACCAGCTTGAGTCATGACGATGGCGGCGAACGAACATTCCAGATAACCAGCATCAGTTTGATTGGACACTCTCTTGGCGGCCTTGTGCAAACCTATGCTGTCGCATACATCCAGAAGCATTCTCCTCAATTCTTTGACCTCATAAAGCCTATCAATTTCATTGCTATTGCTTCACCGTTTCTGGGCTTGAGCAATGAAAACCCTTTATATGTCAAATTCGCCCTGGATTTTGGCCTAGTAGGAAGAACTGGCCAAGATGTTGGACTCACTTGGAGGGCGCCAACTATCGCCAGGAGTGGATGGGGTGCATTAGTTGGAACTCTAGGGGAGAGCGCGCATAAAAAGGTCATGGGCGAAGCACAACCAGAATCGAAGCCATTACTAAGGATATTACCAACGGGTCCAGCACATGTGGCGTTGAAAAGGTTTCGTAACCGAACTGTCTACTCGAACGTGGTAAATGATGGCATTGTGCCTCTACGGACAAGCTGTCTACTGTTTCTCGACTGGCAGGGCCTTGATCGAGTAGAGAAGGCTCGGCGAGAAGCCGGGCTGATGGAAACGGTTGTTGGTTTCGGGTGGGCTGAATTGACCGGTGCTGGTATATCCTCCCGCAAAGGACCCTGGAATCCAGAAGCAGAGGAGATGTCATCTCCGCCCACACCCAGTTCTGTACCTGACAGCCTTCATGGCAACTCCCATGAAGTGCCTCAGCCTTCCGACAATGCTACTGTCGAAGATGATAGACGAAGTTTAAACCTTGCTGTCCCATCACGTCAACATGAAGCAGAGCTTAATCAAAGTAGTCATACAAGCAGTGATTCTCCTTTTTCTGGATTTCTAAACCTCTTCAAAAGCCAGGGTTCAAAAACGCAAATTCCCAGCTCCCCACAACCGCGCTCTCCGGGGGAAGACAAGATCTACAAGCGCAGCCAAACCTTGAAGTTCGATGACACAGCGAGCAAGACGACGACCTCGAGTAAAACAGGGGTCTCCTCGGGTCAGGAGCTTGAGAACGGCCAGCGTGAACACATGTCCGCACCCCCTCGAACGACATTTTTCGAATCTGCTGGTGATCTTCTCAACCCAAAGCTAGCGTCTACAGACTTCCTACTTGATCCTTCCAAGCGACCTAGGACAATATTTCATGATCGGATCTATCACCCGTCAGATATTCCTCCGCCACCGTTGAAGAAGCGATCATATAGTGCCCTGATGAATCGTAAGAGGACCACAAACCGCAACGAGAATTTGCCCCCCAAAAATGGAAATAGCACGGATAGCACATTCTCTGAGACTCCCAAAGCAGATGTCAGCCACCAAGATTCTGGACTCTCTACTGGTGACTACGACGACCGGTTACATACAGATCCTGAGAGACAGCCAGACGAGGTCATCGATAGCTCGAATATGAGAGTCGAGGAGAAAATCGCCAGAGCCTACCACCGCGGTCTTAGTTGGCGAAAGGTCCTAGTCAACTTAGAACCCGACGCACACAATAACATTATAGTACGACGCATGTTCGCTAATGCTTACGGATGGCCCGTCGTAAAGCACCTAGTCGATGCCCATTTTAGCGATGATGCTGTTGCACGTACGCCAGATAACATTGAAAGTAATGCCGAACGCGCAAAAACTATGGATGAAGGGCCCGATGAGACGGGTGCCGAGACGAAAGAAAATATCGGACCAGGAGACACTGATACACAGGGTGGCTTCGATGATCAGCTTCGAGATGCCGGTCGGCAAACAGGCAAACACAATGAGTCCATATCTAGATCTGGGGCGCATGAGCGCTCTGCAAGCGAAACCCGTGAGGCCACAGACGCCGTTCCAGACCTCCCGACCTCTGAAGAAAGCAAAGCGCAAGCATCTCACAGCTTTCGGGAAAGCTCTTCGCGACCTACCTTTGAGACCACCGACTCAGTCAATTGGAGTGATCGCGACTTTGCAGACAGCGGAGATGAAAGTGAACTTGACGCCGATGTGCCGTACGATCAGAGTTTAAGTGATACCCTACAACCCTCCAATGCTGAAGGCGCCGCAGAAAGAGAAGGCAGAAGTGTGAGCCCCGTGTGGAATTGGACGGAGAAGATCGTCGGGAAAGGCGCCACACGGAAACCAAAGGAAGACGAAGCCCAGGATTGAACGAAATCATAGTCTGGGGACATCGTCTGTCCGTCATTGAACAGGGCACCCGGATAAATGACCATTATTAGAATATTCTGACGACGAAACACGGTGGCGTTGAGTTGTCTTTGTTTGATTATAAGAGCGTATGATATCACACACTCAAAAGACAGCGCATAGAACGTTCGTCGGACATGATACCACATCGCATCCAGCATAACTGATAGGCATAACTATATTTAGACGGCTTGTTCTTCATTGTATGTAGAGGAAGGGTACCTTTTCTGAGATTTTCAGCATTGAACTCGTGGTCGCGGCAGAGGAGCGATTGGCTTACTAGAACACGACCTACTAGAATAGAACCGCTATGATCAATTCATTATCATTCCAGGCCTCCATGCTTTATGACTAGCTACCTGTGGGTGAATTATGCTGGTACTTTAAAGGCTACGGGAGAGACTTCGTTTCAGCTAATTAGACATCCCTAATTTGAACCGTAATTGACTAGGCGTTCATAAGAGCTATGGCTAATATCAGGCCAGTCAGGAAGAGATGCCTGTGTGTGACCGTCTGCAGTGATGAGAATCTCTCATCAGAGGGGCTAGGTGCGACTTGCGCGACTCTTCATGATCATCTCTTCCAATCACTGTCCGCCCTCACGCCACAGCTGGCTATGTATTTGACGGCTTATCATAAGGTTCAATCAGAATCAGTTTGTTAGATAATCATCATGTTATAGATGCTACGCTCAGGAAAAGATATTTATAGCGCTGCAGCTTTCAAGTTTTTGACCTGAAAACAAGCGAGCTTTATCTTGTCATACTCATGGGTCCTACGTGACATCTAGCCAGCGTAAGCTAATGTGTACGCTGCCAAAAGCCCTCATTTCTGTATTATCATAACACACTCGTTCGATCACGATACAGACAGAAATATGTTGATAAAATTATTGCATTGGGTAATCAAAGTAGCTGCGAGAGCCCTACTATCTCTCGCTGGGCTCTCGTCTACCTACTTCGTAGCCACCTTCATCGAAACCATCAACCGACCATGCAAGCCGCCGACTCCGCAGACGGTTCATCTCAACACACCCAGTCACGTTATCCAAGATCCCGAGCACAGGTCTGCCCCCATCGAACCTCCTGAGCCCCTGTCCTGCCCGCTGCCTGCTGCTCATTGCCCATCCGCTTCTGTAGCGAGAAGCGAAGAAAATCGGAACGCCGGACCATGCTATACGTATTACAAGTGTGTCATGCGAGATACAAAACGCGGTGCTGAGTGCACGGCCGCGAACGGCCGCATAGACACTAGCGCGTGAATGATTTCGAGAGAAGACAATAATGATGAAAAGAAACATGGCTCCTGTAACGCCTCCCCCATCCCTGAACGCCGGCTATTGTTTCTTAAAAGACGGAGCCTTTGCACACAATTGTCTACATCACTATCCGGGACCGCAGGCCGTATGGGATAAGCAAAACTAGGAGAGATCCTGTTAAAACTTCTCAAGCGAAGAAGAACAGAAATGCAAAACTTGTAGCCCCGTGCCTCTGTTGCATTCTTGTGACGTTACCATGGTAGCTCTTTCGCCAGTGAAAACTTGAGGGTGTAAGTTATTGAGGATCAGCGCCCCTCAGGTTTCTACTCATCCACTTGTACATTTCGGCGAATTTCTCTTCGAACGATTTTTGGAAACGCTCTGCGGAAGCCGACATGTCGTGATCTCGGCCCCAGTATGTATAACAGTTCTCGAAAATCTGGCGAATATCGGCTTCAAATTCTTCCACAGCGTTATACTCTTGACTATCCATCTTTCTCTTGATAGTTCCGAGATCCATAGGCTTCTTAATTTTCTCGAGGTAATCCGGAACACCATCCTCCTTGGGTTTGACGGGCTCCTTAAAGGCGCCAACAAGTCGAGTCCAGAATCCTATTGGAAACAGGGTCAGTAGTACCCAGAACATCGCAAGAAGCCGTACTTACCAGGCCCTGATAACATGCGATTCAACAGATCAGAACAAAAGAGCAATTTTTCTTCCGTAGTATATTGGCTCTCATCATGCATGTTGGCTGTAGACCGCTTCGTTTTGGGAAGTCTTGGGGTCGTGGGCAAGGAAGACCGTGCTGCTGACTTTTTAGCCCGGGCGGGGAGACCGTCGGATTGGCGGTACTTTGTGGCTTTCGGCTCTCTCTCATCACCTGCCTGGTCTAGGTAGTGAATTTTTTTGGGTTGACCGGAGGCGGGAGACGATGGCGGCTTCACCTGGGTAGGTGGAGTAGAGTTAAGGTGGCTCATGGCCACAACCAGTTCACCTAAAACCTCCTGGGGGAGAGATTTAGTAGCTTCAGAACGAGACTCGGAAGACATTGATTGGATGTACTCCGCGGTCCATAATAACAACAAATTACGGACTGCGGATCCCTCCGGGGTCTCGTTCCAAGCTTTCATCAGGAGATCGGTCGTAGGGACAAAACCAGTTGCACGCTTATGCTCCGACAGAGAGCTGAGAACCTTATCACAGAGACCATGGATGCCCAATTTATCGCCAAGCTTCCACACATCAATCAATAGATGAGACGGTGGAAGCGGCTCAGACAGATGGCCCTCGAACATGTACTGTTGAACGAGGCCGAAAACAAGGGGTTGAAGTTCCGGAAAATCAACAACAGCTTCGAGTTGCTCGCCGAGTTCGGCAAAATATTTTTCGAAATATTTTGACTTTGCAATGAGAAAGTCTTTGTGAAGCGAGAAAGCGGTCGGCTCTTTTGTTTCACTGAGCTCTTTGCCGATGAGAAGGATGGCAAAGGTAGGGTGCGGTTCGCTGTTGATAAAATCATTAGCCAAAATCGCAAAGAAAAGAAATGATGCGCAGCGATAAATGAGACAGAAACTTACAGCCATGAGAAGGCCCGCGGTTCGGGGCCATCCTGGGCGTCTTCGGATGCCATCACGATCGCTAAATTAAACGATTAGAACATGCCCTTCGACAACATCAATTTCGAAATTTCACGCTGTGCTCAATTTGGTCCAGAAAAGGTGATACAAAGATAGGGAGAAGAGAAGAAAATGGGGTGGCTGCGAATGTGAAGTGACTGACTTATGTCGCACGCATTAGGATGGCTTGACGCACTTGGTGCCAAGACTTTCCTTTCGGCAAATCATTCACCGTCGCATCCGCAACGCCGCGAGATGCGATGGGCAAGATAGACGGAAAGATAGTAGATGGCGGCAATTGTAAGCTGGATGCGAAAGAGTGATCTCAAGTCGTGCGCGCGCAAAGCAATCAATGAGAATTGAATGGGCTGGAGTGTAATGAGGATTAGATGGATGAGGGCAGGCTCATGCTGACTCAGGGAGAGATCGCAAGATCGCAAAGCTTAAAAGCTTGTAAGGGAGAAAGAGAGACAGAACAACAGCACAAGTAGGTACTCACTCACCTTGGCAGGGCCCAGAAAATACAGGGAGGACAGCAAGGTCTCACCTCGAACACTGCTAGAGATACGTCGCGGGCGCTGACCGATCAGAAGAGATGAAGCCAATGCTGGTACCCTGGAAGACAGGGAGTATGTGTGATTATGCGGTTGTGTGGGCGCGCGCGTTGTATCCGTGCGTGCCTGTGTATGTGTATGTTGTGTGTGTCTGGGTTTATATCTATGTTATGGGAATCGGGAAGGAGAGGGAGAGGAACAGGGTGGGAAAAAGAAATCCATATGTAGAAGAATATAGTTTACATTACGGTTCACCTGAGGACTAGTGTAGAGGAGAGTATGAGAATTTGAGATGGGCCAGAGTAGTCAGTAATAGTGCGGATTGTGTGGTTGCAGCGCTTGCAGTGAATGCAGTGAATGCGCAAATGCAGTGAATGCAGCTGCGCTTGCTTGCTTGCAGTGGTGCGTTTATGAGGCAGATGTGTACACGAAAAAGAAGGTAAATTTGAGAATGCTGTAGTATCCACCTGAGAGTCGGCGTAGTGAGTGTGTGAGAGCGACTCAGCCAATCATGTAGCCCGTTTAGTAGCATGAGAGCGCCATAGTCACACCTATTGTGAGCAGTAGGGACCGACCATCAGTTCCCACAAATCCGCCTTCAGCTGCTAAGCCGGTGATAGAGAAGTGGATCTATCATGAAAACGGGATAAACGGGAAAACAACAAAGACATCGAAGAGCACGATGTTAGAAAATTCATCCTGCACATACATGCATCACAGAAATTTTGAAAGAACGCTCATTTGGCTGTTATGAGATGAGTATTCCATCGTCACTTTTCTATCATTCTTGCCTGAAATGGCACCATATTCCATTCTCTTATCTAGTGAACACAGTCCACATTTACCCAGTGAATTAATTACACAAGGAGTTTGGAGGTACAGCACCTAACCTCTTGTAGGCAAGCTTCTAGAAAACAGCTGCGTATTCCAGATGAGGCAGGCGCCCAACTGCAGAGTAGGAGGTGCATAGGCATGCTTCAGGAACAAAAGGCCCAGGCGTTGAAAAACAGCAACACCTGTCCCTGCCTAGGTAACATAGAGTTAGGATCATTTGGTCAACTAGGTACAGTTTCCCCGGCCGTCTGACAGCTGTACAGTGCAATATTACTAGATTAGGGGCTTTCGTGCCTGCTTGCTACCTACCTACCTAGTCAGGGGCATCCATGACTACTGTTGATTTCGAGTCTATAATGGTCAGGTCCTAATTTGTTTTTCAACACTTCCGTATGACGATAGTAACAACGACAAAGGAGGTGGACTGAAAGGTTACAATAGCCAATTAAACCTTGGATCGCCTCAAACAGCACCGCATCACTCTATTTGGCGCTTCAGATCCAACCTATCCAGATGTCCTAGTTTCAGGATATAGAACATGGGGAAATGAGCATATCCCCCATTCTCTTCTCTCCGAGGCTGCATGTTAGCGCAGAGTCAACCACCATGCCAGCATCCAAGTCACGCGCGATCTCTGGGATCCCCCTCATTAGCCACCTTCTACATTGGGACATCAACCACCAGCATACGAATGACGATAGCCAAGGTCTGCTGGCTGACGATCCGTCGAGTATTCCGTTAGAAGATCGCCACCGCGAGCTTATTGATACCCTTCAAAGGGCCGAGTCGCCGCATCAATATTATGGCTACTCTTCTCAGAGCTACAAAGATCATCGACTTCATTGTCGCAAGCGTATAGCCTCCCAATTGCTGTCTCTACGGGCTTGTGTTGTGGTCGTGATGCTAGCTGTCATCGTCTTGTTACTGTGGCTTGGGACAAGAGCCCAATCTCTTGACGTTGTTGAGGGTCAGCTGTATTGTGGAATTCAAAGATATACTGTAAACAATGTGAGCCTAATCCAGGTACCCCCGTCGCGCACATTGCCTTTGGTCTAATCTCTACCAGGCAACGTGTTATAATGGAAACTTTCTCTGTCCAGTTAGGGATAGGCAGCGCACGCTGAGATGTGGTGACGACTGCTACCTTCCACGCAACTTCTAGTATGATAACCACGATGATTGGAGTGCTTTTTATTGACTTGCAACAGCTGTAACGATGGCCTAGTTAAGCCGCGACAAGGGATGGTGCTGGGCGATAAGCCTACCACGGGCAACGCCAGTGATACTTGCCCATTAAGCTACCTGCACTTGACAGATCAGCCTTATGAAAACTATTTCATCTCCGACTGTAGCAGTGCTAGCCAGGTCGTAGTCACAAGCCCTGTAATTGACAGCGGTTTGCGGCTCGTGGGCCCCAGACTTCTCGTAGGAACATGCACGTCTCCAATTCACGCGAAACTTAGGTTGACTCCTGCTCTAGATTGCCTGGCCGTCCGGAAATAGTGGTGTTGTTGTCTATTTTTCAGCTAGCGAGTCTGACGCAAGTCTTGCCATATCTCTTCAGACCATTCCTGGAGTAAATCGCACCGTCAGTCCGGTGGTTGGCGGTGTAACGGGAAATATTTCTTTCAACTCTTCGGCGGTGTTAGACCTAGCCGTCATCGGTAGCATCAGAACTATAAGAGATTATGTTGAAGGAAATAGTCTGAATTCCGCTATCCAGGACGCAGTACAAATCCAGAAATTGCCCGATGGGACCACCCAGCTGAGTCGCGTATGGCTGGACAACGTAACCGAAACATTCCTGACCTTTCAGCCCTGTGGCACTGAGGTCGCTGTGATTCAGGGCAGCAAAGCTCATTTTGAGAAGGGTACTTACCGATTCACTGCCTGGCAGAATTACCCAGAGCTTGAGCAACTAAGTGCACCCGAGACGTTGAACTCGCAATCACAAAACCTGATTAGTGGGAGTCCTAGCGAAACTGCATCCCTTTCATTCTTTTCATTCTCGTCTAAGGTCGTGGCTGGAGGCTGGAGATTCTTGACTTATTTTGGCCGGGACAGCCTCATCTCGTTGCTACTTCTTCAGCCAGTCCTCAGCGAAGGCGAAGGTGGAACAGTAGAGGCAATTCTTAGTGCTGCTATTGAACGGATTAATGCAACTGATGGGAGTGCTTGCCACGAAGAAGTCATCGGTGACTATGCCACATATCTGAACGAACAGCAAGGAATAGCTAGTACCGATGCCCAATGCGACTACAAGATGGTCGACACCGACTTTTACCTCCCAATTGCGATGAATGAATATTTTGTTGGATCACCCACCGGACGACAGCGCCGCAGTGCATTCCTCGTTAGAAACGCGTCCGTCATTGAGCCGAATCGAGGTCTTACATATGCTGATCTGTCACTGACCACGCTCGAAAAGATAATGCGAACCACGGCGGCGTTCGAGCAATCTCCTGTTACAGGGAATCTCATTCATCTTAAAGATGGACAGCCCGTCGGGCAGTGGAGGGACAGCAACACTGGTCTTGGAGGCGGTCGCATCCCCTACGATGTGAATACCGCACTAGTTCCAGCTGCTCTTCACGCGATCGCTTCATTAGCGGCCGAGGGCATCATTCCGTCACATCCCGAATGGCCGGAGATGGCAAAAACGAGAGCGCTGTTCTGGGAAGACAACACGCTACCATTTTTCGAGGTCGAAGTACCCGCGGCCAAGGCCCAAGACATGGTGAAGAGTTATGTCGCCGAGTCTAACTTCACAGGTGAAGTAAATGTAACAGAGCTCACATCGCCGGTCCGTTTCTACGGGCTTTCACTCGAGGCGAACAACAATCCTATTGCGAAGGTGATGAATACAGATGATTGTTTTCGCCTATATTTACTGAACACGACGAACCAAACGCAACTCTCTTCATTCTTGTCGCAGACGGCAGATAACATACTACGACCGTTCCCGCTGGGTCTTTCTACATCAGTCGGACTGCTTGTCGCAAATCCGGCCTATGCCCAAGGCTCGGTGAACCCAGACGACTTTCTGACTAGCTCGTATCATGGGTTAGTGGTCTGGAGCTGGCAGCTCTCGATGATGGCTGCAGGCCTGGAAAGGCAACTAGGCCGGTGTGGCGATAGCGATAAGCCGGATTTCTGTTCCGATACGGCGTTATACCGCCATATCGTCGATGCCTACAACCATCTATGGGATGTCATCGAGCAGAACAACAACCATCTGAGCAGCGAAGTTTGGAGTTGGGTCTATGGAGATGGCGATTATGTCTATACGCCACTAGGAGCTATACCGGGCCCCGAGGGCCAAATACCTACTGGTACGTAGATTCGAGCCACTTCATCATGAACGAAAATGAAATCCCCACCAGTTTCAAAGAGGATACAGACTAACTAGATCTCTCACAGAAAGCGATATCAGACAGCTTTGGAGTCTCACCTTTCTCGCGGTGAAACGAGACACATCTTATTCGAGTTATCCCACATCATGATAAGGGCACTAAGATTGCTAGGCACATGCTATAGTAATTTCGACATATCGAGAGTGACCCGGATCGTGTCCCGGCTTCCGTCAGCAGCGATAATGTAAACCGGCACTACCGGAGAGTGAATATTCCTCTTAACACACATGACGAGATTCACAGTCTCAATTGACGGCCGACGTGTCTTGTTATCGAGGCGGCTACGGCTCTCGCTCATCCTTGCTGGTGGGATCAGGATAATGAGCTATATGACGGCTCAAGGATAAACAACGGCGAGTTTTGAAAATAATTTTGTTCATGCTTGGCAGATCAACGACGGAAAAATTGATACCCTCGTGTACAGAAAAATCGGGTTGGATATCATCATGGGTTTTGGGAAAAGCCTGTCTTCCAATATGTATAATACATGTGCTAATAACCAAAATGCTTGTTGAAGCCATGCTCTCACTCGAACAGGTGAAAATCATTGTTAAGTTCTAATGGCGGAAATAGCGATTTCATTCTCAAGGGATTAATTACGTACTGAATATATATATGTACTTTTGCCTAACGTTTATTAAGACATTGAAACTAAATGCAAGAGCTTCATCAGTATTCACGAGGCATCGTTGCAGAGCCCTCTCGTCACAGCGTCAAGTTTCGCATATTTCAATCGTCATACCTGTGTACCCTTGTAATTACATCTGGTACGTCCCGATTAAATGTGCGAAATCACAACCCAGATGTGAGAAATAGCGGACAATATGTATCAGAGCAAGGATCGAATTAAATCGTTACCATTGGCAACAAAGATGGCATGAGAGGCATTAAGTCTATCATATTATCATACCGTTATTATGAACTACAAACTTGTAAAGTAAGTCTAGAATGGGGGCACTCATTACTCCTGAATTTGTCACGTAAAGCAAAATCTCCTGATAATCATATGTTATGTAGTCTCCTTCTCAAACCCAACCCATCCATCAAGATCAGCGCACCTCTGCATATGCAACTGGTTTGTGTCAATCCTGGCCTCTTGTGCAACAACCACACAACCACATGTCCTAGATGTGTATTTCATGAACCTATGAAAAGTAGCTGTGTCTAGATCCAGACGCATAACATGTGCGTCGTGGATACCGCGATTACACCGAACAATACCAGTCCTTCTCATCTTCAAGGACGGCATCCTAACGGATCACCGGAAACATTGGAGAAACCGCTGTTGTTCGTCTCTAGTATGCTCACAAAGTGGCACGTCTCAACCACTAATGAATGGGTACAATTGCGGACATGGAGATGTAAAGCAACGTGGTAGCGCGAACGGCCAAGACGATGACTATTCATTGCAGATACGACACGAGGGCCTACCAAGCAGCACCGTACCACGGCCTGGGGTTGATTCCAACACGACCGTGAAGAGCACGTCGACAAGTTGGCACGGAAACACGTTTCCATGAAGCTTGCTGCTGTAGTCGATTCTCTTCAGCGATGCGACAAGCTCTCCTCTTCTGGCATGTACCCTACACACACGCCCATGATGGCGTTGTTTGAAAAGGTACGGAAAAGGAACAAGAGACACACACTGTGAAGACTTCCAAGAATGAGACGTAGATTCAAGATCCGCGGTACCTGTTGACGTTGGTAAAGCTCTCCAACTCCAAGCAGCATTCTAGAACTTGTAGCTTCATGGTTAGACGAAGGAATAGATTCCACTTCCGAATCATCCTCGAGCCAAGTGCTAATAACAGAACGATGCCTCGCCGAGAAGGTCAAGATCCAAGATGGAACGATTTCGCCGGCTGCCAAATGCTTCGTCTGCTGGGCCCACCTATTGGCCGGGTCCAGTTCCCCGCCGGCGTTTGCTTGGTAGGTTTGGCATGATTGCGCAAATGGTGGTTGACCTACATCTGGCCGATTATGATTCGCGATCTGGCCTTTCTACCGAGACTTGTTTGCTGATGAATCCATATGCATGCAAGGGTTGTGTACCGGCCCTTTCCCTCTGCGCACACGGCTACATAAGTGGTCGCAGCAGTAAGGTCCTTATGGAAAATGGGTGGCGATTTGATATCCTCGACATGTTGTATATCCTCCGACATTGAGTGCGCGATAAGTTTAGGCCGCTGGTTTTTAGATACAGCGCCAACACAATCGGGCGAAACACCTTTCGGACGTGTATTCGCCGGGTCGCGTAAATTTCATATGTAGACTGCATTGGTGGCTGCAGGACGACTATTTAGTCAAGAGCATTCGCGTCCGATGCGTGTAAAGTACCACCCCAATAATTCGGTGGAAAGGCGGCTCAATTTTCCGGTCGAGTGCCAAGGGTCATGATATCCACCCCTCATGCAGACCTATGGGTAAGTAGGCGGACACACTGGCATATACAGCGTGGTAGATGTTGTAGCTATGCCCAAATCCGCTGGAGACAAGACTATGTTCGTGTTCAATACTCAGACCGACTGTCTTGACCGGTCTGCAGGGATGCCACCACTAAGATGGCTCTCAGGCGCTAGCGAGCCTGCAACACCGGCAGAGTGAATGCACGTTGGGGACCAATAGCTTCGCCGTGCAAGGTAGGATGCAATAATGAGGGTTGGTATGTTCTTCGTCGTTTTATTTCAGTGCACCTGCAGAATAGACATCCTTCCATGACAACATTGGCGTGTTGCGCTTGTGTGACTGCGGCGGCAGATCGCCGAGAGTCGATCATGCAGTTACCCGGTGCTAAAATATATGCCCCTGTAAATATAGCTTCGTCATACACATCCCTAATTCCATGAATATAAGTCGGACGCTACCTTGCAAGGTTCGCGGTGTGCAGTTCACTATGCGGAGTAAACGCTGAGGCACATCCGTTGGAGCACTTCCGAGTATCCGTGCCTTACAGTGCTCGTGGAAGCGATGCCTGTTGGAGTTGATATAGATCAGGCAAGCTTGCCTAGACCCTGAGAGATCAAACTTATGAACGTGAAGATGCGTTGAAACGCTGCACTACAACCATCCCAACCTGGTCTCCTACCGAGACCGGTTAAAATTGCTGACGTGGTTGAACAATTAGTGGAGTTACCGGATAGTCTATTCCTCTCTTGTAGCAATCTGTTCAGGCATAAATCGTAAGTGCAAGCAATTCAGAGCTGAGAAGTGTCAAGTCTTTGGAATCTGCCAATAGACTTGTATGAAGTCATTACCTCATGAAATATAGACCAGGAGAGGACCTTCGTCGGAGAAATGAAGCAAGGACTAAAACAGCATAGTCCATTTCTGCCCTATTATGCGGCCGAAGAAACTATGGTCCTTAGATGCACACTTAATCCAGGCATTAACTGATCTGTGGCAGTCCTGTGCGAGGAATTCTCAGTCACACGGTTTGATCTGGCCCATCTGTTCAGTGGTATTCACTTACAGATCCCCCGGACTTCATGCGCCACAAACACTGGAAGGTGGAGAGAGGCGCGACGATCGTGTACGATAGACAGCATTCAATAACTTTAATGAGACTCAAGGCCCCATTCACGGAACCACAGACACGTTTTTGCGGATCCTGGCCGTCGGACGCGAATATCAGTCCCAGCTGCATGAAACGCTAAGGTCAACCCTCACCTTGGTCGAACTGGTGTTAGGCAGCAAGCCTGCTGAACAGGCCGGCATGATTTAAGATGCTTTCTATCTGTGTTCCACTTATGGTAACACAGGAGTCACATTTCCGCGTGAACTATCCTCGGGGTCCGATATTTCAGCGGTCACATCCTCGTCCTCCTCCACACGACCAAGAAGGAGGTCTTCGCTTCCTTGCCACTGTGGCGGCATGTTCGGCATCTCCGCTTCGTCTTCGTCTTCCCAACCGTAATCCTCCCCCTCGCTGTCTGGAATTTCGAAGTTGGTGTCTTCAAACTTGCGCTTATGGCGGTGCGAACCCGTCCCCAGGGCAAAGGACGGCCGATTGGTTTCCAAGTCTAGTCCAACGAGGCCACCCTATTCAATTTAATATGGAGATAATAAGGAACAGAGAAATTGGAACGTACGTCGAGTATTTCAAACGGAAATAGCAGCCCAATGCCGTCTGGGCTAACATGGTTTTTACTCTTTTGGACACCGACAAGGCGTATGCTTCGGAGCTCTGAATCGACCGTGGCCCAGTCTTGAAAAAGGACTAACCGAGTGGCAATCCCTTGTTCCCAACTAGAGGCGCCAATAGCTGGAGATATTGCTGCACCATGCTCAACATGCATTTTTGTAGCACATTGGCTAAGTACTACTATCAAGAGATCCTGGGTAGCCGAGAGCTTCTGTAATCCCGAAATTAGATACTGGAGAACTTGGAGCCGTCGGGCGGCCGGGCTGGGGCCTACGAAGTATACCACGTCAATATTAAGCAGACCGGCGTGTGAACCTATCTCTAGAGGGGCCTACCTTTGGAGTTCTGGCGTGTGTCATTATTCTTTGGGAAAGCACGGTTGATCAAGCCAGAGAGGCCGTCAATTACTAGGAGAGATGTGTCACTAGGAACGCTAGAAGCTCCTGGCTTACATAAAAGCCCAATTAGATGGGCCACGGTCGGGGTAGAATAGTGAACAAGGTTGGCTACGGTGCCAGGCGCGCTCCGGGAAGTCGAGTTCTCTTCCGAAGAGCATGACAAGCACATTATTTCGCTAAACCTATGATGGCATAGAGGATGAAACGTGTCTATTGATCGTAGTCAGCTATTATCCGAAGGATGAATACTTTCAAGGCAAGTAAGACAAGAGCGTCTCAAGAGCCGAAAACAGGGAAGACTGACCTACCCAGACGACTCTACGACCACTTCGTAATGTGTTGACAGCCATCTGCATGCTGTGGATTATAAGCGTATGAATAGGGGCAAGTAATGCGGAGACTGAGATCGTACGCTAACGTCGTCTTCCCGGAAGCTGGGGGACCCCAAATCTCTACAACCTGGCCGGTCTGGAGGCCGCTACAACGCTGCGATCCATCGCCATCGCCATTCCCAAGGGGCGCATCGGCCAAATTCAGATCGAGGGCTTCTAAGCCAGTCGTAACAAACTGTAGAGGATCGTTCTTAAGGTCATCGAAGGCTTGTGCTGCCGAGACTGTAGGTAGCCGATCTATGTTGAATCAGAGACTCAGAGATCCGGCCCCCCGCAGCAACATGTACTCATCATCAGACTCACGAGTAGAGGAAAAGTCGAAGCTCGCTTCATCCTTGCCATGAATTGATTCGTATCTATCCATTGTGCCTCGTGGAAATGGATGTGGCCAGACGCCAAGTTGCCTACATGGTCTCTCGTATAGCAATTCTCAAATTCCTCCGCGTCCCACAAGCTGACAAGGTCTGATCGCGGAGATATGTTTTTTGGGGAGCATAGAACCCTGACACATATGTGCGAATCATAGAATAGAATGCACAGCTGTAGTGTACGTAAGTGCGCAGAATGTTGGCGCACGATGCAAGCAGTCGTGATAGGCAGGTTACTATTGGACAA
Source organism: Nemania sp. FL0916 (assembly GCA_022578715.1). Lineage (NCBI taxonomy): Eukaryota > Fungi > Ascomycota > Sordariomycetes > Xylariales > Xylariaceae > Nemania > Nemania sp. FL0916. The sequence goes on along the minus strand of MU390252.1, from coordinate 248,743 downwards.
CTGCATACGTGCGTCAAAGCGCGGAAGGCACGTGACCTTACACCTCTCTTAGGCCTCAGGGTAGAAGTGCTGGAGGAGGAGGGGAGCACCTAGAGGAGGGTACCTACCCGTTCACTAGCACTTTATTACCTATCCTCCGAAACCCCAGCCAAACCGCCCACTAAACCAGAAACTCCAGCATGAGGCTGAAAATCTTGGGGTTGACGACGTCTGGACACGGTAACTCAATGTTCCGGATTGACTGTTACGTACGTTAGATCAGTATGCTCTGCTTGTTGACCTGTGGCTAAATTCTTAAAGTGGCCTGACCTGGAACAACGGCGAAATACTATAATACTACTATAGAATACAAGCCGTTCGCCCGGCCAAGACCTGGGGGAAAAGGACAATTGGCATCATCAATATCAATGTCAAATACATACCTCTGTACGCACAATAGTGTACAGCACCTAGTGAGAAAATCCCTGCCAAAGCCCAGGTGAACTACCTAGCTAGGTAGGTACCTACATGAGGCATTCGTGTGGGGTTGAGCATTATCTCGCATGCTCGCCGCCTCCTGGCATCCGGCGAAAACGCGCCGCTAGTCTAGTAGTATAGACGTATGGGGCAGGCTATACAGAATAAGTGCTGGACTTAGAGATAAGTGGCATTTTCTGTGAGGCCTGGATCTCTTGGAGGATTTGTCCTGTTACCTTTACGGTGGTGACACTAACCCGAACTCATGTTTGTGGGGATAGCAGAATGTCAAAAATAAGCAGGAACGCAGCTGCTTGACAGCCAAGGACTGGCAGTCTGCATGGATGAAGAAACGCCAACCCTATTGTAGATAATCCAGTGGTCGCTCGGTGAGAGCAGGTCAATGAGCAATGGAGGGAGCTTGGTGCATCTTATCATGGACGAAAAGCTACGAGGCCCCATTTAGCCTCCTCCTTTAGCCTTGTCAACCAGAGGTGGCCAGGATGAGCGGGCCGAATGAATCCTGCGAGAAGAGGGACCGGGGCACAGCCATCTGGGCTTGGCAAGGCACGTGTTGGTCCCTTTGGCCAAATGGGATTTCACCGAGCCCGGCCGCTTATAAGATTTATCGGGTCCGTCGACGATACACAACCCTACTTCGCACTTATCGATTGATAATTCATACTGGTCCTAGGGAGCCGATAGTGTGATCCATGGGCTCGAAGATGTGGCTGCCCCTCGCGTATCAGACCCTCCGGATCTAGACCTCGCACCTCGGTTCGATCGTTGTCGACGTGCCAAGGCGGCGGGTGTGTCCCGACTGCCGTTATGTGTTTGTATGCCGTAACGCTGTATGATGTATTCCTACACTGCCTAGCTACATACTTAGTGATGGCTTGTTCAACTTGGCCATGGTCCGTGTTAACGAATACGTCCTGCATAAGCCGCCAATGTCGGGAAACATCGGCTATCCTTAGTATCATGCTAACTAGACTACAGGACGGTTTGGCATAGCGTAGCGTACGTATAGAAGGTCGAATGCCGGGCTCCAGTGGTTCGGAGTGCCAGTCCACGGGAACCTATGTACATGCGGGTGAATTTCGCCGCAACGTCACCTTTGAGGATCACCAACAGGGGGTTTGATGCAGGTACGAAAGGAAAATATTAGACAACGTTGTGTTAGGGCAGAGCAAAAGGTGCAATACCTGCACTAGTGCAGGTCCTCCGTCAAATAACACGCCGAGTCAACAACACGAGCACACTATCTACCTACCTAGGTAGTATAGTGGCCGTCTATCAGCTAACCTATGTACATATATCTGAGTGGAGGGTATTTAGTCTGGTAGCGTAGACGGCGGCTTAAGAAACGAACTCCGCTACGCTTTGAAGCGCACGCGCAATTCGGAGTCTCCGGACAACCTTGCTCCTCCTATAAAGTTCTGGTGACTAGTATAAACGTTACACTATGAATTATTGATACTAATTGTAGTGTTCAATTTATTGAGTTCTATCTAGTCAAACCGCGCAATTGGTTACGGTTTGTGGCTAGCCAATCTATTCGCTATTCCTGATCAAGGGACTTGTGATAATTGACGCAAAACGAACAGGCGGGAGCGGTGACGGTAACGCCCCGGACCACATTAAAAAAAGATCACGCAATTCGTGTTCCTAGCTCGGATCTCCGCGCCCGCACTACCTATCCCTGACATGCTGAAGCAAAGCCAGGGCAGGACAGGCTTGACATACCTAATCCGATCTTGCGGGACCGGTACGGTGACCCAGTGCCCTCACTAATGGCTTCTTTCGTACTTCATATTGTGGGGAGGGTCTAACTAACACTTACGCGGCTCTGCATACCTAAACTGATCTTGAGCTTGAGCTTGACACGTTACAAATTTTCACACATACAGTACAGAATCCTTTCCGCGTCTCGCCGAGTTCCAGTCGTATAAGGCCAATCTGACTCGCGCTTGTTGCCTGTTACACGGTGAGGGGCGTTATAGAGTAGTCGGGCCTTAAAAGATCCAAATTTGCAGCGCCAAGCACTTGAAGGACCCTTCATGCGTTGATCGACGAGACCTAGAACCGTGCGGAGAAAGCAATCTACTTCATACCACTCCCGTATAAATGACATGTCATCTCGGAATCCGGTATGAGAATACACTTAGGTGCATCTATCAAATAGTACTACTAAAAGGTTAGCAAACGCAGGTTTGAGGGATTAATTGAAGATTGCGGCATGAGGAACGCTATCATGGATTCTGTGCTCAACGTGTGGCGTCCGAGATCTCGCATCACACAGAGTGAGTAATTAATCTTCACCGTACGGAGTACTTCGTTAGTTAGTCAGCCGTGTGCTCATACCGTCATTTCTTGCTGGTATGGAAACATGGCTTGATCTTCGAGTAGTATAAGTCTTGGAGACTGCGGTTAGATAGATACTCCTCTGTGCCTCAGTATCGGTCTCTCGCCGGCCTCTCTTAGTGGATTGCGTATATTGTGGTTAGCTATTTCATTTAGGCGGATTGTTAGCTTGTGTTGTGTGCGCCGTATGATAGCCGTCAGTCGAAGATGTTCCCCCGTACACGCAATTACTGCCCGTTTGCGAGGTCCACTTCAGACCACGGGAAGAAGGAGGTAGTTCAGATCTCCTGGATAGCGATTGGTGCGTGTAGTCTGGGGTACATGGGCGTAACTTTGATCGAACGGGAGGGGTTTGGTGATACCAATATCATGGCCCCGCGCTACATCGCAAATCGCCGAGTTGGCAAGAGATATCTAAATTCGGCAGATGAATCGTCGGCTCGCCCATCTGTTTCCTACAAACACGGTTTTAGATAGATAGTGTTACACATCACCTCGCTTAGACAAACACCTCTTATATCACCTATTTCTTTGGCATGTGTTTTGGAGCCCCTCGGTATGATGCCGGTAGTTAGCATCTTGAAAACGAAGACTGCAGGACAGAAGGTAGGAACAAATACCTATGTGATTACACTCCAGACGGGTTCCAACGGCCAACTCGGCATGTGATTATCAATTCCATGCGCCCCCATATCGTCATCATTTAGGCCGGTGATGCCTATTTGAGCGTCGAACCCCCACGCTTTTGGTCCACCAAGACTTAACTAGATTGGTACCACGATACATCACACTTGTTGGTAGGTAGTCAAATAGATCTTCTCGAGGTTGGCGATCCTCATACTGCCCTAGTTTATTTACCGTATGGGATAGAGCGTCACGGAGATGGTTCGTGATGGCTAAAAAGGTGTAAGGTGGGAGAAATTGGCGTTTGAGACTGTTGATCGTGCTGTGGCTCTAGATCGGATTACTATCTCCAGGCCACTTGCCTATTACCCGAGGTACTGTATGTACCTACTTCTGAGGCGCTAACTTTAATGGCATTCCTTGGGTAAGTGTGCCTATTACCGTATGAGAAAGCTCGGAAGGTTTTGGCGTAGAGACCCTATATCGAAAAGAAGAAGGGAAGTCCTTAAGACAGGCCTATATATCTTATGTGTCTATATCGCATACAAATAATGAGTGGTACATCCATGGCAAATATTATATTTATTCATACTCTGCATGGTGCATCTTTTCGGGATGGCCGTATTATGTAATCGAGCGCTCGACCGCCGCATATGTCCGGGGCGCCCTAAAACCCCAAGCAAATACCTATCTGTATTGAAGCAGATTGTGGGGAAATCTTATAGGGCCCTGATAAGGATGATAAACTACCCTGTAGGCCGCTGTAGGTATTGTGGTTTGACTCCATACTCCTAAGGCATTGCATCGTGCACTATACCATTGGTCTCATTGCGAAGTGTAATTACATGTCAGGCAAGTACTCCGTATTCTCATCCACCAAACCTAGAACCTTTGATATTTCCACCTAAACTTCGGCAATGTTATATCATCCCGAATGGGATCCAGATGCAAGTTAAAGCAATGGACAATCGCTTCATAAGAAACTGCGCGGTTATTGGTCTTCCGTTCTGTATTCTAGCGGACCCCGCACTCATCGACGGATCACGATAGTCTTGACCTCAGCGCTGATCTGGGACTCTCGACCACTAGAGCGAACACGACCAGTGAGGTGAGGTAAGCCGTTCTCGTTGTGTGATTCTTATCGGCTGGCGTGAACTAGATAGGCATCCTTGCTTCATATTTTCAGACCAAGACAACCTAGTCCCCCATGATCTCCAGAGATCCATGGGCTAACTAGCATCGTAAAGCTGCTCTACTGACTCTAAAAAAGGTCGCCAGTCAACGTAGTAAATGGATACATGTTTACACCCGAGACACACGGGCCGGAATCGAGCCACCGCAGCCTGCACGGCATTTGATATTGTCAAGAGTTTGTGTAATGCAACCCCAACAGTCGGTGAGATCCAGAGGGCACCCCTCCCATATTCGGTATGAAGTGAGGTAGGAGAGTTGCATTCTCGAGTTGGTTGTCGCTCTTGGGTCCCCACAAATGGTACTTGTCAAGGTGGGTGGCTTACATGAGACTAAAAATCGTAAGGTGGTGTAATACGTGAGACTACACACTACTATAGGTACTACATGAGAAGTAAATTGGCCAAGAAAATTTTTCCAAGAAGAACCTCAAGCAGCTTGCTGTTCTTGGCATATATATGGCCATTTCCTAGCACAGCGACATGATCTTCGAAATCACGCAAAAAGAGTGGAAGGAAACGTGAGAAGTTATAGCATCAAAGATCTATCGTTACTCATAGCCATAACCAGCGTCAATTCAGCAAGCGCTTTACGCTGTAGACACTAATATGCTCACGGTGAATGGGACGATGCATTTCCGTTATCAACAATATTCCGATGTCTACTCCGTAACCACCACTGGATCACATAATCATTCGTTTTAGAGTAGCAATAATAAAAACAAGCAGTCAATTCATACTTATATATCGGAGCTATCCGCGCTCAATATTAGCAGATAAGGATCTTTCGGCCATGACGGATTATGCGACCTAAGCACATAATTACCTATAACACCAGGATACTATCTCACGATCTCTTTTCACCCTCAAATGTGTGCGAGCTACTGGCCCAAATATCTCAGTTTAATAGTCATCACTGACTGCTATATATTTCTTGTTTTTATCTAATGTTAGCCCAATAGTAAATGTATAGATGTCTAGAACTCCCTCAGAGGCAGAACCAAGGATATCGAGTCATTCATCCGACTAAATTCACCGCTTCACTCCGCAATAGCAATTCTTTTTTTCCGAGAGCTATTTTTCTTTTATATATTGGGCTACAATAGTACGTGCCTTTTCACGATGCTATTATAGGTGCTTGTTTACTTGATCTTGTTACTCGATGCACAAGCCAGATAAACAAAATTTGGTCGTGCGTGTGTTTAGGTCTAACAAATTGGCTGCCTGAATTGTGTTACAGATGTAGCCCCGATGCAAGCCTATGGATAGGTCAGCCAAAGTTTGCTACGATATGTACGCATACAGTACAACCCCGCCTCTTTCGTTGGTGCTGCATTGATGTTTTCTTTTGTCTTTCCTAAGGCTAGGTGCTCCTGGAGCCCCGTCATCATGCCCAGTGCCGAGTCTATTGACTCTCCATGTGGTATGGCCAATGGCCCCCCCACACGGAGTGGGGTTCCCGAAGACGAAACTGTAGACAAGTCCCTATGTACTCTGGAGGGTACTTTGTACCTCGAATACGGTGCCCCAGGCCATGTATTTCGGTACCTGCCAGAGCAGGGCTTAGGCGGGACTGGCCATCTGGTTACAAACTTCTAGGTACCTGAATGCACTGTGCTCCTGAATACATGGTACCTGTCCCTTGTATCGCGTAGCGATGTACCCGCTGTGTGCGCAGGGCGCTGAAATACCTCCACCCCCTACACCCCCAGCATATTCCCCAGCCAGGGTGTGTGCCTGGTCCCACGCCTTTTTCTGCGAGGGCCTGCCTGACCTGACCACTGTCTTATCCTCCGGTCTATCTCTTTAAAACGCATCCGAACCCCCATCCTCACGCACAGAGTTTCCTCCCAAAACTTTAACCCGCACATATAACAACACCCCAAGCGGAAGCAACATCTGCGCTTTCCCTTTCCCCGGATTCCCAGGAGAATAATAAAGTTCAGCACCGTCCTGGTTAAGTCAGTCCTGGTCAACAACAACTACTACCAGACTCACCCATCACTCGGAAGCCTCAACGGGAAAGTCGAACGTGAGGAAGAAGCCTCGATATCGAAGCATTACGTATGTTTAGGTTTAGGGCCGCGACTGAACAAAATCGTTATTGTGTGCAGCAAGTGTAGCAACATAGCCTGGCAATCACGATCACGATTGCCACTCTGAGGCCAGAAACACTCCTCCGAAGACGACGCCCAGCACTGCCCACCTGGCTGGCGACCACATGCAACGCTCACAGTCAGCGGTGGATTTTTCCAACCTGCTGAATCCCGAATCTGCCACATCCGCAAACACCAAGAGAGACATCAAAGGAGACGCCACCATGGCCTCCGTCAGCGTCATCCGGCCTAATGGACCTCTACCGGGCGGCCAGCCTAACGAGACACCAAATGAACTGCCTCGCCCGTACAAGTGTCCGTTGTGTGACAAGGCCTTCCACCGGTTAGAGCATCAGACCAGGCATATCCGGACGCATACAGGCGAGAAGCCACACGCCTGCGCCTTCCCCGGCTGCACCAAGAAATTTTCGCGTTCGGACGAGCTCACCCGCCATTCTAGAATACACAACAATCCTAACTCAAGGCGCGGCAACAAGACTGGTCAAGCCTCGCATCATGCGCTCGGCCATGCTATGTCGCCCGACTTGATGCCGCCCCCTGGCTCAAGCCCGCGGAATATCAAATCCGCTCCCACCTCAACGCTCGTGTCACCGAATGTGTCTCCGCCGCACTCATATTCGGCGTTCGCCTTGCCTGCTCATGGCTCCATGCATCCTTATGCTCGAGGCATGAACGGGGAGGCCCTTGCAAATGCTGCTCACAGGTTAGAGCACGAGAGCTTGTCTCCCAATAATTCGAGACAACGCCATTATTACTCTCATAGCCACCATAATTCACGCAACCATCTTCCTTCCCTGTCTGCGTACCACATGTCTCGGGCATATGCGGGCGAAGATGGCCGGGATGAGCATTATTCGTCGGCCGCCCGCCATGCTAAGCGATCGCGGCCAAACTCGCCCAACTCAACTGCACCACCATCCCCAACGTTTTCGCATGACTCATTGTCACCCACGCCCGACCATACGCCACTGGCAACGCCCGCCCACTCGCCGCGGCTTCGCCCATACGCCGGTGTTGAGCTGCCTAGTCTCCGGAATCTGACCCTGGGCCATACTCCGGCCCTCGCACCCTTGGAGCCGCATCCGGAAGGCTCAGGTTATCAGTCACCGCCTCAACAGACATCCGGCTCGCGTTCGGGTTTGTCACTGACTGATATCATCAGCCGACCTGACAGGGGTAGGAAGCTGCCAGTTCCCCAAGTGCCCAAGGTGGCAGTTCACGACCTGCTATCCCACGATACTTTTAACGCCAGCGGTCGGAGTTCAAACAGTGGCAGTATTGCTGGCGGCGACTAGATCGGCCGTAGCGAGCCGCCTACTATAACTAGTGACGAAACTCAGGATCACGACACGAATAATGACGTTTTTATTGGCGGTATAGAGGTCTATATAGAAAGAGGCAATGGCGTTTTCATCGATAGGATTTCAGCACACAATATTCCCCCCTCCACTCATAATTACGACGACCCGCTACGAACGGGAGTCGATAGACTTACTTGCTGGCATGGATTTGGCGATGTGCTATTTCATGGGATTACGACTATAGATTTCAGATTCCTCAGCGGCTAGACTTTGTTTGATACAGGCAGGACATTTGAGCTGGCGTTTGTGCTCTCTTGGTGAGATTCGCGGCAGGATCTCCGGGTACAAAATCGCGAAGGCAAGCGTCAGTCTAATTCCCTTCTCGTTTTCGCCCTTGGGTCTATATCGATCCATAGCGGCCCATCTCTTATACAACAATTTAGTACCAACACTATTTCTACACCATTTGGCTTTCCTTTGCACTATTTTCTTTCCGGGACTATAGAGGTTGGGAGAACTTGCTGGGTAGCAGCACATGGTTCTAGGAATACCCGCAAAGCGTTGCCTAGCGTAGATAATTGCTATTAGGTAGAGCTGACCAGAATGCGATATCCAGAGTGGACAACTCTACTTATTCTTTACCAAACTCCTTGACTCGATAATTAGAAATCGATATTGCGTGAGAGACGTGTTAGTCAGTGGTCTCCCAGATGCCCTTACGCGTCAGAAATCCGGATATAAACCCTCGTGTCACGATTGATAAGCTACCTATAGTCACCCTCTCCCCTTTTTTTGACACGCGGTGTCGTAGGTTTATTTCCTGGGGGAACGCCAGTGACGTGCTGGTCTCGCTGGGGCCCCGCAATCGACGGGAAGCGATCTACATTGTGGCGCGGGGGTAAGGAGGAGGGAGGAAACAAGGTCATAACACAGGTCAAGTAATGGTTTAGGTAGGCCATCCTATCGTGGCCCCCATCCTGTCTACCTACTTACTCTGTGATCAAATCAAGTAGGCACCTACCCAGTTCTAGCCAGGGCGGAGAGATGTCGTATTTGGCGCCGGGCGTTGGGTGCCCGCCCCATGGGTGCGTGAAACAAAAAAAGACGCCAGGTTAATAATTGCTGCGTGTTGGTCTTCCGGCCCCAGGTTTCGTTGCCTTCAACCCCGGGCTGCGCCCAGTTCGACAGACCAGTAAGAAGCCATACCACTCGGCTGCCGACAGCGGCAGCGTGCAAACTACTGCTGTGACCCCTGACTCCGTTATGGCGTATGCCTAGGTACCGTAGTATTGTATGTAGTATGTAGTATTTCCCTGCGAAATTCCCTGGTCGGCACAATCCATCCTCCCTACAGTACGGTAGTGTAGGTGTTGTCGTGGGCTGACCTGATGATCCCTCTGACGACACTCTGATCGTCTATTATTAGTCGTCGACCATTCACTACCACTAGTTTAGTGTTCGGGTAGAGAGATAAGACGCACCTGACGGAGAGACGAGAAAGCCGCAAAGACCCCTCCCCCGCGATATCCGCGCCTCGCGCTTGTTTATTCGCTATTGGGATACTAAAGCCCTGGACGGCTGGTCACCTGGGCTGGCTGAGGCAACGGTTTGGGATTGGGTTTTTGTGACTTGCTTTTCGTGGGTACTTAATAATTACACTATTTCCACTTACATACAAATTACTTCCCAGCACGTCGGGTTTCGAAACGGGGAGAAAAGCGAGGCTACCTTACGGCCTCCGGTCAATCTCGGAGTTCTCGTTCTGCTGCTGCTTATGTTCGTGAGCGGTTATCTGTCCTGTCCGGATTACTACACGCAGTCGGCCTGTAGTCGCTTTTTTCTTTCTTGCTGCCCGCCCTACCTATGCACGTAATATACAGAATACGCCAGTGTATAGTACCGGTATGTAGGACGGTAACAAGCCGCCCCGGCCTGCCTAGCCCCTCGGATACACACCCACTTATACAGTTAGACGATGTGTTGAAGCCGCAGGCAAACGGTAGGTATATGGTGTATATTATTAATTACCGTGTAATGGCGAGTTCCCGCCTCCTCTCCTGACCGAAACCCCCAACATTCGGATCCAGCGCGATGACTGGATGGCCGCCCCTAGTAGATATCTATCAAACAATCTATAAGTGGTAAGGCCTGTCCCGAGATGGCCATCCAGATGCAAGGCAGCGGCTGTTGGCAAAGAGGCCGACCACACACACTCTCTGGATCCGGTTTCGGATTCGGTACCAAATTTCTATCTAGTTCTTAGATAGATAGCGTAGATTAAGTATCATTCGCTACCAGGCCAGCGAACAGACTGCGACCAAGCGCCGGCGCTGTGATGTATGAACAGGTATCTGCAAACTTTCATCATCGCGCACCAAGACCTGAAATGCTAAGTCCTGTGCAGCGTTATACACTACACTGCACGCGCGTCCATGGCATGATGAAAAAGCACGAGATAATACATAATAGAAGACAAAGCGATGCTGGCTGGCTTGGCTGGCTGACCCTGCACTAGGCTCGGGCGTCCCCGAACATGCTATATTATCGGCATTGCACGCCTGGTTGGAGATAGGGCCACGCTTGCACGAGGAGTGGTTACACGAGAAGAGGCGGTGGAGGGATAAAAGGCGGCGAATGTAGAACTTTTATTGCACGCGTACCACTTATTGGTTGAGGGAGCGAGAAGATGGGTGAAAAGAAAAGCCAAGAGAAAAAAAACTTTATCGCACGGTTATTACATGTACCTACCTTCTTCATTGTCAAAGAAAATTTCCAACTTGGCGATTAATTTCCTTGGTCTTCCAATAGGTACCTATAGCAATACGACCTTTTTGACACATCGCCTAATATTCTCCTGCCCATTACGTGTTCGCTTTGCGTGGAAGCCCCCGGTCGCAATCCTTAGGACTAAAATGTGTGAAGAAGAGATTTCGATCACGACATGGGTTCGAACGTCGCGGAGGTGCTGACGTGATATGGGGGGTGGGTGTCTTGGTTTAATAATTTTTATTTTTACATTATGTCTCTCTTCGCCCGCTGCCGGCCCCCCCTTCAACTCCCCCAAAAGGAGGCGTTACATTCCCTGGAGACCCCACGTTCGACAGCTTCAGCTGACGATCCCTTGAGCCTGACCGTGTGTCGCGTGCTGGTTCGTTACTTGGACGAAGGGAGACGGAGAGTAATCACACGGGAAAATAAGGAGATAACAAAGAAAAGAATTAATCCACCAACCGATAGATCACAGGAAATGTCTAATGCCAACGGATGTTAATTTTAAGTGGTGCAAGGTAGACGCTGGCACCACATTTGTTCCAGAGCCCAACCAACAAGAATAGGAAATGAAATAGTTATCAGTAGGTTAGAGTTCCTAGTTAGAATTGTGGGGGAATTAGGGGGGGTGAGGGTGCTGTAACTTGCGTATCAATGCCCAGTATCTAGCGCCGTGGACAAGTCCTCGGAAGCAACACCGTGACGGGCGATAATGCTTCAGAGGATGCGTTACGATGTGACATTACAGTGCTGGTACAAGTTCGGATTGCTGTGTTGGAGTGACATGTGCACTGCGCTACCCAGAAAGGGGAAGGGCTTTGCGGGGACTCCATCTAACTAGTGTAACAAGGTATCGCGGGGAACACCGGAAATCTTGCTGATCGCCTGGTTACATGCCTTAGCGGCCGAGGGAAGGGAAGGGAAGTACTCCAGTATCTGGGGATGTATCTACATTGGTAGGTACATTCCTTGGAAGTGCAGGCACGACCCCTAACACATCTGGTTCTTCCCGTTGATAAGTTACCAAATGAAGAAATGAAAATTCCAGGCGGTTAATACCCAGTGCAAACAAAACCTTAATATCATTTTCTGACGTACACAAGCGTTCCTTGTCCTTGCTTTTGATTTGTTGCGGTCTGCTCGTTCGATTGTCACCGCTAATATCATACTACTACCATGCTATGATCCGGGGCCGGTTCAGCAGATACTGTTGAGTGGCTATTTTTCTCTTGTACTGTGACCAACTGTTACCCAAGGTCACATCCGGGCATCCAGGGGGATTCATGTAAGCTAATAAAAGGCAGGTGAGTTCACTCCTTTCATGTACGTTTCTGAAATCTATTGCAAGGTATTCAAACGTGGGGATTTCACATCCCTTCAATAATTACAGAGTAGATAGAGGAGGCTTGGCTGCCAGTCCAGTCTATCCTCCATGTAGGCAATGGAACAACGTACCGTACCGAGCGCACGCTACTAAATTGAAGGTATTAGGATACCCGTACGATCGGGGTCGGTTGTATCTCGTGTTGACCCTCCCAAGACCTACGCTGTACTACCTCCTTACGCGTAGTAGTGCCGCTGTGTTCGCCAGGACGATGCGCAATTCCGTACGCAAGCAGCGCGGCCGGGCGATTACAGACACGCACACACGATACGGGGCGAGGGTGCATTGGGGCGAAATTCTGCTGCCTGTCCCGGATTTAGTACCTGTCACCAGACAAGCGATGCCGTTGCAGTAGGATTGGCTTTTTGTTGACCCCAGCCCCCCTTTTGCCTGGTCAGCTCATCTCTGGCCTCACGTCGCCTGATTATGCGGCGTCTCTCCATTGCTTGAGCCATGTTGGGGTGTATTTCCACACGCCCACCGGGCGCGCTGGCTATGTACAAACCCATACACCACATATACTTATTGTATGTTGTACCTATTACATACAGTACGAGAACGCGTCGATCATGGTCATCTCCGAAATATCTGAGAGATCGATACCGTACCGGCACCAGTAGCATGCGAAACAGTCAGGTATTAGTGAACGGGTGTGGCCGCAGAATGGCTCAGAAAGTTTTGTCCTGAGCTTCAGCTAGGCAAGCCACCGACGCTCGAGGCACGAGACAGTACACTAACACACATGTCTAGGGTACGGTATTGTAATAGGGCTAGATCAATATCGCACCGTTGAACATAATGTGGCACTTTCGAGACCAAGGTTGGCCTGGTTCGATTTTCTTACTTCATATTAGGGAGTACACACACAGACACACCGCAACTTCGGTATATAATGCCAGCACAGGAACCCGTCGCATCTCCTCGCTATAAGGCTGTCCCTCTGCATATTCACTGGCTGACAGTTTGCTTGGGGCTGAGTGCGTATGAGATAAGCTGCGTAGGACAGCCTGAAAGGGACAGCGCACAAAGAGGCCAGCAGGCAAACTTTGGAAAATTCCAGACTCTTTCCTTCTCGAGTCACCCCCCGAAGATCCCAGCTGGTTCAGCGGGGTGACAGTCTGGGGAGCCTGGTTGCCTGTCCTGCCATTTCGCACTCCCGATTCGTTCGCCTATAATCACCCTTGCTGTTAACGAGAATCTTGGCTGTTGCTTTTTTTTGGGTTCCTTGCTGACGTTTTCCAAGCCCTGCCTCCATATCGAGATACCGGTACCTACCATACTCGACGAGATCATCTACTGACGCTACTATTGACTGCAGAATGCAGCATGCTTCCCATGATAAGCAAATGGTCGGCCATGCCGGAAGAGTAGAAGGTATTCACCCACAAATTTTTTTCATGAGACAAAGACAAGTATGCCGAGCCAAACTGTGAGTGTGGCATACTCAGCATCCTCCGTAGATGGGTTTTATTGAAACATCATCAGATCATGTAGAAGCGATCGTCAGGATAAACTCATCCGCGATGCGATATTATCTCGATGGTGTCAGCACTGCCGACATGAAGATTTGATGTCGGTGTCACTTCTGTGGGGAGAAGGCTGATCCCTGCACTAGTGTTTGATCGAAAGCAGAAGAATAGGCAAATGGCTAGTCTGTACATTGGGCGCACGATGACACGCGTTTTGTCCTGATGCGTAAAATCGATGACCAAATAGATAAGAATGCTGCGATGGTACCGGAGATCAAAGAGAGAGCACCGTCAAGAGGCATGCCAACACTGGTGACGATCTATGCGCACAGTAGCGTCGATGGACCTCGGAGCCAGGGCCGCCGATATGCAGCTCGACCCGTGCTGAAGAACACCTGGAAGTCCTATCCCCCTGAATACCTATCTGGGCCATCGTCAATTCCAAATTGCCAAGCAAGACATCATCCTCTCATTCCTCACATGTGTACACTATTCGTATTTCACGCAAGGCCTGCCAAACAAGACTTAATTAGCTACACTTCCAAGGCACCACCCCAGTGTACAGTACACGTACACGTGGATACCAGGTTTGATAGGTATCAAAAGGTGTGATGGCATTATTGGACGGATAGTTCGCTCCAGACAACGCCCTACACTATCCAGGCCAGCCAAGCGGATGCCAAGAAACCCCATAACCTGGTGGTTTAGCGTGGGGGTTGCGTGCGTGTCCACCGTACGGGGTCAAAGCCCTTGTCTGATAGTTGATGCGACTATAGGCATATCTAGTCAGTCCCAGTTGCAGCTAGCTACCTACACGTGTAGGTAGCTCTCGCTCTCAGCTATCGCGGCCACTATTGACATGCTACTTGGTCCTATGAGGTGTGGTAAGTAAAGAGATTCTGTCCTGCACAATTCGGCCCCGATCACGTACAGTATGTACATATACGGTGTCATAGTGTATAACAGGTGAAAAGGGGCCGGTCCATCTTTGCCTCTGCCTTTACTGCAGGGTACTTTTAACCCCATACTTGTTCTTATCTTGAATCCGGTGAACCAAACAAAACAGGAGTTCCCCGGCGTTCAGAGACAGCTATCAGATGATGAGGATTCATGGCCCCGTGCTAATAAGCATCAAAATTATGTGTTCTACAAAGTACACTGGCTGCTTGTTTCACCAAACAGGACTCCCTGGCCACTGTCCTGGCGTTACACTACAGCCTGTAATCCTCAATGCCGCTGATCTGAAACTTGTTAGACCAAATGCCAACCCGCACAGTACATCCACCGATCGTGAGTTCATAACGCGGGATAGGGTCTACTACTGATCGATCGCCTTTGCACATGTTGCCCAAGCTTACAACCGTCGGTGCAATTCACTGTGGCAATCTGCCGAAGCTTCACCATCCCATGAATCGGCATGCCGGCAAATCATC
Organism: Nemania sp. FL0916; assembly: GCA_022578715.1. Lineage (NCBI taxonomy): Eukaryota > Fungi > Ascomycota > Sordariomycetes > Xylariales > Xylariaceae > Nemania > Nemania sp. FL0916. The sequence goes on along the minus strand of MU390252.1, from coordinate 233,636 downwards.
CGGGGTTGCTGACCTGAAGGATCAGGTAGTAGCACCATTGCCGGTTCTTCGAAGCAGTTGAACCGTCTTACTTCGTACAGAGTCGGCCTCTTCAAAACATGACGGGGAAATCCCGCCAAGTGCTCCGCATCTAATTACCAAGCAATTTGCATTAGAGCTTTCGACGGGAAATGCAGAGCCACTCTCACCGCATCACCCGACTGTGGGAAAATACCCAAGGCCACGGCACTCTCTCGCTAGCTTAATTGCAATCTTCGGCTGTTTCATGCCCCCCGCATAATATAAATATGACCGATCGATTGCGATCAGTCTCAAGCAGACTGGTCTTGGTCAACAAAATACGACGCTCATCCCCAGAGCTCAAGCTGAAGCGATACTTGGCAGCCTAGCCCCCACACTTTGAACTGATTCCTGACACGTTCAGCTGACGGGATCTAGACAGAGAAAAACGTGCTCTCTGCGGGGAGAGTACGGGGTGCTTCGGGCAGATGTCAGAGTTTAGCGAACCCCGAGATCCTGCCTCCTAGCCACTTGTGGGTTTGGTGTGTTGACAAGGGCAGGTGACGAGTCCACATTACGATGTGATACGTCGTAGAACCGCGGACGAAAGTCAGAGACTGGGACCGTCAGCGGCGTGATACGTCGTGGATTACGGATGGAAGCCGGAATAGGGGGCTGTAAGCGGTGTTGGGAGCGTCTTGTCTTGTCTCTGTGAAAGGTAAACTGATGGATGTGTGAAAAGCCTGCTGTCGGGCTTACCACCATGCGCACTTACCTATGCCCAGCCAACATGTAATACCTACAAAGTACCAGCCCACGATGCATTATGTGGGGGAACATTTTGCTGTCTTATCCCCAGGCCGGAAGCTGGGGAATGTCTCATATTAATTAATTCACTGCATAGACTCGCGGCCTAGTCCGTTCTAGCTCTTGATCGTCTTGACCCCCAACATAGCCGTTTCGAATGGGGGATACAGATCGACCTCCTTCGCGTTACTGTCTTGTACATCTGCACAGTGGCTACGCCACTGACTGAAACTGTCGCTTCTCTAACATCAACGTGTACGGTTTGTCATAGGACAATGCGCCCCCGGCTGCTGTATCACATTATTTAGCCTCATAAGGACGACGATGAGTGGACGAGGAGAAAAAGAAAATAATGAGAGAGAACGCTACAAACGGTCCGCGCAGTAAAGCCTCATCTGGCATCGCCGCCGATTTGTCAATCGCGGCACACTTGTGAGTTACATATCGTAGCAACTCCAACACGACACTTACATAATATCCCCATGGTTTAGTCAACGTCACAGCTAACTACTCATGGTCACCGCAGTGTCAAATTCCGAGGTAACAGACCTGAGTCAGGCTCGAGCGATCGAGACTGTAAGGCAAGAGAAAGCAGGCCCGATCCAAGCTCACCGGGGATATCAACCGGCAGCATAACCGGACTCCATGGAAGAGTGGTTAGGGACGTACATACGTCCTGCCTGTTTGACGCTCGTACATACATACATCTGCAGACGGGCCCCCTCCCCATATATTACTGTGATGTCGTAGTATTGCGCATGTAGGTCGTCCATGCAGTCAGCAGGAACCCATCTGCCTCTCTCATCACCAAACTGATGTGATTGATTGATTTATGTTCATCACGAGAATACATACATACGTTTCACACTGTTTATGACAACGTCTTAAGGCATGTGAAAGCTCCTCTCTCTCTGAAGCGAAACGCACGAGAGTCTATTCTTTAAACCCTATAGGTTGTCACCGAAATAATCATATCGGATTGGCCAGACTCCAACAACTGTAATTACAGGGTCCAAGCTTTTTGTTGCGTCATATGGCTGCAGTCACCCGTGGACATCACCCGTCAAATGAGATAAGCATCAACGACGAGAAGTATTCCTCCGCAAGACAACATCACAATAAGATTCGTAATTTTCATTAAAAATGAAATCTACACGCGACTATCTAAGCGACAGTCGGTTACGCGGATTGTAGTAGAAGCGAAGTATTGGCGCTCGCTCACTCAGTCGCAGTAAAGCCGGACAACGACGGGATGTCACCCAAGTGAGTCCAATTCAGGGGCAAGTCGCGAGATTTCACATGCTAGATACCAACCTAAGATCCAATATATGCGGCTCAACAGATTCGTCCCGTCCGACCTGCATTCGGTGAGGCATAGCGTGTTGGGGCTAAGCAACCCACTAATTACTATGAATACCTCTAACTAAATCTTGCGCACTGGCACCTTGCTCTCATGATGTTGAGGTTGAACGTGGATACATGTAAATCATGACCTTTCCTTCCCTGGCCGCACACGGATTGATCTCGGAGTTCACTCGCAGACCCAACGGAATGGGATCCTATGATATACCTCCCTCACCTCTGATATACCATGATCTCGTTCCAGGATCACGCGAGAGCTTCCCCTTAGTGGGCAGATAGATTCATCCAATCTAGACTCTAGGGCTGCGTGATTGATGGACATATAGCTCGTCGAGTATCTAATCGTCGCCTGTTATTAATTAGCCTCATGCTGTCACTCTGTCTCTCTTTGCTTCGTTAGTTAGTTCAAAGTAAAGTTGCGTTGCCCCCGCAGAACGAGCCGTCTTATTAGGCTCTAATGATGCAGCTCGCCTGAGGGGAAGCCTGTCGACGTCGTATCGAACTGCAGCATGCGATCCCAGCGGCCCCTGGGCCGGGCGTCTGTATGTGTGTGGATATTGGATTTGAGCAATAATAGCGATAATAAGACCCATCTATGACGCCGACACAGAGATTCAGTAGTATCTTAGTATGTTAGTATGTATGTAGAAATCTCTCCTTTCTCCTCTTCTCCGTCTTTCCCCACCACTACGTCTGCATCTATATAACCGTTGGGCTCTTGATCTGCCATGTAACTGCAGGGGAGAACCGTTAGTATTCCTACGCTGGATTCTTTTCTTTCGCGCGCCTCGGGTGTATCCGGTTGGCAGTTTCTATCTATTCCTATCCCTGTAACCTGAGGCGTCGAAATCCCCTCAACTATTGCTTTCACTAAGGTGCTTCCGCGGCGTTCCGACGCCCGAGCGTATCAGCAAGCAAGTTATTGTCTAGTTGGGACAATGAACAGGGTCGAGTCGAATCGATGGCGTCCGATCTAGTGAAAGCGCACCCTAACTCCCAAGTTGAGTAATTCTGGAGCTGTTTGTCCGCTTCGCTGCTTTCGCGCAAGACGTAATTTATGTCGTTTCCGCGTCCGCGACCGTGGGTATTGCGACTACAACTCCGGGAGAGTCCGCGCGCCCGGCACGTAATTCCACATACTACCCTAGCCGACCATCACAGCCCACGGATTGTCGTGCGGGATCTTGCATCATATAAAATCAGATAGTCGGTAGCGTGCATGGCGTCGCATAGCAAGCAACCCAATGACTTGCGGAGCTTGGCCCAAACCCATACATACATACATATATACGGCCGCTCTTATCCATAATCACGGGCAGTGGTATGCTGGTGGCGAGGACGGGAATAGCATCGAAGTCTCCACGATAATGTTGCCTTTCGGGGTATTCATGATGTAGTGTAATTCAATAGTTCAGCAAGCTACTTCACCGGTATTACATCGTAGTTATTCTCCTCCGTAGTAGCGGCCTTTCTCGGGCCCTTCGCTCACGGGAATCCTCTTCGCTTGATGGGATGGGATCGGGGGGGACGACTCTCGGCCGAAAAGACTAAACACCCTATCGCCTGGAATCTCGGCCCGCCAGCGAACCTGGCCTCATGGCAGGCATTCGACGTTTGGCCAGCCCGGTCGCCTACTATAAAGGGTGGTGTCTGCCGTATCGCACAGCATAAGCGAGCAGATCCAAACCGTTCGGCGCAACGAACTGGATCGACGGGTTTTCCCTGCTGTCTGCCAGGCTCGGCGGGTAGAACGAGGAGATAGAGAAAGAGGGGAGGGCTGTGCGTACATTACATCGGCTACTGCACCCTTGCGTCTTGGTAAACGCTTGGACAGTCAGTCCTAGTCCTGGTCCTAGTCCTGGTGGGAGGGAACGAAAACAACATGTCCGCCATCTAGGTAGCTCGATCCCAGAAAGAGAGATATGTCCACCCGGAGTCGCAAATATTCCCTGATCCCGTCGACGCCGTTCTTCGATTAATGGACGAGACTCGAGATACCGCCGCTCGAAGTCTACGAACGCAAACGCACTGTGGACGTGGCGAGCGCATGGACTCTCTAGCCTCTTCCGATTTGGAGGGTCGGATATGTCACTGTTGAATGCCTAGGGCAGTCTAATCGTTTGAAAGAGGTACGTTGGCGCTTGGATCGAGGTTCGAATTAAGGAGTTCGGCCGTGAGACTCTTCTCGTGACTCGGATCGTTGGTAGGTGAAACGATCATCTAAGGGGTCAAGATTCTATTCGTGGCAGGGCGCTACATGCCTAATCGCGGTTCTAGATCTGGAGTCAACTATATCAGCCGAGTGATCGTATTATTGAGTTCTGAGTGAGGTGGCGATAGAGTGCTCGCGTGCTAGGAAAGTGTTGCTGAGATGAAATGGTATGAGTTGGGTGTTGCATAATCGCCTGGCACGCGGGTACTAGGACTGGAATTCGGCGCGTAATCCGCAGAACTAGGTATCTCATTACTAGCCTGTGCAGGAAGGGTTCGCCACAGCGGCTTTAGGGTAATGATTAGTTGAGAGTCTTTTAATAACAAGTGCTTCTTATAGCTGGAAATTAGACGGGTTTGCCATAGAATCGCCCCGTAGCTAAGGAATGGTGAGTTACGGTGATGACTTGATCAATGTAGTTTCATTGACACTCATAATTAGAAAACACCGCGTAAATTTAAGGCTATCGCAGAGTTAACTAGCTAATAGAATTCAAGCGCAATCATCTTTTGTCCTCCCTTCCGTCCCATTTGAGCAATAGCGTAGTAACAGCGAGGTTTTCCGACCTATACTGAGATTGAAAAGCTTCCCTAAACGCGTTCCAGGCTCATTGCTAAGAGAATCCTGTATTATGTGAGCTCAGTGTCCATAGGCTTTTGTGTGATGAAAATGATCTTGAAATATAACCTATGCCGTATCAAAATCACCGAAAAATCATCGTCTCATCGCGCCCTTGCTTCTCTCCGGATGCATTGATAGAACCATGACCCCCATACAGATAGTTCATCTATCACGCGCCTTGAGAGCCTCGCAATCTTTAGAAAAATACTGAATAAGTGTAGAATCTGTTAATAGTGCGAGCTGGTCGTAATGGTCAATGCGACTACCCACTACTATCGGAATCGTGATCCTCGGAAGAATTGTTGCCGGAGTCGATGTAGGGAGACTCATTAGCATCGCCTTTACCCATAAGGAAGAGTTTCTCAGGCAGAGACAGCGGCTTCGGCTTACCGCCTTGTCTAATTGCCTCTTTTATGTCTTCTTCTTTCTCATTCTGTATTCTCCTGACCCTCTCATCAATAGTGCTTCTTGCGAAGAGGCGGACTAGGTGCGTTTCTTTGGTTTGACCATGTCTTTTGATCCGCCCGAATGCTTGGAGTTCTGACGCGTAGTTCCACCATCTTGTCACGATTATCATTCGGTTGGCCGAGGTGATGTTCAAGCCAACGTTGCCAGCTGACATAGTGGCGACCTGAAAATTACTACCTTTAGCTTCTGAATGGATGAAAGAATAATATAAAATAAACATAAAACATACCATGACCTTAATCTCACCATTCTCTTTGAAATCTTCCATGTTCTTAGTCCGCTCATTCGGGGACATATGTCCATTGTAGTAGACGAAATTGACATTGACTTCATTAAGCATGCGGCCCAGGATTCTAGCAGTTAGTAACCATTCCACAAAGACCACAATCTTGTCATCTGGGGCTTCGCTCTGCCAGTTTTTAATTATATCGAGTGTGGCGTTTGTTTTGGTGCTTGAGAAAACTGGCCCGAGCCTATCACATTCATCTAGCCAACGGAAGTTCTGGCTAGCTCGTGGCTGTATCCCGTTGTAATCATCGCCTGGCGATCTTGCTTTCGCCTGGCTACTAGGAACTACCGATATACTTCGCCCATCTTGAGTTTCGAATTTCTGGCTTTCCAGCTTTATGGAACTCGGGCGAGAAGGTGATCGAGCGTCGTGTACCCTCCCTATATTGGACATGCGGGCGATAGTCTTGCCGCACCGAGGACACTTGATTAGAGTAGTCTTGGTATCGTGTTTGAGGCTGTACTTTTCGTAGCAACTTTGGCATATACAATGATCGCACTAACAACCATTAGCAATGTAAGCCAAACTTCCTCTTGCATCGAAAATCCTACCTGCAGTCTCTGGAGCCGAATCATGCCGAAGCACTCTATGCACCCGTCGTTTTCGTATAAGGACAAAGTCCTTTTCAAATAATATGCCATGTCCATAGCCACATCATATTTTCTCGGTTCCTTGTATTGGGAAGATGACGACTTGTTTGAATGTCCATTCTTTATCATGTCGGTGATAAGGGCTTCCAATTCTGGCTTCTCCATCACATCACTCACGACGCCCTCTAAAAGGAATAGATGATCAACAGCTTGCCGAAGACGAGAACATTGAAGGCGATAATTTGCCTTCAATGCAGATGAATTGGGATCTCCTCTTCTCAGGGCCTCTCTGGCTTCCATCTCTCTTCGAAGTAAAGCTTGTTCCAAATGTCTTCATAGATGTGAGCATGAAACAAATTTTCGGATTGTGCTCTGATAAGCTTTACTTACTTATAAAATACCGCTTCTTCGTTAGTGGTTGACAGGAGCTTGTCTTCGAAATGAGATTTCGGTAATTTACAAACCTCTCGCCCGTTGAAGAGCTGACCGGCTTCCCTGATGTGATACAAAGTCAGAATGTGGTGGCGGAACTTGGGTATAGACATACCGGCGAAGCATCCGGTGAGCCAGAATCTGCATTGTTCGATTCAATTCAGAATCCTATCACGGCATGTAAGCTTGATGAATAAATATTGAGCAGCCTTTGTAGAAACGATGGTAAGATAGGCGCATACTTCCTTCAGCTTTCCCCACTCCTGCTCAAATGAGCTCACGTCCTCTTTCCATTGTATTCGGAGAAACCGAAAGTATGGCAGGCTTTCTGCATCACATTAGTTTTGGTTACGGGACATCATGCTATCTCAATTACCTTGCACGTTGTTGCGTAATGGGGTGCCTGTAAGGACATGCCTGACGCTCGCCTTCAAGCTCGCACATGCTTTTGAAGCTACTTTCTGGTCACCCATTGAATGTGTGATATACTAAACTTGTGAACATACTACTCCCGTGTCTATTCTTGATATTGTCGCCTTCATCCAGGATGATACGATAGAACTCGACATCAAAAAGGGCTCCTCGAGATCGAAAGTCCGTTTCAACTTGAGCGTAGGTTGTCAACCTGGGAGTCTGTCAGTTATTAAATAATAACTGTATAGAAAAACAAACGTACAAAAACGGATAGACTCTGAGGCCCCGGGCTTTCATCTTCCCCCCGCCTATATATTTGCAAATGTCGTCTGGATCCTGATTGCCGTGTGTCACTAGCTCCTTGATCCATTGACTGAGGAGTGCCTGGTTGGGAGCTATAATGAGCGTACAGCCCTGACCATTGGTTTCCGCCTTTTTGCTTGGCGGGTGAGCTAGAAAACAAGCAATTGCCTGAACCGTCTTCCCTATACCCATCTCATCGGCAATGATACTGCCGCGGTGATCATTCCTCAGCCTTTCCTGGCGGACCATGAATGCGGCTCCCACGACTTGATAATCTCGCATCTTGGCATTCATTCCTTTAACGCGAAAGAGTGGACGTGCACAGTCATCTTCTTGGCTCTCGCGTTCGATTTTATCACCAAACAGACAGAGGGCTTCTTCCAGCTCTTTTTCGTGATTCTTGCGCTGCTCTTCCGCATCTTTGATATTTTCATAGCACGTGGCTTTATTGTGCGCATCCCAGTCGAATATATTCTCAAACTGCTTTCCCAATACGCTCTTGCGATTGTTCAGCTCTTTGACCGTCGGCTTCCTAATTCTTTTCGATTTTCGTTCTGCGGAACTGTTCGGTGGTGCATTCTTGCGCTTGGCACCAATAGCTGGCTTGATAGCTACCGTCTTTCATTAGCAAAGCTCAAGCGATGCTCATATTGAACTGCATCCAGACCTGTATCTACGAGGCATAGTGAATTATCTTCGCGATTCGCTTGTGGATGATCGCCACTGCCCTTGTGCATGCCCGACATTGCGGAGGGGGTTTCTCTTTGGTAATCGCGCGACTTCGTGACGAGATAGTTGAGCGTATTCCAATCGGGAAATGTCTGGGACGTTCATCAGATGGATACTCAAGTATGGCCAGAACTCGGGAAGTAAGCCATACCAGGATTTGAGAAGGGCAATAAGTGGAGGCTCTAGCGATAGCCCCTGCGAAGGAAGCTGTAACTGCCGCTGAGTTAGTGATAGAAGAAAAATCCCGGATGTGTGTTGTAAGGTGGTCGGAGGTTTGGCTACAAGAGGTATGGGTAGGTACCCGGCTTATAGGCGGCCGACCTCAGTTATGAAGTATATGAACGTCTGCTAGCGAGCTGCTAGATGTCGGTGCATATATCGGCAAGGCCGTGATTGCTCTTGACTGGAGGGTGCTGTGGGCGCATTGGTGGAGTAAGAGAGCTGTCTGAGATAATGATGGGATTGAGAAAACCGGAAAGAGAAACCAGCGGCTTAGATAGACGGCACGTTGATAAAAATAACTCTGAGATGATTTGGCTACAAAATGCTGATGAGCTGAAAAGCGGTTCGAATATCGTGAATTCTCATTCCGGCAACGAATACGCACCGATTCTGTAGATTTTGTATCTCGGATTTCGCGTAATCTAATATTTTCAAATGCAAAGAAGCCGAGGCTCACTAGAAGTGGTAGGATAGGCGAGATTGTTATACGGCGTGTATATGGAGATAGATAGTGATGTCGACGCAAGATGCCGATAAAAAGTTGGATATAAATAGGATCGTTGAGATTCCAGCGACGCGAGTGTGATTGATTCGCGGTTGTGTGACTTGCGAGAGAGATGAAAGGAGTAGGGGAGAGGACAAGAAGAACGAGGGAGAAGAAAAAACGAGGCGATGATGAGAGGAGAGTGTGAGGTAGAGTGTGGGTAGACAAGTGTGTGAGAAGGTACGTAGTCTCGGACTAACTAGCAGGTGTCGTCTACTACTGTATGCTAAGGTCATGCACAGTAAAATGGAATGAGAAGATTCAAAGATAGCAATGGAGAATGCGATCTAAGTTTGGCAGACCTGTTACAGTCTCGGTGTTGATATGGTTTCTTGTTGAAATCATTAACAAGTGAGTTCAAAACTACGTATCAGTGACCTGCTGTTGGTACGAAGGTATGTTTAATTGTCAGGCACGCGAGATTAAGATCTTACGAGGTAATGATACTAGAGAGGGGGCAGCAAGTGCCTACTTCCTGTGCCTGTGTATAGCTCCTTGACAAGTTACAATTGCGACAGATTGCCCATGATTATCACTTTTATTAATGTATACGCTCCCAATCGTCAAAAATTCGGCAGCGAGAGTCAGTTGAATTCAGCAGCGCTTATAACATTTGAGTATTCTCCCAACCTCCGCACAAGTCTCGAAGGCCGCGAGGTGGTGTGAGGAAAAACTGCTGTGTGAATGAGGAGTATGATAAATGTAAACGATCACTAATTCTTTGTGCATAACTTATAACAACAAGACTTAAAGGCTGAGATTACGAGATAGTTCTTGTTGGACCGTGCGATATCGAGGACGACTATCACTACCTAGTTAGTAGTACACGTCCTCAATCATAGAACTTATCTATAAGATGTACTGTACTTTCGATATCAGTCTTTCACACTGGACGCACAGGAAGGAATGATATGGATATCTGCTATCTCCGAGTTTGAGGTGTGTGAACACGGCATACACAAAGGAAGTTGGCTGGGAAGTGAGACGGAAAAGGAACCCCTGAGCACCTGGGATAGGCTGCTCGAGGTGTGTTTGGGGTGCACTACACGGTTAGGATGGCTGCGCTATGAAGACTATGGTCTTCGTAAACTTAAAGAATCAAATTGCCATGTAAGAAGTAGAGATCACTGTCGGTAGGATATCTCTTTTTATTGAAATTCGAACTGATTATATGTGGCAGCGACTAGTGTATTAGGTTACAAGCCTGATATTCGTCTTCACAGAGCAGACTGTGCTGATATTTGTGGTATGCCATTGCACAAATACACTTATAATCGTTGGGTTCACCTTCATCGTAGCATACACATGGCTCAATAGTTCTACGCGCTTAACCTAACGTTGTCATAATGATCTCTCTTTGGTATCCTCCCCAAACGCCATTTCCCTTCATCATATCGAGGCTAAATACAATGAAAACGCCTGCATCAAATCTTGTACACTAGTTCGCCATCCGTATACCTGAGCCTCTGTTAGCATGTATTCAATATTATCGGTCTTGTGGAGCAGTGCAGCACTTACATAATTTGGTTTGCGTTATCCATTCTCTTCAGCGCTTGTATGGCTTCTTCTCGCGAGAATGTTGCATCGCGTCTAGCCAGCCGTCCATTCACCGCATCGATGACATCGTCAACGTTTGCCGAGTCGTCCTCAAACAGATTCGTATTGAGAAGCTGTCCAAGAGCGGTGCGGAACGTCGCGAGCCTTTCGGATGTGATGTCTGCGGTTGCACCGAGCGCCAAAGTTGCTGTTCCAGCAGCGAGATCGGCATCTTCCTGTGTATCTTCTTGTGTTTCGAGCTGCGAAGCGGGCACGGAGGAAGCAAATGAGATTTGAGATGTTGTGGGAGCATTGGATGACGATGCAGCGCCAGTGCGAGTCGTACGGTTAGTCCGACGGGGCGTGGCGTCGTATATGTCATCTTCATCGTTAAGCCCGCGCTCTGGCGTGTCAGCTGTGTTGCGGTGGGCATTTCCGTTTGTACGGCGTGACGAGGCGGATGACTGGGCGGGACCTGTCTTTCGTGTTGACCGAGCAATGCTAATGCGAGCTGTTGAGCCTCTGAATGTACCATCACCATCATCATCTGAGCTCTCCTCACTTGAGGAGTCTGATTCGGCTTGTCGTGTTCGCCTACGCTTCTTCCGTGATTCGTCCTCAACGACTTCTTTGAAGAGAGCGAACCGTAAAATTCCTTCTGCTGCTAACGCGTCTCGCTCTTCTACTCGGTTGGAAAGTCGGGACTTAGCGTGTGCAGTCGCGAGACGAATTAGAGTCTCCAAGGTACGGACGGTCAACGGCGATGTTCTCCTCTGATTTCCTTCCATTTCATCGTTCCGCAAGCCCACGTAAATTTCCGCAATACGCTCCGAAGCATTCTGAGTGAGGACAGGCCTTACCCTCGTCTTGCAGTATTGTATGTATTTTTTCATGAATGGAATGCTTAGGACTTCATGACGCTTGTTCGCACCACGACCTGATGTCACGGTAACGCCAGCATGTAGCATAGCATCGTATTTTTCGTATACGTCTGTTTGCTTTTGCGTAGCGTCCTGGCTCTGCAGAGCCACTCCGAGAGCTTGCGATGTATTCTCACGAACGGGCGCGCCTTCATCAGTTCCGGGTTGTCGATAACGGTGCATACGTAAAACGTGCTCAGATACCTGGCGATCCCGGGTGTCTTCAATGTCATCTGTGACAACGAATAGTAGATCAAAACGCGAAAGCAATGAATCTGGAAGCGCAATGTTCTTGTGCGGATCTTTATGTGTATCATACTGGCCAAAGATAGGGTTGGCCGCAGCGATTACACTGCATCTGGCGTTCAGAGACGTGTGAATACCGGCTTTTGCGATTGTAACGGTCTGCTGCTCCATAACTTCGTGGATTGCTACTCGGTCAATATCGGACATTTTGTCGAATTCGTCGATACAGACCACGCCTCGGTCTGCCATGACCATGGCACCGGCTTCGAGCCTTCTCTCGCCCGTTTCCTTGTCCGATGTGACGGCTGCTGTCAACCCCACGCCTGAAGATCCACGGCCGGTGGTCGCGATTGCTAAGGGTGCTGTATTGAGAACGAATCTCAAAAGCTGCGATTTTGCAGTCGATGGGTCACCGACCATCAGAATGTTGATGTCACCTCTCAAATGCGTACCATTTTCTAAATTCTTCTCCATACCGCCCAAAAGCATCAGTAAGATGGCCTTCTTAATGTAATCATGACCATATATACTAGGTGCCAATGACTGAGACAGAAGTTGGAAGAGGTTTCTTTTCTTCGCAATCTTATTGATATTACGAATATCGTTGTCAGTGATGGTAGCAGTAGCTACTCCTCCGCTGGCCTTTGACGATAGAAGCACTATGTGGTTCGCCAGGATCACTGTCTTGAACAAGGCACTGTTGTGGTTCGTGTTCCTGTTACCGAGTGTCCTAAAGATACCAACAAGCTGAATCCTATCACCAGGCTTGACCTTGTCGACAAGGTCATCATCCAACACAACATCAACGCCACGAGGAAGCTGGCCTGCAGGTGCTCGTTCTGGCATTTCTTGTATAGAGATGGTCTGATGGTCTCGGTATGTGCAGAAACCGTACTCGGTCAGAAGTGGATTGCCGTCTTCGTCTTCTTGGGGATAGACGCTGGATGTAGTGACACCGGTTGTCATCGTTTGGTCGCGGTAGTCACGGTAGTGGAAGATGTTCTTTTTCTCGTTGAAGTGTACACTCCTCACCACCTTCGGCCGTATAAGAGAGCATCTTGTGACAATGCCCTCGATCGACACCATATGGTTCAGGTGATTGGACGATAACGTTCTGGGATTGCAGGCGTTGAGGCCGAAGCTGCCGGCCCAGGCGCAGTAGTAGGGCACATCCTCCCGGGTCTGGTCGGGGCGTGCTTGTGGAATCGTCCCGACAACTTGCTTGAGCGCGTAATTGAAGGCGAGGGAATAGTCGAAGGGATCAAAGAGCAGGCCCTCTGCCAACTCGGAGTTGTGATCGCGAACATGATCGAGGTTGACAACGAGCCGTCTTTGATTCTTCTGGAGCATGAGAATAACATCGGATCGGTAGCTCTTCGCCTGCTGGTCGTCTATGCACGAAGACAGCAGATGTCAGTGATTGCACGTAGGCGGCATCTTGAATCTGAGTGTACTTACGGGGATCGAGGAACTCGGTAGCCAAGCGGATGCGCTCCTTGGCCGCCTCATCGCGAAGTATAAACGGATCCATAATGCCTCAAACGTGAGCCAGTAAGCTTTTAAATTGTGTCTGGTGAGTCGGGAGCACAGTTGCGTAAGATACGCTGTACTTTGATTTCGACTCTGAATATGTGCGACTGGAGAGTCTGGATCTAGATTGGCATGAAGGTGGGGGGGAAGAAGCGTGCGGGAGGATAGAGACAGGAACTAAGAAAAGGGACAGGCGCGTGTTTGGCGCGTTTTGGCGACACGCGTTTTGCGCAACCTATTAAAACACCCATTTTGGGTAATTTTGTGGCCGATTATCTCCGCCACCACAAGCGCATAACTCCGGTACTGCCGGGCTTCTAGGGTGGGGGACTGGGGGACTGACTCACTGCAGTAACAATACCTAGGCACCTCCAATGCAGCTTCCTCAGCTAAGGCTTAATCGTGGCTATGTACTTCGTATGACCCTGACCGTGTTACTCATTATGGCTCATCTGCGAACATTTAATTTTGCAAGAAGCTGTCTTGATCGCATTAGCCGTGGCAGCATTCTAGCAGTTTATAAAGAGATCATCTCTTGTAACGATGGTGAGGCATTCTGATTTTCTTGCTTAATCTAGGACTCTTAGACTCTTGGTATTTAATTCTACCCCATTCACGGAGTCCGTTCTTTGGAGTCGCGAGCAGCTTAGCAAGCCAGTTATCTCGATATCTCTTTACATTGTTTCTTTTTCAGTCTATTATATCAAAGAGTATCTTGTAGACCAATCGATCATGGCGACTGTTGAAGCTTCGTCTTTACCTACGGTCGTATCTGTTGATTCGCATGATACGGCGTTATGTATAATTCCCCCAAGACACCTTTGGCCCTCGTTCAACCGTTTACGATCTTTGTATGACAAAGCGTACGAGAAATGGCCACCTCACATCAACCTCATCTATCCATATGTTCGAGTCGACAACTTACCAAGGGCTTCCGAACTGGTCAGATCTCAACTGAATTCGGTGTCCCAGGATACCGCCCTCTCATCAAATGCTATGAAGGTGTGTCTCAATGCCGCTGATGTCTTTCCTCATAAACACGACAATACGATATTCGTTTATGACAACAATAAATATCGAGCATCCAAGCTGCAAGATTTGCGGCAAATGGTCTTGACAGCCTTAGGTCACACGTCTGCAACGACTTATCGTGCACATATGACAGTCGGACAGAGTCAAGACTGCGCTGCATCTCCTCATAAGTTTCTGTTAGAAAAAGCATCTTTATTGCCCGCCGCGGAGTGGACTGTTGACAAACTCTATATTCTTGTTCGTGAGCGCATGGAGATTGATGGGAATGCCTTCAGCGAAATGAAAGTCTGGGGAAGCAGTAAGTCATATTATTATAATTTTTCTTCTACTCCGAATAAGTTTGCCGTTGTAGAAGCGCTTCGGCGACTTCTTAACTCTCGAATACATGATTGCGAAAATGTAATGGCTAACTCAACAACAAAGTCGATCTCTCCACTTTCTCTATACAGCGAGCAGATCCGCCTGAACATTTTGACCGAAGCAGACTATTAGATGGCATGGCAAGTGAGACACCTTTGAATGCGGCAGGCAGTATAGCCCCCTTAAGCCACCCATATACATTCACCAGCGAAGGAAAATGGGCTTTGCATCAGCATTCTTCTCTACACACGCGCGCAGAGGAGGATCTTACGTCTTTAACGGTCGCGAGTTACAATATTTTGGCGGAGTTCGAATACCCTCCTTCGGGAGCTCGATACCCGCTCATCGTTCAAAACATACTACAGCAGGCCATTTTGGCCGACGTTTTGGTCTTACAGGAAGTCACTGATGACTTTCTCTCGTATATCTGTCGGAACGACGAGATCCGCAAGCATTACCAGTTCATTACTAATGGGCCGCCCGAGCAAGACGATATTGAGCCGCTTCCAAGCCACTTGAATGTTGTAGTCCTTAGCAGATGGCATTTTTCGTGGAGTTGGCTATCATTCCATAGGAACCACAAGGGCTCCATCATCTTGGAATTCACGAACATTGGCAAGAAAGATAACGGCACTTTTATCCCGGCCATCTTAGCAACTGTTCATCTGACTTGTGGCCTCACTGATGGTTCTGTGTCATCGAAGAAACTGGAGCTTCAAGCTCTCATTTCCTATCTATCTGAGAAATACCCTCAAAACCCCTGGATTTTGGCCGGCGACTTCAACATTACTACTAGTTCTTACACGATCGAAGCAGCAGTGAAGAAAAAGGCCATCTCCTCGCAAACAATCACATATCTAAAGGGCCTCGAGCAAATGCTTTCCAATGCAGGACTGGTGGATGCTTGGGCATCTGCTCGTGTACGATACGGCGACTTGATAGATTTCGATCAAGGGCTTGAGCATCAGGCTGATGTTTTTGAAGGAGAAGAGGGAGCAACTTACGACCCGACAGTCAATGAATTAGCTGCGGAAATCGTAGGTAGCGGTTTCAATAACCGGCCTCAGAGGTACGACCGGATCCTTGTGAAAGGTGAAGATTTTTCTATCGCCGGTTTCACTTTATTTGGTCGGAAACAAGGCCCCTTGGATTTTAGCAAAGTGATTAGTGCTAGCGGCGCTGGGAGTTCATCCGACAAACACTCGTATGCCAGCGATCACTGGGGAGTCAGGTGCTCTCTAAAGCTAAACCCGTCGGGAGGAGATGTACCACCTGACAACACTTCTAAGCTCGTAGTTCCGGTCCATCTCAAACCGGCCCCGAGTTCTTTGAACAACGCTGAAGAACTCAAGAGCTGCCTCGATGAATTGAGCATTTTCCCTTCGGAAGCGGACGCTTCGAGACGAAAGGCTGCCTTCGACTTATTGAAAGACGTCGTCCTTGAAGATGACATTATTACAGATCGAGGAAACCCTAAATTCGTTCTCGTCCCGGTTGGGTCCTACGGACTCGGCGTTTGGACAGTATCATCGGATATCGACTGTCTTTGTATTGGACCTATCAGTGCTAAAACGTTCTTCGCCCTTGTCACCCAGAGGATCCGCAAAGCAGAAGGCAGAGGAATCAACTTACGAAGGAAAATCAATGCTCTTTCTGGCATTATGCTTGAACTCGAGGTCCTAGACGTCAAGATGGATTTACAATACTGTCCATCAACCATCATTGCTGAAAACTGGCCGCATGCTATGAGACTTCCTGCAAAGGACCCTGTATTCGCCCTACCAACCCAGGCTTTGGCGAAGCTGAAGCCAGCAAGAGACATGTATTATATCCGCCGCACGATTCCTGACTATGCCGCTTTTCGAACAGCGCACTATCTCATTAAGCACTGGGCAAAGCAGCGGGGCATATACTCTGCAAAGTTTGGCTTTCTCAGCGGAATTCAGATATCGATTCTATTATCCCGGGTCTGCAAACTGTTGTCGCAGGAGGGTACGCCCGTTGATGTGCCATCCATTCTTGCTACATTCTTTCACCATTATGCAGAATTTGACTGGAGTACACAACTGGCATTCGACCCGTTCTTCCACAAGCAGCTCCGGTACGTACGCACAGCTAGAGAACCAATGGCTATTTTGGGATTCTATCCGCCAAGCCTTAATACGGCGATGAGTGCCTCCCTACCTTCTGTCAAGGCGATATCCGACGAATTCAAAAGGGCAGACACACTTCTATCACAAGAGGGCATGACCTGGACAACGTTTTTGAGCGCGGATCAAGGTTCTACGGAATTCTTGAACACATTCAAAACATTCATCAAAATCGATACTCAATTTTGGGGAGTATCGCTGGCGAAAGGCAGTGGCTTTGTAGGCTGGCTAGAATCTAGATGTGTTATGCTCTTGGTCGGTAAGTCTGACGTTATCAAAACGCATCAGTAGGATTATACTGACGAGACACAGATCTCAACCGGCGTCTTCCTAATATACATGCCCGGATCTGGCCGGCGCGATTCGTTAGTGAGGATGCCTCCGAAAATGAAACAGACTATCAAGGCTATTATTTGATCGGCCTTGATAAATTGGAGGGGTCTAATGAAGGGGCTATGTCTAGGGATGATGCGAAGACTACGCTGAGCTCATTGCGGGCCGCTCTACAAAAATTCGAAGGACAGATCCGAGGCGATGAAAAGTACTTTGACGCCAATACCTCATGGATGAGCGCATCACTCGTCAATAGATCTGAGCTTGGGCCGCTGAGACTAGACCACCGCGAATGGGGCGAATATACAGTTGGCGATGATGACTTCGACGAAGAAGAAGAAGAGGAAGAGGACGACGAGGAACTTGGCTCTGACAATGAAGGTCAAAGCGGCTCGGAGGCGCGTACCGGCAAATCAAAGTCTAAAAAGAAATCAACAACTGCAAGCCTTCCCGCGCGCCCTGCATATAGTGGCAAATTTCGATCTTCTGCCGATGTGATTAATCGCATACGCTGGGATCCGACTATGGACAGTGGCGACTACATTGTTGGATACGAGGACAGATTCCTCGGGGCCATGGAGAGGGCACTCGACGCATGGAAGTCGGAACAAACGGACGAGGAATTTATCCCGCAACACAGAATTCTTTACTTCAAGCGAAAGAGTGACGGGCAAATTGTCTGGGATCGGAAAGAGAGACGGGATACAGTCTTTGGAAGTGGTGTTAGTAGCATTCCTGAGAAGTAGTTACTTAGACAGCGGCAATTTAGCCACTAGGTATCTTTCCTGAGACTGTAAGCGGTATGGAGATAGTACCATCTCATACTGCGTATTATTATCGTGATGTACACGATCTTCCAAGAGCAAGTAATGCCGAAGATCAAGATGAGCTGCTGACTTGGGGTTTGGTTCCGCGTTCGCATAGCCGTCTCACCGCCTCCTCCTCCTCCTCCCCCAACCATGTCTATCCATGTATGTATGTATCACTGGGCACGGACTAGAACTAGTAGAAGCGTTTCAGTCTCGGCTAGTACCGAGAAGACAAGGCCCACGCGGAAATCGGTGTGTGTGTGTGCATAAGGTATCGATATCGTATTCCGAGGGCCAAGCTGACCAATGCGATAAGCTGAAGCTGTCCCACGGCTGCTCCCGAGCTTTTGAGTGATCACCTGACCCTATTCTGACGCGTGCCAGCCCGTCCTACATATATCATATCCCTGGCGGAACGTGGGCCGCCGTTGTTGTGGCCCAACCAACGTCTCGAAGTACCGGTACCGACGCTTCGAGATCCGCTCTAAGTCGACCTACTTTCCCCGATGGAGTAGTATGTCTAAATTAAGAGACTACGCCGGGCTCCATGTACGAACGATATGTACTTACTAGGACGAGAATATATATATTTTTTTCCTTGGTACGAAGTACTTACACTAGGCATTAGGTTGTATTTATACTATGCTATGACGTGTTCGCCGCCCCCGCGATGGTGTTTTTCTGACCCGCGACGTGGGAAGCCATCGATGCTTAGTCTGTGCCTAGCATCGAGACCCCTGTGCTGTGATCGAGCTTTTGAAATTCTTTAATCTCGGCAGCGAGGGGCGGCATGGTATATGACCGAGGACGCGATTTCTAGGTATCTGTATACCCTACACCAGTAATTATAAGCCCCCAAGCGAGGGGCCGTGGTGGATGTCTCCTCTGTCTAAGTCCTGAAAAAAAAAACATGTGTTGGTTAAGTATTTATTGTGTGCGTCTCCGCCCTCAGGAACCCTAGACCGCTATATATGTAATTCTGTGAAGCGAGACGGCGCCGCGTTGAGATCGCCAACTACCGACTTAACGCTAGTAGCCACATCCTCGGAACGATCGATCGCACATACATTATCAAAGCGAGAGCCGACATATAAGACCATTACTACGCAAAGCGACGGTATCTATCCCAAAAACGAGAAACGGATTTCGTCGAGCAAACCCAGCATTACCAGTGTTGAGGTGTGATTAAGGACTGGCCCTTAGCGCCTGGCTCAGCAGTGGCTTGTAATACGCGGAGTTGAAGAAAATCATCCGATTCGCAGATACAGGCCGCGTAATCGAGCACGTTTTGTTAGGTAGCTGGAACTCCGTATCCCTGAATGATCACCGCGCTAGATAGTTCATGACGCTTGCTTTATCGTGAGTCGCATCGTCGTAGGCTGCGCGACGAACTAGAATTTATGTGATAAGAGGCGTGGTGATCAAGGGGGTAGCAGTCCTTATTGTGTTGCCGGAATTCGGCAACTTGGGGACTAGGAGGTACGGGATGAGTGGGAGCACAGAAAAAGAAATAGTCGGATGAACAGCTGAGGATCTTTCTTAGTTATTTTTGGGCGGTAGGAGGCTATAAATGTAAGTGTATAACATGATTACTGAACCGTGTGCCCTCGACTGCTTGGCCACTCGACAGATATCACAGCGATTCGTTATTCGCACGGGACAATGTGGCCGCCAAGTTGTGTCGTTATCATTCTATCCAGAGATTCGCGTTATCAAATAATCGTGACGTCAACGGACGGTTGCTTTTTCTTTTTCTAGAGTGACAGACTATCATGGTCGCGCCGATGGCTTATTTTGGGCCATTCGAGACTCTTCAGTCGGCTTTGACTCCGGTGGCTTGCCAGGCGTTTTACCAACGCTACGCGTCTTGTCGGCGCTGGCGCCGCTTGCGGCTGACTATATGAGGACTGTAGTTAACAAAGCGTGAAGGCGCGACGGGGGAACTGTTGTTGTTATTGGACTTACTAGTTGAGGCGCCTCGTAGATACCACTAGAGAACTCCGTGTTCGCCATCGCCTCTGAGGTACCTCGGTCAAACATCTCACTCGTGCTCTTCTTGCGAGGCATTCTGGTGCTTGCTTGCAAGTGGTCTGATTGTATGTACTAAAAACGGCTTCGTTTGGCTTTTAGAATAGTTGCAGCACAACTTTGGTACGTGTAGTATCAATTACCGTAGCTATTTATTGAGATATACCCGTCTTCCAATCTTTTCGTATCTGGACTTATAGTCGCTCTGTTCTGATTTCGCCTTGTGCGGAGATCTAACTTGCCCATGTATTTCTGACGATACATTTGCGTCAGGGCGACACAACCATGTGTTCTGGAGTGCCCCAGTAGTCTTTCAATAGAAATGGTTGAGGGGTTATTCGTATCATAGTGGTGCCCCGGTATTATTTTCTACTGTTTCCATAGTCTTTAACGCATATAGGGGAACCACTGCTATGTCATGGCGGAATTTGGTTGTGATACATCATCTCCAGCATACTTCAGTGTACTTGATGTAATTAGAGTATAACCGTGCTTGCATTTGGAGAGCATGAGCTATGATTAAGCGAGTCGTCTCTAGGATGGTTTGCGATCGCCCGAAGCTAGAAGGAAAGAAAACGAGGCTAGTTCACCGATAAAAAACTCTACTTTTATTTGAACGAAGTCGGTCTAGAAGTTACGTATAGGGATAACGAGTCATACACACAGCGATCGTACTTTGAAAATAGGCGGTAAAAGTCAATTGCGTGGTGAGCCCATCCTAGCCCCTATTGGTCTTGTAGAACCCGACTGCTTACTGTCATCCCCTGTGACGCTATGACGGGAGCTTTCAACACTAACACCTTCATTGCCGTTCAAACAAAATCCGGGTTTATCCAATCTCTTAATCTTTTATTTCTAACATCAAATTTACTTATAACTTCTTCGTAGCTTTAACCAGCTCTACTGCGGGCTGCTGAAGGAACGACTCCCACAACTGAGGATTCTCGCGTACGGTTGCGGTATTCTCATAAGACTCAATCTGGACGTTGACCAGCCCGAATCCCCCGTAAATCTCTGTGGCGCCCGACAGCGTCGCGTTCATGCTCGCGGCTTCGATGCCGGCCGAAAACGAGCCCAGGATATCCCACCGGTATCTCACTCCACCGGGAAACTCCTCGTGATCCTTGTAGACGACGCCTAGCTCGCCCGATTGCACAGCGGGTGCATATGGGTCACGAACCCGACTGCCGAAAAACCGGCCACCGGGCTTGAGATATGCGACGGTATTACGGAGCATGCCCTCGAGCGTTTCCATGCTATCAGCGTGGTCGAACGGCCAATGAGCCATGACGATGTCATATTGGGGCTGCAGCGGAAGATGGCCGAGCGGCTTCGAGATGTCGGCCTCGAACCAGCGGATCACGTCGCGGTCTAACGCTTTTTCTTCTTTCTGCCCTTCTTGCATCATATCTCGTGAGATGTCAACAACGTCTACCGCGACTGCGCCGGCGTCGATGGCGATCCGCGCTTTTAACCCGGATCCTCCGGCTAGGTCAAGAACCGTGTCGCCAGTGGCGTCGCCGAGCGCGGAGATCAATAGCTCGTCATCGAGCTGCAATAGAGGTATATTTTTACTAGTATAATTGGCCGCCTGCGTATCGTATTCCTGTTTGATAGTATCCGTCATGATGGACTATCTCGCAAGTTCCGTGGCAAATATTTAGCGTATACGAAAACTAGATAATGATAAGAACGGTCTCAAGAGAGAAGTTCGGCTTGAGACACCACTCTACGCCGCAGCTGAGTTCTCACTATACCATTTGCACACCAATTATATGACAGAAGCATGTGAGGGGGCAATCCGGACCTTCGGGATTGGCACTCTGTGATGGAGTGAGAAATTTACCTTACTATCACCCCGTCCAATAATAACGTCACATGTGAGTACTGTCATACTCTACCCAGATCTAGGTTAGGTTAGTCTGTCGCACTTGGGTTCGGTAAATATTAAGAGTATGCCGTAGATCTAGCCCCTGTGGCTGCACGCTTGGACGTCGCCAGCAGTCAAACTGGGATGATATTTATTCTCGCGCATTCAAGAAGCAATAGCACGACATATACTTCGAACCCCCTAGAAAAAGTAGATATATCAGTAAGCAAGGGTAGAGCGGTTTCTGAAGGACGATCTAGTTCCCGCTCGTTTCCCCTTCATACTTCACTACTGTTTCGCTAACATTATTGACCCTTCAACGGAAAATAATTCAACAGGGTCTATCACATGGCGATCGACAGTGAAGATTCACATGGATTTGGCGCTAGACAATCCATAGGGTTCCTCAGTAGCATATTAAAACCATCCAGGTGTTTCCCCCCGTTTTCCATCCCCTCCTTAGCTTGCTTACGATATCATGTCGGCAGATAGCCCAAAGTATTAGGGGTAGGGGACCCCATACCCCTCATCTCACCAACGCGATGTTTCATTACTGGATCCTGATGGAACTGCTAGTCTTGGTGCGGGATAGCTTCATCAGATAAGTTATGTCAAGTTCGTTGGATTTTCATGGCCTCGACATGAGATCCGCATGTAGATCGGCTTACTGCGATGGCTAAATTAATAGGCATAAGCGAGAATGGAAATGCATCTACATGTCGCTGCTGACGGAGGGATATCAAACCATCGGAAAAGTCCCTAAAAAGAACCCGATATTCGGCGTTCCGGTATCCGCCCCTTTCTAGAAGATCAAATACGGGGCAGAGATGTTCACGCTTAAGGGTATCCCTTGCTAGTACAGTAAATCTTAAGATTTTCTTCTCAGGATTTTCTTCTCCTTCTAATTGCGTTATAGACAATTATGTAAGCCATGAAAACTCCGAGACGCCAAATTAGTGCACGATCGAAACGGCGAGCGCCGGACCACTTCGCCGCGGTGACGTTGGTGACCGGGTCGGGAACCGGAAGCTTTCTCGGGATATGCCCCGAGCTGCATCTCATTCAGTCGACATGCAGTTTTGCTCCAACTCTGCTGCAGCAGTCGCCAGGTGGCACGCAACGAGACTGGAAGGTCGTAACTTGTCATTTCGATGAACAAATATGCCTGAATATACGGCGTTCCAAGGGACAAGGCTCCTGAAGTTCAGAGACGCGGTATTATGCATCGCTCTCTGGCTACGGAAGAGCCAACTATCTAGTTGTATTCACGGTAAGTAGAGATACATATTGATCTTCTACTCGAATCTGGCGCCGCAGATCGCCTTTAACGCTCCAGGGAAGTATATTTTGTAGCCAATTTCGCAAGAAGCTACAGATCAACAATGTAGCTTGTTATCATCCCTCGCAACATCTTGGCATTTTACGCGAACTCTATGCACATATCGACAGCATCTTGACGGTCGTTATATCGTTCAGAGACCCTACCACAACTCCGAATTCGGATCGTGTGTTTTAGAACTCGCCGCCACCTCTCGATATCTCCGATGCCGGCCGAATTGGTGATCTCAGACCTTCATCTGCCTGTTTAGCGATCGGAGCGGCTGAAGAGAGTTGCATTATCTATGCCTCTGGATGACTCTCAGTTCGATACAGGCCTCATGTAAGTCTCACAAGTCTAGACAGGTCTCTGCGCAGACAATATCACTTTGCAGGGCGTCTGCCAAGAATCATGAAAGAGCACGGACAATTTCATCACCCAGCGTCAAGTCGGGTAAGAGCATCTCCGCCCAGGGCAACGTCATATGTCAAAGCCATACCCGAGGCAAACTGCTGCTAGCTTAGAAAGATGGGGTAATATCGCGAACCTGGAGAACTAGTGCTCAAATGCCAAGGCGCGTGAAAACGTAAGAAAATAAATATACGTGACAAGATCGATACTACTATGAAATCAATTAGGTACTGAACATGTATACATTCGCGTTCTACAGTCACGATTTTCCTATGCGTACAAGGGCACACTTACTATATGCTACCAAATCTTAGAAAGGAGAGCATACTCCTTCTGCATCGTAGTCTAGGTCGTGACCGATGCCATAGAATGTAGGCTACGCCAATACGCGAAATTACGCGAGATCCATAGGGGGTTCATCGGAATTCTACCAGGGTAGTATTTGTTACGAACGACTACCATCAGCCTCGACATCCGTTCTAATAGGAGCGTTATGGACTTACCAGGCTACATCGATGCCGGGGATGGGTTTAGAACGGAGATGATAGAAGAGTAAGGGAGTGGAAGATGAAAATAGGAGTGTGACACGAGAGCCGTTCGCGACAACTTCCATAACGAGTACGGTGCGCATCAATTTACTGTAGGCGCCCGTTTACGGTTCGGTTAGGAGGCTTCAGTCTGTAGATTTCAAGACCCCCAGCATTCTAACTCCGGCTGTAACCTCGCGGGCCGTTCAACTACGCTTAATGCCGGTAGTGTCGTACGTACAAAACGGGCCGCTATGTGCTTATTACAGAGCACGAACACTACCCGTATCGGACCGGGCAATGTCGCGCCGCAGCATGGAGCCAGATTTGGCGTCAGGTGCTGACTGCCGAATGCGTGCTGCGATTTGTATTAATTAATACTTCCACCAAGGGCTGTCTCGCTAAGATTATTCATTACCGCTATAGGCGGACGCTGAGAGAAAATCACTACACCGGTGTAGTATGTATGTGGTTATACAGAACCTCGCTTTTTGTGAGTGGTGCGCGAAGGATAGAGCTAATGCGCGGTTGCATGGATGGCAAATCGAGTCCACAATACTTACACAGGTGGCGGGGTACCGGCTGTTGCAACGAGTATGTCAGGAGGCTCTTGAACATTAAAGGTACTTGCATGAACGACCTCATCGACGTCCCCTCCGCATTGGCAGTGTTCCAATATAAAATGTCTGGAATCGGTAAGTATATGCCGAGCAATTTTGTTGGCTGATCAGACCTTGCACGTGCGTCAGTTGGAACGTGGGGATGAACAGAAAAGAAAGTCGAATAGACATGAGCTTTTAGGAAAGATCCCTACGTTTAACAATATTAATGCGGTCGCGGATCGTACGAGTCGGCCAGTCGTTCGGCCACGATAGAATTGCTCCCTCGACTACATATTCTCTAGCCGCTGCGTGCCCCCACGGCCAGGAGCTTTTGACACCCTGGCTCCTTAAACCGGGTTGGTGTTACCGGATATAGCGGAAATCGGTTCCGTATGCAGGTATGAAGCGGGCTGATCGATCTGTTCTGGTTCCCCGGCCCCCCGAATAGGTAGGAGGTACTCCGTATATGTAAAATCAACAACACTTTGATATCGAATGACGCTAGCAAACCCACGATCACACAGTCAATAGCGGGTTGGGTACTTCGTACAGAATCATACATTTGCCAAGACGTTCGAGCAAGAAAATCTTAGTTCGCGCTCTCGCTCGTCTAGGGGAAACCTTAATTACTGAGTAGGTACGCTTGTTGCGACATTCCTTCCAAGGCTAATAGGACAGCGGTAAATCCGACGAAATAAAGACAATCCATTCCAGGCGTTGGTTTGCGAAGATTTTGAAGAGCCTTGGGCATGGTCGTGTTAACATTATGATTGAACCACCTGTCTTAGCTCCTCCTCGGTTTCTAGTCAATAGCCAGGCTTTTTCGGCGATGCACAGTTGAGGTATGACGTGGTATTGAGAGCAGACCACTGAACCAAGAGTCTTACCGACCCACTAGGTACTGAGCAGAAGTTTTCTAGAAAAATTTCCATCCGGCTCGCACAGACGCGATGACGGATCAAAGCACAATCTGCAGATAAGTTTAGATTGTCGGCAGATGCAAGGATCGTTTAATTGGTAGTCCATCCCACCATCCTTCTTGGTATGATCATGTTCTTCCAAGTTTTTTTAACTTGATGTCGGAACTCGGGTATAGTATACTGTTCTTACCGAGGATATTCTTGTTCGTTGCGCTTGTGCTGTATTTGAAAGCTTTCGGACGTTTCTGTGTTGTGTACGACCGTTGCCGCTGTTCTGTTCATGAAGATCATAGTCAGCAGAGTGCTATGACCTATTAAGGGTTGCCACGCGGAATACCATGCTCTTGGAGGCTACTGAAAACCAACCTGGTATGCGCCTCAAAGGGGTGGTCTGCTTCGGGGGCGGCTACTACGGTGACATTCCGGTAAACACGGCCTTCGTTCGCTACAAGCAGCACCTGCTGCATGTCTCTGTGGTCAAGCATTCGGGACCGCTCTCTGAAAATATGAAATAGGCTATTCCGAATGTCTGAATTCGGCTTGGAATATTATGAACGGCACAGCAAGATGGTACACATCACAGGAAGTCGAGAGAATAAACTATTCCCCCTGCATCTTACCACTAGTCTCTTGTACTCAGCACTGTTCGGCTTGGTTTACATAGGAGACCAATTTAAGCCATAGCCGTCTGACCAATCTTGAGTTAGTGCAATTCTAGCTCGGCAGTCAGGTAGTGTATCTCACTAAGGGCCGGCCCGGCCAGGCACCAACGGTGTTGCAAGGCATAGTTGCCTTGCTGCAGTCTGGCGACGCCCAATGGGCATCAGGAATGAGGCCAGACGGATTTATTGTAAGCCATCACAGTGGATCACTGGATACCGCCCATTGTGTGTGTGCAGGCTATTGAGATATAGCATCTCCGGACTTATTGACTCACTGGCCTCAATCATCACGCAAGGCTGGGAACCAGGGCTGCCCGGTTTCCTTGTGTTGTTAAGTTAAGCCACCTTGCGTACTTCGTATTCGGTCGATCATAGGAATACCGGTAGTCGAGTTGCGGTTGCTTATGATATGTGGGGAAGACCATGAGCCCTCGCAGTATGGCCCGAACTGTGGAATGATGGCAACCTTTCCACTTCCTAGGGTACTTGAGTGACAATATCCTGGGCATCAATGAGGCTCTCGGCAACTGTATAAAGCCACACGGACCCTTTCAGTACCAGAGAGTATGCTTACGGCCTGCAGGTACCCGTGCCTCTTTTTAGCGAGCATTCACTAAATCGTTGTGCCGGCAAAATGCTAGCGGCTTTGCAAAAGGGATTCCATGGTGAGAAAGAAGTACCAAAAATCGAAGCAATCGTCACAGAGATAGATTAACGACTAAATTTTGGTCAGTTGAGCAAGAAGGCAGCGCGAGATAGCAGTTTTCTGTGCCACGTCGGATCGAATGTAGCCGGCAGGTTCCATGTGTATAAGTCGGTATTCCTCTTGTCACTGTGTTGGTTGACGTTGTTGAGGCTGTGAAGCCACAATCGGCACGTAATTGACAAGAACCTTGTCACTCGATACCCATGTCTCGGCTGTCTACGTCAGTGTCAACTTGGCCTCACCGCCCTTCCACAGGGCTATAGAATTTTTTCAAAATTTCTATCACTCACGCGCCAATTGCACCTCCAATCAGAGAGGTTTCGAGCGCAATGCCATAGCCTGCCGGGAATTCCGACGGCGGCTGATGAAACAACTGCTCATTGATTGGAATCCCGGCCTCCGGATGTTTGTGATGGGAATTGATGGGATGAGGCAATTGACGTGCTGTTGTCCTACCTCCGCTGACCTCGCGCAGCCTCCTCTTGAGCCATTGCGGTCCAACTTTGCCCTTTCATTGATGCCTGTGCAGTACTCCGTATGGCCAGCTCATTTGTGGTGTGATGTGATAGTTGCCAGTCTATCATAGGCTGCGCAACAATGGGGCTCCACGACGTCTCCGCTCGTCATCTCGGACTCCCGAATGTTTGTGCCCGTAAATAAGCCTACTCGCTTGAAGCTGTCACGCAGCGGAGCAGCCCAATGCTACAGCCCTTCTACTTGGATAGATATTATCCACGTATAATACCATTGGATTTGCTCTGCATGCCTTCTTCACTCCAAATGGTTCCGGCGGCCAAGCTCTGCAGTGCCCCTAGTATCGTGGCTGGAACGGTAAGGCGGGCATCCGTGAAGGATAATACACTGGAAGGGGCCGTGATTCACCTGTGCACAGAGTCGTATAGTCTCGGATGCATCTCGTGCTTCTGCTCACACCTATCCAGCAGCCTGTGGCTAGCTGGGCGATGCTCACGACCAATTTGCTTGGCACGGCTATTACCCAGATAGGTAGCTATAATGGTATGGCGCGTTTTTCTGTGTATCCAGCGGACCAGAAAACAGATGATGTAGGTACCTATCTAGATAGGCCAAGCAAGTAAGCAAGCATGATTGTCGATCGATCATCAACGAGACCCCTGTGAAATCTGCTGAGAGTCCACCGCAAACGGGACCGATTAAAAGTTCGGTCCATGCATGGTAGGCATTCATTCCTCAGAACTTACAGTAGGTTGGTATGTAAGCACCTTACTACCTAGAGTAGAAAGGAAACTACGAAGTACTACCTAAGCTAAGAACGCAGCTGCCACGGAGTTTAGGGCTTGACCTGTGCCGATACCCGTAGTGCAGACTCAAGCCAAGCATTGAAGTAAGCTTGTCTAGCGACCTTCTGTAAATACTAAGAAGGCAAGTAGTGCTAGTACTGATTTAATCACGAAGTAGGTACGTTTCTTATTGTAACATAATTCATGTGTAGATTTCAAACATCATGGTGCAGCCAGCCTGACCTTCAACCCTACCTACATGTATGTAAGCCTATAGGCAAATACTTCAAGTGTAATTCGCAATCTGTATCATACATGTAGACTTGGCCGCCCACTTCCCGAATGTAACATGTACTCATTTTTCTCCGGAGCCATTCCCGTGGGCGCAACCAAGGCCATGCCCTCACTATATTCGTAGAAGCCCTGGGCGTGTTCTACAGCTAATGAGGCATACAGCTCGGCTAACACGGTTACAGTCATGATCCTTGTACTGGCTTCCAATTTGCTGTACAATTTCGTTCAGCGTGAACCCTGTGAAGGTTTATAATAATACTGATTACATACCTACCTGGATGTGTGTTTGTAGTTATTAAAAGTTACCAGATCCCGGCTAAGTTGTTTCACCTTGAGACAATTATGTGCATAGAGAACCGGAATCTCTTTTAAAATACGTACACGTATATGCGTAAGTACTAGAATTGGAGGTCGACATTGGTTGTGAAATTATAAGGCGGGTATAATATCATCCCTAAGGACCGTTGTTGGCTTTTTAGCTAGCCGAAAGATTCTCGTCAACCCCTCACCTTGACCACCTATTATAGTTCCCACACAGAAAAGTCCAGCTGATATGGAGACCCGTGCTGATACACCTACTCGTAACATCAGTAATCCAATGTGCGGGCCCAGCCGAGACAGGTGTGTGAGCGAACCCAGCTGGACTCGTGGCTCAGCGGAGAGCCAACTTGGCTATGCTACTTGCGTTTTATTCAAGGCTGACGTGCTTGCCTTGTTTCGCTTGCTTGCAGCCAACCAGACAAGAGAGATGAGCTGCCTGAGCACTTAGGCAGACCAACTTAAGTGGCTTTGTGAGGTACGCAACGGGAGTTGTTTGTGGGCTCAAGCTCCTTTAGGCAAAGGCAAATACAGCGGCATCTAAAGGCTCCTCAGCGCAATAATAGATGAAAATGCAGTACCTACTTCTTACGGATTCAACTTTAATTTAGCTATTCGCCACGCCGTTGATCGTTCAATCTCCTAAGGGTGTACATACGCATCCCACTCGTAGCATAATTTCGCCGAAGTCTTCTTTGACGCCCACCCTTGAGACTAAGTAAGCCGGCACCTACATCAAGTATGGGGTACCGACACTCGATAAGTATGAGCTCGGAGTCCTCAGGACTATGATGCCTAATTACAGGACAATACGTTCCTGCTACCGCCAGTTCCTCTAAGCGAGTGGGGTTGTCCAGATTCAAAGTAACTGTTGCTATTACAGCGTACGGTATAATGTAGTGGCCATCCAAAACGTTGTGTCTTATGGGTTCAGCTGTTCACAGGTTATTTTTATGCAGGTCTTCAGCAAATCGGCTATTAGTCCGCCGGTGGCTTGTAGTGTTGCTCTCGCCAGCTGCTGCACACTTCTCCTGGTATGCACTTACATGCACCGAAAGAAGAAAGAGAAGGAAAAAAATAATAATAATCTTCCGACACAAATTAGCTGGTACCTACTCTCACACCACGCCACCACACCACCTAAGGAGGTATGTACTGTATGATAGTCATTGGGCAGGTATATATGGGGACTGGCAAGCCTGTTTTCATTGTACATTCGAAATCGCTCATGTCGCTCATATGCAGATTCCTGTGCGCCTCAGTACTTTTCAACACCGCGCCTGCACTCGGCAGATCTTGACCAGGTGGGCCGGTTTGGTTTAGATAGTATACACACGTGTCGTGGTACCTATAGAACTGGGCTCAGGAACTTAAATGACACCCTAAACACCGGATTGATGCACTATATTTGGGCTTATATTGGTGGGTCGCCACGCTTACCTCACTTCCTAACCTGGGTACTTACTCTAGTATGCAACATATCACCAAAGACGTAGTAGTGTTGATAGCACTTGACAATCTGTGCCCTAGCTCTACATTTACGCGGATAATTTATGGTCTTGGTTGATTATTATTAGTTATTTCTTTCGAAAAAGGGTACCTACCTCAATTCTTCTTTTCAGCAGCACCACCCAGTTGGTACTTACCTGGAATAGCCAGGGGAGCCGAGCTGGGCCGGGGACATGTACTGGTACATATCTCCATTCTTTCTTTTCCTTTCATTGTCCTTACATGTAGGTATGACACTGCCTCTTACTCTGAATGTCCATACATCCATCTGAGTAGGAGATTTCCATGGACCCCTGGCCCCTGGCCCTGGCCTGTCCTGCCTGGCTACCAAGGTACCTGTCTGCTTGCGTGACGATGGACATTTGTTGGTCTCGTCTCGTCTCTCGTCATCGTCTATCAACCTCAGCACCGTGGCGGCAAGATGGACTATAATAAGGGCTCATCCCAACCCACCCGCTCCGACTTTTCCTCTCGGTCTCTTCAGAATAGTTGCTAGTCTTATTGCCACAGACAACCAAGCAGAAACAGCACAAAGCCGTCGTCATATTTTATCTTTGCTACCTTTTACATACTCTACCTACAGATTGCTTCTCTCATCACCCTGCATACATACATACACACACACACATACCACCACAACAGCACCAGTCCCATATATCTAGCTTAGGACCAACACTATCACAACCGCTCCTATCTCAGATCTCCCAACCAGGAGAGCAACTACCCGGCGTTACAACCTCAAGCACAACACTGTGCCGCAACCCGCCAATCACAACCACAACCGACTCGTCCCGACAGTGACCACACCATGGCTGTCAAGGAGCACCAACCTCTCGTCAACCACTGCTGCACCTTCTGCTGCAAGGCCGTCGACTTTGGAACCCATGACTATTGCGGATCGAGCTATTCATGCCACAGGTGTCCCAATTAGGCCACTCCACGTTGTCTTCGCGCATACAAGCGTCACAGGTTTCCCGCCACATGCGAACTCTAGAACACCGTCCGAACCGTCCTTACCGGCCACTGTCCGAGATTGGGCAGCTGCACCAACCACAGCTGTTAGCTCGACCTGTCACTCGTTGAAGTCTTTCCCCCTGCATAGAGGCACGATGATGGGCTATTTATGACCGCCTCCGTAACGGTCAGCCGAGACTCTGAGTCAGCGTATCATTCCCTACGATATGCGCCTATGCATCTATGCTCACTGCGCGCGGCGACACCTGAGTTGATTTAGACCCAGGCCATCCTGGAGAGTTTCCCCGTCTCTACGTCCGCCCTGCTCAGTAATGCAAGGCTGATCGCTGTGGGCCAACTTATACATACGGTCACACCCGTCGCCTTTCTCTTACGATGCCGCTGGTGTATCACTCCGACTGCATGTTGCACTGTTAGCCAGTCAGTCCATATGCATCAGCTATCTCTTTGCTGGCTGCGATCCCTTCTTTGGGTAAATACCCTACATTTGTTCTATCCAGGGCTCTTCCGCCCACTGGTATCATCATCTCGGCGTTTTTTCATCCGGCTTCACAGTGTATAGCCGAGCAACTTGTGTATCCTCAGCTGGCGTGCCAGATTTTTTCTATCTCTACGTTTTTTTCTTTCAGTTTGGTGTGTGCCAAACCAGGCAAAATGAGCGGGACTGGCGTTTTCATCTATGGGGCTCAGCGCAAGGAATCGGCATCGCGCTCTCGGTTATAGTTATCACATGGCGTTTGATGGAGCAGATAGTGTCATGCCTGGCAAGGACGACGGTACATCGGCGCTAGGGAATTTTGTTTTCATGAGTTGCTTGTTGGAATTAAATCCTGGGGCATTGCAGCGCCGTTTCCACTCTTACCCATCCTTGGTCCAACGCAGGGTCCCCTCTCTGGAAAAGTGCCAGTGCCGAGTCCAGCAATTGCGTCCGGCCCGATACATACCCAGACAAAGGGCACGTCCCATATTTGCGACCAAGCCGGACTTGACGATTGCAGAGACAGTCGTGGGGGTTCCCTTCCGACCCCTCTACAGCCTATCTGAGAATAAGACTCTTATCAGGATGATTGGTTCGGAGGTCGGTGCAGATTGATATCTCGTATTGTATGTATGATCATGTCTTAAAAGAAATATCATGTATCATTCAAACGGTGAAATGACGGAAGCCTTGATTAAATCGATTACTACATTGGCTGTGACTCCCACTCCGAGCCCAAAGGTACACGGACTGCCTAAAACATAGAGACTTGCATCATGCATCACAAGAAGAGCAATCCAGTCCGGTGGGCTAGCCAAGTATTACCCGCCTAACCTAGGTAGATAGCACAAGGTTTCAGCCAATTGATCTAACCTCATGTGAGGCTCTAGGCATCCTCCTAATCGATGGCCGATACTAGTACATTCGGAATGATGACGCCGGGATGAAGCTTTCGGTGCTTACATATATTTCAGCTCCATCCTGCAAAGAGCTTACAAGGCAGAGTGAGCATGAAGCAGAACATATTCCGGCCAGCTCTTTGTAGGTAGTGATATGATATCTGACTAGAGGGACACTTACCCGGTGCAATAGACTACCTACAGCCGTCTTATCACCTGTAATGGGGTAACTATAACCGGGTTTCCAGGAGCAGATGATGACTTAAACTCGGCCTCCCACGTAAGATGCGGCCGAAAACAAAACGGAAGCCTCGGGGCTGTCGGACGGTACAGTCGGCAGTCTCTCACGTAAAAGCTGCTTAAGCACCGAGAACCAGGCGGACCAAAATTGGGGAAGACTGGAAACGCTGGTATTTGATAGGAGAACTCGATGCACGCCAAGCTCAAAATAGATGGACATTCTCGGCTCTAGAGGTTGTTATAGCATAGTTAACGGGAGGATCCATGGTGAACGACAATACGCATAA
This sequence comes from Nemania sp. FL0916, assembly GCA_022578715.1. Lineage (NCBI taxonomy): Eukaryota > Fungi > Ascomycota > Sordariomycetes > Xylariales > Xylariaceae > Nemania > Nemania sp. FL0916. The sequence goes on along the minus strand of MU390252.1, from coordinate 200,424 downwards.
TATGACTGCAGAATTAGGCTTCCATAAACATTGGAGCGTCTATACTGCACTCACTACGTACAGAGAATGCGGAAGAACCCCACGGCACTCGTTGCTGCGAATCGTGAACCATGTAAGTCATGTATATCCCCTGTCCGCTGGACCCAACAGACGGAGAGCCAAGGGCCTGCTGGCGTTGCATCGTCTATCCATCGGGACACCAGCTGATCAGATGTCCACTACGAGTGTACCTGCATCTGGCTCATGGATATTTGGCCTTATCGCCGCGCCCATGCATGATAGCATATTCAGAACTAATACATACAGAGTGTACGGTACCGGTATTATATGCGACCCTGACCTCGACTCTATACCACTCTCAGCTTATCGTGGACCAGCATATTACCAGCATACCAGCATATTATCGCACTGGTGAGCTATCTCGCCGTCTCCTCCGTCGGTGACGCGATCAGGTCACCTGGCCATCCAGCCGTCTTGGACCGACCCGCTCATTCTCGTCCTGCAGACGTCGACGTCAAAGGGCCCCCAAAAGCGGCACATGGAGGAGGAGGAGATAAGGAAGCAGACGCATCAACATGCCAGACGACAAAAAGGCAGAAAGGCAAAAGGACCTCTACACTTACACTACTTACATTACACTAATACAGAGAGTACCTTACCCTAACGCGGTGAACGCCGTGCCGCCAACCGCCAGCCACCAACCCCGCGAACACTAAACGACATGCCTGCTGCCAAGATGCAGAGGCCCCTGAGGGTAGCCTTGGGTACCGAGCTCAGGGCACCTCGCTTGCCGTTTTCGTTTTCGCGCATCTGCAGCAACGGGCAGGGGAGCACGTTATTTTTGGGATACTACAGCCACAGGATAGCGCAGTAATACCCATAGGGGAGTATCATAGGGATACCTTAGGTCTAGGTGTACGGAGTAGGTAGCACACACACACACACTTACACAAGGTGTAGCCAAGGTGTAAGTAATATCAGCCTGCCGTCATGACGCGGGGCGGTGCAGAAATATTCTGGAATCTGGAGGACGCGGAGACCGATAAGCCGAGGCAGATGGGCAGAAAAGGAAGACTTCGTACCGTACGGTGCGACAGTAAGCCCGCAGCCAGCGCAGCGAGCGTCCCGACGCGCTGTTACTCTGACAAGGGGACAAGGGGGAGCACACAATGAAGCACCATATCCCCTGGACGGGCGTGTCAGGGCCTTCTGCCTTCTGGGGGCCGCTATGCAGGCAGAGGCAGAGACAAAGGTATAGATAGGCAGACAGCACATAGCCAGGTATGTATGTACATACGTACAGCCGTATAAGTCGTTAATGAGCTGCAGCGAGCGCGAGACGCCCAGCGGACCTCTCGGACACAAATACAATATCAGACCACCACTGGGCGGCTCCGAGGCCGGAAGGTCGGGCTGAGCCGCCCAGCGGACGAGTAAAACAAATCACCACGGCGAGCCTTGAAAGAACCCATGGACTCAAGACAAAGCCGTTGCATCGCAGGAAGCGCGAGATGCCTAGAAAAAGAAGAAGAATCGCCGGGGCGTCCAGCTCGTCGAATAACCCTGGGCCTTTGGAACGGACGACAGGGCCAATCACTTCCCGGAAATCCGGCACAATGGACTGGACAACAAACGGCCAGAGTAGCAGTACATACATCATCTCTTTCTATATTACCTTCTATCATTTGCATTTTGTTTCTCTGCAGCAGCAGAGTATACATAGCACAGCATGAGCCTGTCCTCGGCGCATGATCAGGCAATCAATCAGGCAATCCATCATACGGCCGGGCACGACCAGACAGACAGACAGACAGACAGAAACCCTGCCCTGCAATGACTGACAACAATGACCGGATCAGTCCGGATATACTCCTTCGGGCGACGTGCTGGGTCTCCGTTTTTCCTCAATGGGCTCTCTGCGTCTAGCAACGCCGGGCACATCCATGAAGAATAACAACATACTGGTGACACAAAGAACTTTCCCCGATCTCCTCCCTTCCTTGCCTCATTTCTTTCTTTTTCTCGCCCGAGGCTATGGATGCAAGATTGGAGGAAAATGTGTGTGTGAGAGACACGCAGGGATCTCCAGCGATGACGACCGCCAGCAAAGTAGAGGAGCAATAAGCCACGGCGCTGTTCCCGTTTCGCAATAATACATATCCATACATACCTACAGCATAGCACGCCGCATCCTCGCTTGCATTTGATTTGGGTGACATGCAGGGCGAACGGGTGCCTCACCCTCACCCTCACCCTCGCCTTCGCCCCTACACCACTTCACCTCTCAGGCCCTGCTACTACTGGTGTAATTTAGTGTAGTGTATGTAGGTTATCTAGTTTCTACTAATACCATGTCTGCCTATCCATCCAACCCTCTGTGCTGGCACCGCAACCACGATACGATGCTCGCCAGGGTTCTCTCGCGTGTCGATCTTGTTTCGCGGAGGATTCCGCGGTTTTGCTCGATGTTGGGTGTGCTCGGCCCATCAACACTTTGGTGGGTTCTGTATGGTTGGGTGGGATGGATGGATGGCGAACAACGCCCGTGCTCTGGTACACACTACTGTGCCTCGATCATGACGTTCTTCATGACTGAACCTCCGTACCTACATACATACATTGATGGAAGGCCTGCAAAGCTGGGCGTCAATCCTGCTCGGAGTATTATAACGGGTGGCGTCTGCCGGCATCACACGTGTGAGACTAGCGGTCAATGTTTCGTTTGCAGTTCCAACATTTTCATTTTTAGTGTAAGTAGTGTAGATTGCGATCTAAGTAGTGTTGTACGATGGCTACTTACTTAGCTTCAATGTTGTAGAAGTGTTGGTGCTCATACACTACTTACAGTAGGTAAATGAGTATATCCCCGGATGGGGTTTGATTTGTTCCGGATAGCAAACAATTATCTTCCCAAAAACCGGTTACTGTAGACCCGAAATCGTACCATGCCTATCAATTATCCTTACATCTTCCCTACACGTGCCCGCCTCGATAAATCACAAACAAAGATCCCCTTCGACCCAGGACCCGAGCGGCTGCTTAGCCGTCTACACATACACCTCGAATCCCTATCGCTACCTACTTACTTATCTACACCACATCTTGTGTAGGTATTGATACACATCTAGCGCTTCCTCTCATCGCGGGCGTTATGTGGATGTGTGCGCGGCCCGTATGGAGTGATGTACGATAGGACTGCATTGCATGCAGTGAGCCGATGTGACATCGCCGCGCCTCGCCATGCATGCGCTTTCGTCCAAGGTCGGGGCTCGGGCTCGCGGTGAACGCTACCAGCCTTGCTGATCGTCTTACACTACCTAACCTACCTAACCTACATAACTGGCTACAGGCAGACAGGCGTGGGATTCACGCGAAGTTTCCCAGTCCAACCACCTATGGTTAGGTGGTACCGATACCACGCCCGGCACCTATAAAACAGCGTATTATAAAACGGCCAAGGACAGGATCAGATTCGATTACTGGGACCGAACGCTGGGACTACCTAACCTTACCTAGTATCTGTATGTATACAAACTTACAGGCGCTAATATACGATGCACTAGGCATGTGGACTAGGAACAGGTATGTATGATAGTGTAGTGTATAATCAGTTAGTTTGAACCTATGGTCGGTATTTGCGCGATCGAGTTTGTATGTAATTATAATCACTGCATGCTGCGTAGGCATATATAAGCATGTGGCATGCAGGACCTAACCTAGCTAAACTGAGCCATGGATACCTACATGCAGGTGAACGCATGTAAGTGAACGTTTACGGTAGTTGGCGTCTGCAGGTTCTTCGAGTCGCCCAGCAGATCGCTGCCGTTCTGTGAGCATGCATATACCTATGTAAGTATCTTACATGGGTCTCTGCGCATGCCGAGAGGAGAGAAATCCCAATAGCTACTAGTAAGTAAGTCTCCGTAGCTTCGCATTTCGATATCTGGAAGTGGATATTATTCGGCGCCTTTCGCGTGCGCCGCAGGAAGAGCCTCGCAGTCGCCATAGACGAGCAGCTTGGTGGCTGAAGTTTGGAACTCGGTCTGGACTGGGCCCTACGATATGCGTATCCTGGAAAAACGGTGGGAGAAGAAGAGCGAGCAATTACATTACACTTAGTACACTATGGTATTGCATATCTACTCAGTAGCATCTCGGATCTATGGAGAAAACTTCCGCACGACGTAATGTCATCAACAGCTGATGTTGCTGCAATGCATATAATCCGTCATATACATGTTAGGTAGTATACCTACTTAGTATCATACTTCTTACCAGGCCTCTGAGCAGGTTTTTGGTATTATTAGAGATAATCGTGAGACACGGGTATCGACTAATCGTCTCCTGCAAGGGCTTACACTAGAAACAAATCTGTTATGTCCAGGTACTTACTTAGATTTACCAAGCGAAAGTTGTGTATGTACACTACTTTCACCTAAACCATATCGACTAATAGCTCGGTCTCACTGACATGCCTCAAACATGATGATACGTACATCCCGCAACAGGTTAGTGATGATAAGTTGCCAACTAGCGAGATCACCGCTTACACACAAGTTTGATATCTAAAGACCTACTGTAACCTAACCTAGCAAACAAGGGCTCGGATCTATTACAAAAGTAGTGTATACCGTACTCACTAACATAGCAGACTACGGAACCGGAACACGTACACGTACGTAATCGTCAGCCCCGGCTCGCAGCGCAAGCAAGCAAGCGCATCCATCTCTCCAGGGCCCTGCAGCGAGCGAGCGACTGTGTGTCTGTGTCTCGCGCTACGCTACGCAACGCACCCCGGATCACCACCCCTCCATTTGATTTACCGTTGTGGGTAGCGGTATCTAATGGTTCCATTCAGGTGGGACGGGCAGTAGACGGGAATCGGGAATAACCCACGAGCCGTTGCCGCTCTCGTGGCGCCGCCAGAGAAAAGGTAGTGCACACCCAGATCCACAGCAACCAAACCGTTGTCTTGCTTGCTTGCTTGACAAGTCAAGTTTAAGTCAAGTCCGCGTCTGTTCCGCCTCCCCATCCCATCCCACAAACACGGCCCCCCTCGAGACAGACCTCCAACAGGCGTGGAGTGCTGATGCTGACCATCCCATCCCCGGGGCGTTGGCGTGGGGAAGAGACAAACGTCCGTGTCTCCCGATTTATTTCACAGCTGCCTAGACAGGATCGCAATGCATATATCTCTCAAAGTATAGCCGGGTAGTAGCTTGCTATAGTCATAGTCATCGAAACTTAGACTGACGGGCTTGCGGCCTGTCGCATCCGTAGGGGCAAGCCCATCTAGGCAAGTATTGTCAGGATCGATCCACGAGTTCTCAAATTCGTGCCGCCCAGTGTGAGTCGCATTATTACCGTCCGGAGCGCGAGAGAGAGACAAGGCAGTTTTCTTCTTCTGGGCTACACTAATCTAATGCTGGTGCGCCTCGTCTCCGCGCTTGGGACGTTGATCTTGGATTGAGATCCCTGCCCTGGAAAGAGCTGATGTCCAGTAGGATTCGTACCTTGGGGGAAAAAAAGGGTGAAATACTAATTAGGCGGTATACTCGGAGAAAATCAAAAAAACAAAATATGTATGATTTCGCATAATAAGTTCTATCTCATCACTGCTGCTGCTCTTTCAATGAACCCGACTGCAAGGCTCCCCTGAGTGTACATACATACCACCTAGCTGGCTGTGGCGCTTTAAACAAACTCCTTGCTATTTCCCATTAAACACCCGCGCTGCGGAACTGTAGTATTATCCTTGTTGTACCGATACTTCCCCGGTGGTGGTGGGAAAGGAGAGGAAGGGATTCTCCAATCTCACGCTCTCTACTATACTAAAATGCGCCACTCGTCTCAGTCTACACTAAGAGATAATGACGGTCGAAATCTCCGTCTGCTGAATAATGGTCTGGATCTGCGGGCGCAGGCTGACGTCGATGAGCGAGCCGACGTTGAAGCCGCTAAGGTTGGTCACGAGACCGAAGTTCATGCTGCTTAGCTGGATGGTGGAGAGGTCGAAGTTGCTGAAGGCCCCGAGACTGCCGAGGTGCGAGAGCAGGGCGACCTGCTGCAGCTGGAGCAGGGAGTTGATGTCGAACACGTTGTTGACGAACAGCCCCTGGAAGACGCCGATGTTGAGGTTGTTGAACGACGCTAGCTGCTCGAACGCCTGCAGGTTGAATCCGTTGATGGCGTTGAAGTATTGCAGGTCCTGGTTGACGAAGCTGAACTGGTTGAAGGTGCTCAGGTCGACTACGGTGCGCTTCTCGGGCTCCGTGGCGGTAGGGGCAGCGCTGGCAATGGCCGCAAGGGCGCCGACGAAGATGGTTGAGGCTTTCATATTGAATAGCTGGTATTATAGAACGATCGGACGTCGATATTAAAATAAATATTACGTTGTATATGAGCACAGCTTTAGATGGTGATTAGCTCCCACTTGAGTTGCAAGGCGGGCCGAAAGCTAATGAGTCGGCAATACTGGGCTGAACATACCTCGATAGTTCGATAGGATCTCTACTGAAAGAATGAAGTGAACAACGAGCACAGCTATTGCGTCTGTTAGTAGATTGTTTCATATAGTATGGTGGTGCTTCTGGCCACATACCTCTGAAAGAATGAATGAAAGGGACGTGGTGTTAAGGCCTTGATAAGTGTTTATGGACGATGCTGAGAAACAGAAACTGGATGAGCACTGAGGGGCAGCTAGGCGAATTTATATACCAGATCGAATGGTACTGAAAGAACGATCAGATGAGATGAGGCAAGGAAACAATTTTCAGCCCCTGGCACACGAGAAACAATTCAGAAGGCTAGCAGAAGGCAGATCCGGCACACGGCAGAATGCTGAGGGAGCTGAGTTCGAAAAGGAGTCGGATAAAACAAGCTCTACCTAGCAGAAGACTCTATCTCGGCCGGCGAGACTGTAGAGTCTCGTTGCTGGAGGTTAGAATAAGGAGTAAACATCGGAAGGGACCATGACCTGATGTTGGTCGACGGCAGGTCGGCAAGCGGTACCAATCCTTCTGATATAGATAATAGAGCAGCAGGGTAACATCTAGGAGTTGAGACTGATCCGGGTTCTGAGGGCATCGTCGCGCCTACTGACGGACCGGATAGCGTAATGGATCATTCACGGATGGGAATCCGACCGACTCGACTCTGAGGGTCTACTAAACGTGAACAGGCTCTTGGCGTTGTTTGAGATAACGAATATGCTATTAGCTGGTTATGAGCCGCGATTTTGTGGTAATACTCGTGGGCGCATAAAGATTCTGTTCATTCTATTGCCTGATCACCATCTAGGGTTACAATCGGCTACTTTTAGCTCTACGAAGAGGTTTAAGCTTTATCAACAATTGCAATCAATTTGCACTATAGTCAAGTGATAGAGCCGTTGTACCTATAATCACGATTTTATCCTGTTGGTCGCAATTCAGGGCTTGGCTTCATATATATAGAGTTGTTGGTTGTAATCAATTTCCAAAGAGAGGGGATGATAATCGGGGTCAATATGTAAACCCCTGATCTGCTTGGAGAATGTTACAAGATCTCTTGGAGATCGTGGGGGGAGTTCTTGAACGCTGCAACTCAAGTCATTCGTGCCAAGACTACTAGATGCATGCGACACATCCCATCTTCTTAAGCTTGTCGAATAGTAGATACAGATACTAGGATTCCCATTCCAGATGTTGTATGATAGAATACAAGGCGATGTTTGAGGTGGAACGTATCAATTGAAACGAATACCATTTTTCTCGCGGCAGTTCGAGTGCGCGCTGTCCGAGCAACCCCTGACGTGCCATGCATTTCTCTCATCCAGGTTCTTCCTCATACGGAACTGTCGCAGGTGTGGGATCCAATCATGCAGGCCAGCTTCAGGGCGACTATTATATCGCCGGCTTCATAAGCAAGAATGACACCCTTCCTACTCTTCGAGTCGCAACTACGCGGAACGTGTGAATACCCGGGGACGAGCGGTTCTATCATAATGTTACCCGTGTTTGCGTTTCTAGCAACTCGCGTGTACTGAAGTATACTGCTTACGCCGACTAATCGTGTTTACAATACGATATGTCGTTGATGTCCCTGACGATAAAAGTCGAGGATTGCAGTGTTCTCGAGTATCAATAGTGATGAGTTTGTATGCACTCAAGCGCTCACATAGAACTAAGACCAATATCAAAGATTCGTATGAAAGGTCCGAATAAGCTGTGAAGTCTGAATTGCGGAGGGATGGGGGCCAACTTCAATTTGTCGGAGTATTATTTCGCAGTTCTTCATGCTATCGTATGTCCTTGTTCATTACAAACCATACTATTGTGCTGCTACTGAATGTTGACACGAGGGAGATGAAAACGGACGATTCGAAACATCAATCATAACGCTCCAGTTACCGCACAATCGCTTTCCGAAATGATGCAGCGCAGCTGAGAAGACGGTGCCACTTCCCCTTAGCTGCGTTCACGTGGCCACACGGAATGCGAGTTACCTCCAAATTGCCCCTTAGACTTGGCTGTCTGCAATTCAGCTACACTTGGTAACTTTGGACTCCTCGTGTCTTCCGCTTGAAATGGCTTATCTTGTGCATACCAACTTCCTCTTCATTGTCATGTTCTTGAGCTCACCAGGTGCAAACCTCCCTCTCTTACTCCGCCCCGACCCTTCCTTCTAGGTCTGATCTATTGGATCCCCGGAGATGTGGTCTTCGTTGATCAAATTTACGGCTTTAATCCAGCGGCGATCCGGCGTTCTCGAGTTGTCTGTTTGGAATCACAGTCCATCGCTCCTCAGAAGATGCTACTTCTACGGCTATATTCACGATTCGTTTCACGATGTATTCCCACCTTCTCGGCTAAAGATACGTCCTATATATATCAATCGAGACTTTTCCGAACCAAATGTTCCAGTCACTATCTGCTATCGTACTAGGCATCCGATTGCGAGCAGGCTCACCAGGCCAAAGGGCCACGGCTGCTATGGCTGTTGTAACTGAGGCAAAGCTTGAGGTCTTTGAACGGAAGTTCAAAAGCCATAGAGCAAAGTTAGTTCTTAAAGCTGCATTTCGAAGCCTATTATGAGCTACCGAGTTGTAGTACCATTCGCAATAATTACTCTTCTAGATGACTGTGGCAAACACTCCATCGCGTACACTGACACGCGAAAGGCGCACAGACAATACTGAGACCTTGATCGAGCTGTATAAATTCATTGTAGTTAAGCATAAAGCACCAATACTCCTGCCCTCCCCACCAGCAAAAGGGTAGCATCTTAATGCATGCAGCAAATAACAGACATCTGTCGTCGTTTCTAGGTAGCGCCAAACGCATTGTCGTAGATCTTCGCTCTCATGGAGGCTTTTCCGATGGGCGAATCGATACACAAATCAGCTAACATCAAGTGAACTCTGATATATTCAGGAGTCATACGAGACCGTATAACCTAGCGCGTCTCCCAAATACGAGGTGCGGAGAGGACTGTCAAATTTACGCAACAACGAGTGAAAATTTTACCCTCAGGTTTCCGCAGAGGAATTGGTATCCAACCCCAGTATTGAATTTCAAGTATGAGAATAATTATGGTGACATCTTGGGTATTATCCTGAGGTGGTACAGAAACACATTAGTGCTGATCAATTAAAGCCTAGTAAGCGGAAGTGCCTAAGGCATTAAGGTTGAAACCATATGCTACGTTACACGAACCTACTAACCTAGGTTAGTAACTATATAGGAGAATAAAAGCGAATTACAATGGTCTATCCGGAGATCATCTTGTGTTTGTGCTAGTATGATCATAGAGGCATTCTTATTGGAGCATGCGTTCTCTGAATCAACCTCCGAGACCAGTAGATCAATCAAGCTTGAAGCATCGATTTGTTTTCGGCCCTCTGGCAGCTGAATGAAGATCGACATTGTTAATCCAAGTCCAGATTCAAACAAGGAGGGTTGAGACATGGTGTTATGTGCAAGTTAAGCACGTGTCTTGATTTCGCAGAAGCTTTAAAAACCGTTCCTGTTTAAGTCGTACCTGATACAGGTATAGTATGACGGGAAAAGTTCCATCACTACCGACATCTTAGCGACAGTCATTGCTCGCATCTCTCCCTAATAAAAATCGTGGCACCCAAGCACATGATCAAAGTATTCTTGTTTAGGGTCGAGTCTAATATGTAATCTATTTAGCCCAATGTTGTAGCCGAAGCATGGCTATCCGTTTACTCTATCGCGTCGATGGCTGTATATACACGAACCGGTATTTTGATGATACGCACACTAATTCTATCATAACTGGCAGTTTCTCATGACAGAAGTGAACGAGACTCCATTGTTTTCTTGAGTCTCGGCGGTGAAGTGGAGTGAATTCGTCTACTGTCGAATAACCACCACACATTGTGTATCCCGTCATTGCCTTGCTCTTGCCCAATACCTCAACGAGAAAGTTTTGGTCGCTGCTCGCTGGATCGGCTGTTGATTGATTGGTACTGTGTTCTGGTCTGAAGTCATGAACACAGTATCCTTCTGTTGGTTGTGTAGTGGATCGTATATGCAAGATCTCGCTAAAGTGGCCCAAGACTGCCTAGCTGCTCAGAAGCACACTTTCTGTGCCGTCTAATAATAGTCGAGGCACGCAAGCGTTCAATCATGGCCGTTCACACTAATGTCAGTAGATGACATGATTGCCAGTGTGGCTTCAGGCTTTCTGATATGCGAGGCATGGTGAGTAGCGAATCGAGCACTGGGAACGATTTCAATGGTTTGTTGCTCCCAACATGGATCGATCTGACGTGCGAGCTCGACCACGAAATACTACGAACCATATATACGATGCAAGGATCATTTATCTTGAGACTTAGATTGCTCTGGTTTGGATGAGGGCTCGGGCTCTTCAGACGCTTTGGCTTCTTTTTGTATTGCCTCTTGGACTTGCCAAATCGCTCTATCCAGCTCAGTCTCGAGCTCCGGAACTTTGAGAGCCCGTGCTACTTTACGACCGCTGTCTTGCGTTAAGAGAAGTCGCTCTGGTGGTAGTGAACTGTTTTGACTCTGGTCTAAAGACTGAGTCGAGTGATTTAGTTGTTCTTGTGAATTTGAGGGGAGGAGATGCTGGGAATAGATTGCGTCCAAGGCTTCAGATGGCCACAAAGTGAAAAACTTGTTGTCTAAAAGCCATCGAAGGTGTTTGCCCCCAGCAAGGGCTCGGTAGTGGGACCAAGCCCGGTAAACCAGGTAGAAGAAAGGAAGATTGGGAATTCTAGACACAGGAAATTAGTCACTGACGGGAGACAAGCCGTACTAGACAAGGGAGTCTATCTAGGCAGCGGGGGTGCTCGGCGCTTACATGGGCACCAGCGCAAAGGGCGCGCTGAGGGGCATTCCGACGAAACACCATATCATCCTGGACCGGTGCAAGACATGCCGCTCGGTAGCAAGGGCGCGCAGGATCTCGGGCGCCCTCGTGGCGGAGATAATTGACGGCGGGAACACGAGGTGGTGTTTCTCCTTGCCTATAATGTCCTCCTGCCGCCGTCGCGCTGACAGCGTGGGCACCGACTTCAGCCCCCATTCCTCGTAGGGAATTCTGCGGAGCGCTCTGTTGCCGTAGTTGACCACCGACTTCTGCCAGCCGCTCTCTTTTTCTTCCCAGCTGGCCCAGAGCCTTGCCGCGCGCGATGTAATCTTGTCGATCCGCGACTGCTTATCCGACGGCAGCGCTTGCAGCTTCTGGCAGTATAACAGCGTCCGCCGGGTCGATATGGGGAGAAGAAACAGCCGCATCTTTTTGCGCCGAAGCTTGGTCGAGAGGACACGAAGATGCGAGTGCTGGTGAGCAAGGTCGAGGGTCAGAGGGCAAGCCGTAGTCGGCCGTTGTCGCCTGTTACAGCGCCGGGAACCGTGTAATATAGGCAATTGCGTATGCGACGTGCCTCGTATCACGACATAGCGAGAGATGGCGCTCGAATAGGTCTGTGAATCTATGTTGTTGTCGTTTGCTGTGCATCGGCTTTTCGCAATGCAGGCTGGTGGGGTACTGCTTGGTCGTCTACGCATAGGCGTTGCGGTTAGTGAAGCTTGGCACCATAGGGATGGTTCTGTGTCACCTGAAGAAAGTACTAATTAAGGTAAGGTAATAGGGCTCAACAGGCACACTCAGATCAGGTTAGTGGTGCTAGTTCAAGTAATGACGTATCACCTATACTAGGTAACACGGATACCGGTGCAATTCCAACGCGTACAAGCGCAAATGCTCTTCCGGCCTATTTCTTGTATTTCATCGCATATGTATTTTTGTGTAGCTTGTCGTACGTTAGGTCAGCATTCTTGAAATTAACACTCGAAAAGCCGACCGGGCTTGGATACACTTTTAGATGTAGCCAGCGAGGTGAGATATCATTCACGCTACCTATTACCTGGTATTATCCGCGAAGCTGACTGGCTTTAAGTTGTGAGATACTGGTATCACCTGCAGGCATGCTGACATGTGCCTATAAATGGTAGGCTGGGTCGGCAGGCACCTAATCTGTACATGACTTAGCGCGGAAACGACCCACCCCATGACCACACACGGCTAGCTGCCGGGCGTTCTCTCGTCGCCGTCTCACGTCCTCTCTGTATCTTCTTGTTTTGACGCCCTTTTCTCAGGCGGCGCTTCGCTTCTTCAGGTGGCCACATAAGTCGAGAGACGCTCACTCGAACGCCACATCAAATCCCTTCATTTATTCTTTTTATCTCTTCGCTCTGTCTCTACTGCTCCTACTTACAGTCTTAATCTTCAAATCGCTCACGGCGTTTCGGCTGTTACATTACTTTTGTTTACGCAACCCCAGGGCGATCAGCTGGGGTTGCATCTACGGTTCATCCACTTGTTTCATCCAAGAGCATTACTAGCTCTAGACCCGCGGCGCACCACATGAAATCCGCAACATATTAGCAACTGTCGCGGGTTTGAAGGTTCTCGCACATTGGTGGTTGGTGGCCGGTGGCAGGGTTGGGCGTTGTTAGATAAGCCCATCCAAGTTCCACACAAGGTTTCATTCCCGCCTAACCACACGGTCATGGCCTGCGGCCACCCATTTCCTGCAACGATAACGTGATTGAATCGACTGCTAGAACATATATTTGCTGTTCTCAACTTCCTGGTTCTCATGGGCGTAGTGTTGGCTTCGGAATGGCCACGAACCGACTGAGAGCCACGGTTCCTGCTTGGGTGGAGTTATATGATGAGGAGGTCCATGGTCCCCAGTCGGAAAGCTCGGTTCAACCCCCACAGCCGAGTGTTCGCCCTGAACAGAACCGGGGATCTCATTCGCTGAAGCGCCGCGTCTCGAAAGATGGCTATGTCGAGTGGGTGGACGAGAAGCACGGTCGTGTCTCCAAACTGCCGGTATTCTTGAGGAAGCGAGCTGATCGACCTGGACGACGATGGGACCACTTACGAACTTCTGAGCCCGTTATTATGGGGCTTGGCTATCGCGCGCCCGATGAGGATCCTTACGACAGATGGCGTGATTTCATTCATTCTTCGTCTTATGGCCGGGCCTCACATGATCAGTATGAAGTGGTCAGCCAGGCTGTATTAGATCAACTCATGCCGGGCCTCGATGCACCGGTACGGACCCCATTGCATCCGCTTGATGCAAAGACCAATAGGTCTCGGAAGAGTGCCTGGTTCATGCGGCTCGGGAACTTTGTCCTCAGACATCCTATCGCGCCACTGATATTTCGTCTTATTGTTCTCATAACTACCATCTCGGCCCTGGCGTTGGCGACAGTCATTTACAGGAGGAAGAAACTTGGAAACAAGCCAGAGACATCACAAGCCCTTGTTGCTATTATTATCGACTCAATCGCGATTCCGTACATATTGTACATGACATGGGACGAATACACGGGCAAACCGCTGGGCCTGCGAGCCCCTGCCCAAAAAATATCACTCACACTTCTCGACCTGGTTTTCATAGTCTTAAAATCCGCAAGCACCTCTTTAGCGTTCGAAGCCCTGGTATATCATAGCGGAGATGGGAAGGCGCCGACGACTGACGAGACGGATCAAGAGGTGGCATCCCTGAACCTGGCCAGGGGACTGGCGGCGTTGACTTTAGTTGGGTTGATTGCTTGGATCCTGAATTTCACTATTAGTGTTTTCAGACTGGCGGAGAAGCTGGGTGGCATAGAAAACACGCCTGACAACTAGAAATCTTAATTCGTTATATTGAATAAGCATGAGGTCCTAGTATCCATGATACTAGCAGGAGTTCTTTAGCCAGGGTTTTTATTGGACCGACCAGAGCCCGTCAAATAATGCCTCCCTAGATGTTATATGTTATTGATATTAGTAAAGTATTGATGTGAAGAACTAGTTTATGATTTGTAAGGGTGGCAGCTCCCCACGTTCGCGAGAGATGCCTGTACAACTAGACAAGACATGGGGTGTAGATGATACCGTACCTGGCGATCTTTTACATACATAGGTAGACACTTGCAAAATAGTGTAGGTACATACCTTTGCAGATGACAAGATGAGGGGCGATACGAAGTACATGTCCGTAGAATCAGGCTGCACTACGGTACTCTGTAGTGTGCATATGTCTAGTTGGCTCCTTGAGACCCCATATTACTCAACTATTTACTGGTTTAGGCAGAATCAGATTCTGTTTAAGTAGGAACGCGCCTACCTTAGATAAGCAGACAGCCAGCAACTTCCTACTCAAAAAGGCAACTAACGGGCCTTATGCAGACCTGTGGATGGCTACTGCCTACAACAGCAGCCAATCATTTCGTGTTACTTGACTACTACTGCGTATCCGCCGGAATTACTGTGCTGCGCACCTAACAAGCAAACCAGGCCTAACTGCCTGGGCCAACTTAACCAAAGGTGGGCTGCTCATTCTCTACATCAACCTACCTAATCACAATCAGCCTCCTTCGTCTAAGCATCGTTGAGCCTGTGTTCTTACAACCGTGCCCGCGGTTCTTCTTTTCCCTGGGCACATCGTCTTCTCTCCGCCTCTTTACCTTCGCGCCCTCCCTTTGTGATTTGTTTCCTCCGTCTGGTTTCCAAGTCTCCCCGCCTTTTCGTCTGTCCACCCTCCGTGTCCGCCTTTCTGCCTCGCGGCCGGTCTGACTTTGACGGCGCCAACTCGACCTGCGCCCTGCGCCCTGCGCCCTGCGATCATCCGACTAGCCAAAGTTTGCAAGCGCTGTCGCGGATCTGCTTGTTTGCCCCCGACTTCGGTGGCTGCGAGTGCCCGAACTGCGAGCCGCACATCGCGCTGCGACCTCACGGCTTCTGCCCCAGACTAAACATCAGCGCCGGTATCAGTGTCGGAGTCGAACTCAGCCGGCGACACGAGCATCGCTGGCGTTGGATTTGACGTCGGCGTCGAATCGAGAGCAGCGATCTTGGCACCGAGCTTACTGCTCACGCAAAGTAGCAGAAAATTATTGAAAGCACTGCTTAGGGACGAATTAGGAGACTTCGCAGGGGAGCTCGTCCTTGACTCTACAAGCGGTCTCTCATTCTCGTAGTGCGTCGCCGCCCTGTCTGATCGACCGAGATATTCTCGATATACAGATACAAGCCGCCCGATATACACACACGCCCCCCTCATACAAACATACACACAAGCACATACACTCGCCCAGGGAAGACGCGACTTGTACATAACATAAATGCGGGTTTGCACAAGCACAGTCCGCGTCGGCTTCGAATACGTCGGCTTCGAAAATACACTACATCGTACTGTCCCGGACGTTTCTGGGCGCTTCGCTTACAGGCTTTTAGTACTCGACCGGCGTTGAATGATCTATCCCTTTCTGCCGGCGACTTTTACTCGACCGGTAGTGAACAGTCCATTCATTTCTGCCGGCGACTTTTACTCGACCGGCGTTGAACAGTCCATTCATTTCTGCCGGCGACCCTCTGTTTACGCTTCACTCCTTGCTCTCGTTCCAACCCGCCATCAAAAAAAATTTCACCCTTGCCTATAACTCTGTATTGTCAACCCGGCCTCTTATTTCGATACAGTGACCCTTCGGTCTTTTCGGGCCTATCATCCTTGTCTGGTGTGCTAACTAACACCTGAAAACGAGCTTCAAGAACAGCAACAGCGAATCGAAGGCTACTTTGTGCGGTATCGTTTGGGCTGCATAATACTTCCCCGATAAAATGGCACCCACCGCCACCATGGCTCGGCTAATCCAGATGCCCCCGCAGCCGAATAGGGAAGATATCGAGGCCACGTACGTTGATGTTTTCTAATATATCCCTCGATTCGATTCAATTCTGGTCTAGCTAATGCCTATCAGATGGAACTATCTTCAGCTTGGCATAACTAAGATTATGACAAACCTCCAGGATGGCATGGATATGACGGCGGTATGTTCGCAATGCTTCCCAGGAGATGGACGTGGTGCTAACTAATCTTATAGTACATGGGTATTTACACGTATGCCTCTCCACTCACCGACTTGAGCGAAACTAATTATTTCCAGAGCGGTACATAACTTCTGCACGTCGCAGAAGGCCACCAGCATGGGCGGAACTGGCGTGGGGCAGGCTCATAGGGGAGGTAAGGCCCTGAGCTTGTGTTCGGATGATTGTGACTATGGGCTGACAACGATGCAGCCCACCTCCTTGGCGAAGATCTATACCGCAAGCTGAAGGAATACCTTAACCACCATTTGGCAGAGCTGTACCAGGAATCGAAAGCTCATACGGATGAGGCTCTCCTCGCGTTTTACATCCGGGAATGGGATCGTTATACGGTCGCTGCTAAGTTCATACACCATTTATTCCGGTACCTTAATAGGCACTGGGTGAAGCGTGAGATGGACGAGGGCAAAAAGTATACCTACGATGTCTACACATTACATCTCTGCCAATGGCGCACCGAGCTCTTCACCCTAGTCCATGAGAAGGTGATGAGCGCCGTGTTGAAGCTGGTGGAAAAGCAACGAAATGGAGAAACCATCGAGCATGGCCAAATAAAACAGGTGGTTGAGTCCTTCGTGTCTCTCGGCCTCGACGAGCAAGACGCTTCCAAGTCTACTCTAGAGATCTACAGATCTCACTTCGAGAAGCCTTTTCTCGCTGCTACCAAGGCGTTTTATCAGGCGGAATCTAAACAATTCGTGTCTGAAAATAGCGTCGTTGAGTACATGAAGAAGGCCGAGACTCGATTGGACGAGGAGGAGGAGAGAGTCCGCATGTATTTGCATAACGATATCGCCTCAACGCTACGGAAGACGTGCAATGAGGCTCTTATCGCTGAGCATTCAGCATTGCTGCGAGACGAGTTTCAGGTGCTTCTAGACAACGATCGCGAAGAAGACATGGCGAGAATGTATAAGCTCTTGTCGCGAATCCCCGAAGGCTTAGATCCGTTGCGGCAGAAGTTTGAGGCTCACGTGAGAAATGCTGGCTTGGCGGCAGTTGCGAAAGTGGCCTCGGACGCCGAGAAGCTTGAGCCCAAGGTTTATGTCGAAGCTCTGCTCGAGACACATACACAATACCAGACATTAGTGAAACGGGCTTTCACCGATGAGCCCGAATTTACTAGGTCGCTCGACAATGCTTGTCGAGAATTCGTCAACCGGAACGAAATTTGCAAGGCAGGATCTAGTAGGTCCCCTGAATTATTGGCCAAGTATACGGATGTCCTACTACGCAAGAGTGGGACAGGCGTGGAGGAAGCTGAGCTTGATGGGACATTGACACAGATAATGACTGTCTTCAAATACATTGAAGACAAAGATGTCTTTCAAAAGTTTTATTCGCGCATGTTAGCAAGGCGCCTTGTGCATAGCAACTCGTCGTCGGATGACTCGGAGACGAGCATGATTAGCAAACTGAAGGAGGCTTGTGGCTTCGAGTATACGAACAAACTACAACGCATGTTCCAAGACATGCAAATCTCGAAAGATCTCAATACAGGCTTCCGGGACCATACGAAAGGGATTCAGTCAGACAAGCAGCCGCTGGATTCATCATACTCCATCTTGGGAACCAGCTTTTGGCCTTTGACGGCACCCCACACAACATTCAATCCGCCAGCAGAGATTCAGACTGATCTCGACCGGTTCACTCTATACTACAAGAATAAGCATGAGGGCCGCAAACTTACATGGCTCTGGCAACTTTGTAAGGGCGAGGTCAAGGCTGGATATTGCAAAGCTGCCAAGACGCCTTACACATTGCAAGTCAGCGTGTATCAGATGGCAATTTTGTTATTGTTTAATGACAAGGATACCCAGACCTACGAGGATATCTTGTCTGCTACACAGTTGACACCCGAGGCACACGATTCCGCAATGGGAATCTTACTGAAAGCCAAGATTCTTCTGATGAGACCGGACGGCGACAAACCTGGACCTGGCAAAACTTTCCACCTCAACTATGACTTCAAAAGCAAAAAGATTCGAGTCAATCTCAACATCAATACGAAGACCGAGTCTAAGCAAGAAGAGGTTGACACAAACAAGACGATTGAGGAGGACCGCCAACTAGTATTACAGGTAAGATACATGCTAATCGGATACAAGGTTTCCTCTGTACTAACTCTGCGCGCAGTCTGCCATCGTGAGAATCATGAAGGCCAGAAAGAAGATGAAACATACCGTCCTGGTCAGTGAGTGTATCAGCCAGATCAGATCGCGTTTCGTTCCCAAGGTCGGTGACATCAAAAAGAACATAGAGATCCTGCTTGATAAGGAGTATCTCGAGCGATTGGAAGATGACGAACTTGGCTACCTGGCATGAGGCGGGTCCTTATCAAGAAATGAGCCGGCTGATCAATACGCCGCCGGTCCCATTCACCACCATGGTTTTCAAGGGCATGTCTATCACGGAACAAAACGTTTGAGGCAAGTTATCTCTGGGATTGTAATTATGCATGATAGCCGCCTCTTTCCTGTCTCGAAACGAACCAGGTGGCTATCACTGGGCTTACAACAGCCTATCGTCGATGATTGCTTTTCGCCATGACTATAGAGTATGAGGCGAAGGCTAGAAGTCATAGCAAGACCTTCTCGGATCCGGCTTAACATGCCGGCGAAAGGTCGGCGATCGTCAAACTGGGAAAACCGAGGAGATGGAAAGTATTGCGGTCGATGCAAGATGTCTACGGTGGAGGGAACTAAAGAATGGGAAGCTGTTATATGTCCTTTGAAGGATTTCCTGGTCCGCTGGAAAAAGATGGGGAATGACGGGAACCACATTTCACATCAAGCAGCCAAAACCCAGCAGCAGGAGGCTGACCCGACTGTCTCAAGGGACACAAAGCACAAAACATGCGGAGGAATAGAGTGTCGCTGATGGTAAGTGAGGATTAGAGTCCCCTAAGCTAGCCAGTGGGAAAGCTGCCCCGTTAAAGCAAGGCACTTAGTTAAGTAGGTTGCCTAGCAAGCTAGATAGGCCAGCTTGTCTGTGTTGTTATAGGGCATTATAGAGTGAATGGACACAGCTATCTACTTGACCTGTCTTTGACGGGTGTTACCCTAGGTAATCGTGCGTGTATGGAAAAAGACGGTAATCAGTGCGATGATTTTTATTCTGTAGAAGAAAATAAATGGTTATATACCGCGCCGTACGTATTTATCTGGTATGATTCTCGTCCCTCTCTCCCTCCCCCTCTGTCTCCCTCTCTGTGTGTGTGCCATTATGTATTGTACTACATTAACGACTGTACAACTCCGTGCAACTCTATTATGACCTACGATACTGATATATATATCAACTTTATGAGCTTAACTATTCAATCGGTATAAGTATTGTTGTGTGGGGGGACATGGGTGGAAGAACTGCCTGCTCTTTCAATTGGAATCAGAAACTTTAAATATATACATATTTTACTTTTTGCTTTATAGAAACAGTTTTGTACCCTGTTCTGTCAATAGGATAGCAATATGAATAAGCAGGCAAGGAACGAAAGGAGAAATTTCGCGATAACTTTGGGTTAACAACTACACCCCACTACATTTGACTTTATGGCGGCTGGGATAGCTCTCTGGTGTCTACACAGAGAAACATTACGGCTCGGGAGGAACCTAGAAAACAGAACTTGTCTACCACACACTGCGCGCATACTTTTAAAACTCGAAGCCTGTCATAGTGGATGGATCAATTAGCGCCTTCGGAATCAATTGTGCATGCAACCTGCGAAGAACACATGTTATATAGATTTGTGAATATGAATGTAATTTGTCTATATACATGTGAGTATATACCAACCGGAGCTCCGCCGAGTCCTGGTGTTCGTAGCGGTGGTCATACAGAATAACTCATATTAGAGTATCCTGTTGTCCTGTCCTAGCTCGAGAAACCCATTCGAGGTACGAGGGCCCCGCGTGCCGCTGTTCTGGGAGTTCGGTGTATGTGTCAAGCCAAGTGGACTTGGCTGAGAGAGATTGTGTCTCTTTGGTTCATTCCCATCATCGGTTCGAGCATTCATACATTGTAGTTAGTCTCGATAGAATTCGTGTATGAGCATAGACACTCTTGTTAAGCGAGGCTCCATGAACAACCGCCGCTCGTTATTACAGCGCCTCGGCCCCGCCTCTGCATGAGCACTATCACTTGAAGTATTAGTTTATTTGTTAGTCTAATCGTGTGCCATTATTCATATCTCATCATGTACCAGGGCCGGACTATTTAGCCTCGACCGGGTTTATAGTAACAGGCTGGACAGCCTCCTCGCCGATTTCGTGGGACTCTTTCGCCTCTGCCATTGTCTCGTCTCGTTCTGAAGCTGTGGGCTTGCGCGGGCTCGTGGGATTTGATGGCCCGCTCTCTTCTCCTGATACCACCCCATCAAGCACGCTTTCACTGAAGCTATGTTGAGTCAAGGGTCTACCCTTGTCGTTGTCTTCGCTTTCCCTGCGAGGTGGACTATCCGTCAAAACTGGCGCGACACCAGCAAAGCCGCTAGTAGACAGCGTGGGACTACTAAGAGCTGTCCCGTTTTTCTCACTGCCGGAGTCGCTCAACGTGTTGGTCGTAATGTTCCTTGACTTGCGCACACTGCCGAAGCCCCAGCCACCGCCAGAACTACCATTGCTCGAACCCGATCGGCCCCAGCCTTCCTTTCGCTTCTGGCCCGCCCATGTTGTCCAACTGCCGATATACGCGCTGGCCCTGGTCCCAACGGTTTGTTGTGTCTTGGCTGCATCCACTTTATATCCGTTCTTGTCTGCACCGAGTTGTTCGGCTCTGCTCTCATCGGCACGTTTTCTCTGAGCCTCTCGTAAAGTCTCCATATCGGCGTAAAATTTATTGAAGACTGCAGAGCGTATGGTTAGTCGCCAGGATCTTGAGTACGGTTGCCACTCTAGAAAGGTGAAAGCTCGGAGATATCATTTTGGCCTGCACCAAGATACATGCCCTTCAAGCAACCAGAGCTGGAAAAATAACCGTGGCGGGTACTTACGAGTGCTTGCTTTTTCGCGTCCCGCTGCTAGATTCCTGCCTAGAACTTCTTTACCCACGGCGAACCTCTCGTCTAGATGCAGATCTTGCACTTGTTGTTGAATCCGCCGTTGGATATCATCGATACTTAGGCCTCCAGCGCATGGATGCCTCGGCTCGACAATATCAAAGAGGTGAGAGTCGGTGTTCATATTCCAAACACGATAGTTCTCAGTTCTCATCCAATATTCGATCCATTCGTTGCCAAAATCATAAGAGGGGTCTCCCTCAATATGTGGAAGCATGGCTTTCGGGTTGCCGGTGTTCTGAGAAAGATAATTGCGGTATTTGACGGCCGAGATCAGCGATAGGAGGTATTCTTCGAATTGGAGCCGAATAAACTCTTCGCTTCCGCGGTAGCCCATTGTTTTCGGACGCTGTGGGTTCGCATCGTCCCAGGTATCGTTTACTTCTTGGGTGATAAAGTCAATCCACCTCCTATCAGAATGCGAGAGGGCGAGAGCGCTGCGGAGTGATGGGGAGGTTATGTTGATAGTGTCTTCGTCGAGATTGATAAGGATATCACTATATCGGTCCCTTTGTTGTAATAGTAATGAGTTGGTGCTGCCGACGACGTATGATTTGGTGCCAAAATCGGCGAGAAGATCAAGCTGCTGGAGTGGTGTATAAGGCCCAAATAAGCTCCCCTTAGTTATTGATTAGTCTCAGCTCCGTATGTCTTGAGGGTTCCTTACCTTGCCAAAAATTTGGAGAGGCAATCCCATGTAGGCAAGCAACGAGTTTCGGTCACTAGTCCGTAAGCTCGTGGGCCGGGATAACTTCGCTTCGTAACTATTCATGTCTGGCCCCGCGGAATCTTGCAGATTTCTCAGTAGCCCGGGTATCAGAGATATCAGAGAGAATTGCATCATGCAAAGTCGCTCACACCGTGAGCCGAAGAACAGCATCTAGAACAAAGTTAAAAGCTTGACAAGTGACCTTGGCCAAAAGATACTCACTTTAGGTTGTAAGAGACAGCATTTCAGCAAGACAAGCGTCTGCCATCGAAACTCTCTCACAAGCTCTCGGAGACTCATGCCTAGATATTGATCGCGATCCACTTCTTCGCTCAGCTGTCCCCGTTCCTTTTCATCAGCCAGGCTCTCCTGGAACCGTCGCAGAATTTCGGTATCGGTAAATTCGCGTTGCATGAACCACGCACTTGTCACTACGGACAAACGCTCTCGCAACATGCCGAAGAATTGTGGGGTATCGGCTATGACAACGACGGCTTTCTGGACGGTAGAACGTGTGACGTCAGGTGGCCTGACAAGCAGTTGGGAAGCATCCATCTGCCTTGTGCACGATATACCAAATAGCGATGTTGCGGGGGCATCTTCGCTGGCGGGTCGGACCAGAGTGAAGTAGGAAAAATCTTCGGTGGACCTAGAATGATCGTTTTCGGGTCAGCTCCTTATCCACCTTGCTAATACGGGAAGAGGCAATACGAACGCGTGAGCGCCATCACTCAAGGCCATGAACGGCAGAAGACTCCAGTCCCATTCTGCTGCTGGGTCCCGGCCCTCGTCCACACCAAACCATCTTTCAACCTCGGGTCCTCGGTGGTGGTGAAAGTCGACGACGGCCACTAGAGGGACGAACCCCGACCGCTCGGCGTCGCCGTTACTCGGAGTAGCGCCGTTGCTCGCAACAGCATCATTGTCAACACTGGCCATGGCGACGGTGGAATAGCGAGGGTGAGCTGGGCTGAGAGGTTGAATGTCGCTTAGAAAAAAGCCAGAAATCCGAAATCGGCCAGGGTAGAGCTGGGTTATTGTGCAGCTGGCGAGAAACAAAGCCGGCGGTCAAGCAGACCCGACGAAGTGGTATGGCAAGACACTGGTACAGCTGGGGCGTGTGTCGATGACGCCAGCACCTGAGCTAGAGTGAAGTAGCAGAGACACACGACATTCCACTCAAACGAAGCAGGCAGAGATGGCGGTTTTGGCAGCTCGCGATGACATAGAGGTTGAATCAGTTCAGTCCAAGGTCCCCATCCGTCGGTAATATGCTGCAGGTGAGAGTGTTCGATGACAGGGGGGATCAGGATGAATAAAGTTGCCCGGCAAGCAGACTGGCAGAAGCCGGCTGAAAAGACAAACCCGTGCACTAGATGGACTAAAGAATAAGTCGAGTTGGCTGTTGCTCGTCGGGTCAAGTAATTGGCCAATAGTTGTTAAACTAACCGACTACCGGGACCAAGTGAATTATTGAATATCCACGCACGTCCAGTCCTAGTTACTGAGTTATAGTGTTGTCGAGCTAGGTAAGTCCTTGAAAGACCGCCATGTGCAATATCAGGACCAGCTACCGCATGGTTTAGGAAGTTCCTAAGGCCTATCCGTGCACCAATATGGGAAGAGAGAGGAGCATCGAGATAGCCATTCGCAGAGGAAAAAAAAATAGTTGATGAATGACATCGGATATGGCAAGGGTAGATAGAAACGAGGTGGGGCCGGGAAAAAACTATGGTTACATCCATCAGCTCTCATCAGGGGAGCTACGCCCGGTACAGGTGCGACCTACCCTGCCTGCCTACGCTGCAACTACCACTAAGATAGCCTCTAGACTCCAGGGCTCCTCTGCCATTATGGCACTGCCTAGTATGGTGTTATTGGCTCATCAACCCAGCACCCGATAATAGATCTTCCACAGCTTCCACGCAGCAAATGCTTCCAAGGTTCCCAGCGGTTATTGCAGACCGCCCCGCCACCCCACCATCCCCCTCACTCGGTACGAGACTTCGACCTACAAAGTACGGTACAGTCCCTAAAGGACGCTGCAGTCTGGCTGTCCTTGGCGTAGCGAATAGGTTGCACTAGTGCCAGCGAGCAGACGGGTTCATCCCTGTTCATCCTTCGCAGGCGTCTTTCTGACAAGTTTGACTCACTCACACGACTCCCCAATACCGACGGGGCGTCTTGCGGCTTAAGACAGCAATGCTCGAGACAACGGCCGCTACCTAGTAGGCTACCTAAAGTATATAGGTCGTTGTGAGTGGCTCGAGGATAAACAAAACGAATAGCATGCAATGGCCTATTGCCGCCGTCCCATTCTGTAACGGCATTCGAAGGCATCCGAGCCTATCATTGGGCCGCTCGTCTGACCCGTAGCAGGGACGTGGCAAAAGCATGCCACCTGTCTTGCATTGCATAAACGACGCGCATTACCTCTGCCTCTGCCTCTACCTCTGCGTAGACCTCGACTTCGACCTCCTAGGCCACGGCATGGGCATTGGAGCATGGGGCATGGAGAATGGAACATTGCCTATGCGTATTCTTTTCTAGTCCGCCTTTTTCGCTTGCACATGGACCAATCTGCACGGCGCGAAGCGTCTACCACTCCGGACCCTGTCCAGCTATTGCAGATAGATAGATATACTAACCGAAACAGATAGACAGACAATTTCGATCGCATGAGTAGATAGATAGATAGGCCTTATGTATTGGTTGGCATCGACTCCCGTCCTACCAGCCTTTTGTCCGTTTCATCTGAGGGGCGAACGCGAACGCGAACGCAGATAATCAAGCGATCTGAGATCTAACCGTTGACCGCCAACGCATGTCCAAATAGCTCCGCATAAACCACCATCGTGAGTCTATTACCATAGGTAGAGACTGATTATGTAGATAGATAGTGGGATTGCGGTTTAGTCTACTTGCATGGTCTTGTGCCAGAGGTAAATATGTAAATGCTATCAACACCACCCTTACGCACGCACATACACACATACACGCGCGCATGCAACACGATTTCTCTCTTGTGGTGGGTAAAAGTGCACCATCTTTGCTTTATTCCGTGCAGCATCTCGTAAACATGAATTATCGCCGCACTGCAGCAGCAGTAGGGTCGTTTTGTCCTGACGTCCGGGACTTACATGCACGTATACTACTCTCACCACCACCAACCTCCAAAACATGCAGCAATGACGGAGCTCGTATGCAAAACATCTGCGATCCCACGCTCGCCTCCCTAGCTCCGTCGCCACATACAACCATAAATATACATATACACATGAACAAAAACATACATACATCCATAAATACGCACACACATACGTACTTACGTACATACTTAGGTTCTTCTACAGTCTATATCTGATTATCTACCGGTATACATGTATAATATGCGTACATAAAGCCCATGGGAATCACCATCAACTTAATACCAGATACCGCTATGCGAGGGCCATCGCTGGACACGTTCCCTTATAAATACATGCGAACAAATAAACATATACATACAACCAGAGGTATACATACAAGTAAATTTGTATCAGCCAAATTACAACAACTGTATCAGTGTCTAATATGTAAGAAGAGAAGCGTTAACAAGCTGCGCTTTTGATTTTTTCAAGATTTAGTTTTGAATATATGCAAGTGAACATATACGTACAAGTAAACATAAACATACAAATAAATATATAAATACATCTATATAAACTAATCATCTGGTGAAAACGAAAGTCCTGTGTGTATGTGCGCGTATGCGTATGTGTGCGCATGCGTATATGTGTGCTTATACACGAGTGTGAGTGTCTGTGTGACCATCCTCTTTCATACTTCTTTACATTAGTAGCACGTCTACCACCGTCCAGTCCTGCTTACCCTGATCAATATCATAACGCTACAAAAAAATTAGATAGTATAAGAGTACATATACCAGCTATCACCACCTAACCAAAGGCCTGGAGGTGTAGCTAAAGTATGTAGATTAGAAGGACGGTAAGGCCGAATAATCAGCTAGCAACATCTCTAATTTACTTGCTCTGCTATCATTATTCATAGTTATAATAAAACCTCTTCTACGCACCTATGATACTAAGATTGAGAGAGGCTGTAAGGCAATGGCGCAAGCCAGTTCATAGATATAAGATAAAGATTCAAATAACAATCATGTCAATGAAGCCCTGTGTTCGCCATGAACCAAAGAGGCTAGAAGTGGTTCCCAGAAAAATACTTAGTCATTTTCTAGTCAAGTTACCGTGAGAGACAACAGTCTATCTATTATCATATCCACAAGTATGCATACACCAGTCCCGTGTGCTGCTCCCGGCCGCGGCAGTTCTTGGATTTAAGAAGCCTCAAGAGCGCCCTGATATTATCTCCATGCGCTGAGGCCGGCCCATGGGTCCTGTGATTGCTGCTGTTGGTGTTGGCCGGGTCTGGGCGGCGCATTATTTGGTGCGCCGCCTTGTTGCCCACCGTACTGATAATCTGATGAGTGTTGAGGGTAATGGATAGTTTGTTGCGGTCCCAGGGGAGGTGGCCCTGGTGGAGGTGGAGGGGGCACGAAGCCGGGAGGAACAAATTGCTGTGGCTGCTGCCCTTGCGGATTCCCGTAAGTACTGTACTGGTTGGTGGTGAATGATGTTTGGTTTGGAGGCGGCGAGGTTGGTGGTCTACCACCAACGCCAAGCCCAAAGCTTGTTTGTGTCGCTGGAGGTGACACTGGCCCAGGGTTGCGTCCCCAGTTACTCGGATTGTAGGTGGTCTGTCCGTATTGCTGATGGCTTTGCGAGTGACTTTGCTGGTGATTTGGAGTGTAGGTTTGCTGGGTTGCAGGCGCGTATGTGTTGGTTGGTGGGGGGCTAGAGAAACCGGGGTAGCTGGGTTGGTTGGGGGGAGGCGAGTTTGGTACCTGATAGTGACCAGCGAAGTTGGTTTGGGGATATCGGGGCGCGTTGTTAAATGAAAGCGGCGCAGGTGTTGGTCGTGATGACGCCGGATTTGGTGACGGTGAGGACTGGTTTGGGTCAACAGACATGCGTTCCATTAATCCACGCAGCCTCTCACGCTCCATCTCAGCTGCCGAGCTCTTATTGGCTGCCTTTTCCTGCTCAATCGAATTTAGAAGCTGGGCCCCTTCTGATCTCCTGTTGTTGACAAATGTCTCAACGTTCTTCTCGAGGCTCTCAACAGTCTCTTTCATTTCACCATACCAAGTCTTCGCGCCCTGCAGACCTGACTCGAGATCTAAGAATTCTTGGTATACTCGCTTATATCTGTTGACAATAGAGTTTCTCTGTCTCTGTATGGATTCGTATTTGCTTTGCTCCGCACGCACACGTTTATCCTGAAGAAGGGTATTGAAAGACGCTGTCAGTTCTTTCATTAAAGCAGACTGCTTGTGAGTGGCTTGCAGAAGCCGATTCTGATGCGGTTGAAACTTCTCTAGTTCAGCTTGGAATAGCTCGTTTTCGTAATTCGCAATCGCCTTTTTATTCATGATCAATATCTGAGAGATATCGTCATGATGAACCTGATATTACTGGTCAGCCAACAGAGAACAGAAGGTAAAACAAGATTGGGCCCTTTCAAATAACTTGCCTTTTCTTTGAGATCTTTGAGCACTTGATTACGTTCTCTCTTTACAAGGTTCAGCTTCTTGAGAATATCTTCAACTCGAGCGATCTGTTGGGCAACGCTGAGACTTCCGTCTTCGAAGTCGGCATCTAGCAGATTCGGCTGCTCGGAAGCAGGACTATTCGAGTTGCTCGCCTTGGCTCTGATCTTGCGGACGGCGGTTTGAAATAGGACATCGACCTCGCCGATCTGAGCCGCGTGCCGCATCTGCTCGATATCATTCTCGTTCTGTCTGAATTTCGCATATAGTTGCCCATCGCTCCTTGCGGCCTCGTCCAATGCCTCCCTGTAATTCCGAATGTTCCCTCTCAACGTGGTCGTGAGGCGTGAGCTAGGTTGCTGTGTCCATTCGCCCTCGTATTTTGACCTCATCTTTTCACATACGCTCTCTTCCATATCTAGTTGCTTGGAGCACCGCTCCAAAACCGTTACTATCGCCTCTTTGTCGATGCCCAGCGTATCGAATATCGATATAGGATTCTCATGTCCAGCAACGTCATCACACCAGGTTCTGAAATCCTCGTCCGGGGGTATGTCTTGATCGATTCCGCCTTTCAGTACTTGCAGGGCGCCCGGCAGTTTGAGATAGTCTAGGCTCGCTGCCATTTCGCTGTTGGCTGCATCTACCCTCTCAGTCTCCGCCCGCACTAGCTTCGCCTTTTCTTCATCATACAAACTAGCAGACTCGGTAACGGCAAAAGGGACAATTTTGGCGAACAAATCTGGACCTGTAATTCGATGTATATCTTGACCAGCATATAGTTCATTTACCGGGATCGGTTTTGCGGCTGGTAATTTAGGTACAGGAACCAAACCGGCCTCCGCCGGTACTTGTTGATGATATATGTAGTCGTTATCTTTTATCAAGCTCCCCAGCTTCTCTTGTATAGTGTTCAAGTTTCGCTTTGTGATGGCTACAAGTATTAAGCCCGTATCGGAGTTCAGGTTGGACGTCGGTGAGGGTGAGCTAGGGAAACCACTAGCAAGCTTATTTGCTTCTTTGGCTGTTATCTCGGCCGCAGTTAGTCTCGCCACGGCAACGCCGTATGAATTTGCATCTTCGTCTGCCAGAGCTTGGTAGTACTGCGCGTTGGAGCTCATGAGGCTTGCTTTGATCTGTGATTTGATTAAAAACCACCACAAATAATTGTGCAATGAAAAAAAAGACAGAGTGGACTCACCTGCGTGAATTGGAGCCATATTTTCTCGAAAATAGCGTTGTTGACGTTTTCTTGCACGCCTTCAAGTGCTTGCTGATAGAGATACGCAGCCTGGCTCGAAAGCTTGGCTAACATACCCACCTTCTTGTTATCCGCAACTTGCTTCTCCAAGAAAACTTCTTGAGCCTGTGCCAGCATGATCGATATCAGAGTTTTGACTGTATCCCTGCTCAAGTCCGACGAAGGGGCGTGCAGAAAGTTCTCGTTGATATATGTGAACATGCCGGCAGAAGCCTGGAACGAGTGATACGCCATTTTCAGGCCGGATTCTTCAGAGCGAGTTTGGACGGCGGCATGGCATGACAAAACAGCGGATATGTTGAATATGATGGAGGCCTTTTCGAAGGCTAGTGAGTATTGTGAAGTTGACTTGTGGGTGAAAGCATCGAACCTATGAAACCAAGTCAGAATATCGCACATCGATACACACAGAAAGTTACACATACCAGGTGAATGATATCTTGATGTGCTGCTCGTCGACTGGGAAGCGCAGGTCTAAAAGCTCCAGCTGACCATAATACCTGTACAACAGATCTCTCCCAGCGGTGCTATCCTTCCCAGCACCCCGCATGTCCTGTCGCAGGCGGTTGAGGGTAGCGCATTCTTCGGCGTAGCGTTCAGGGTCATCCCCATACGTATCGCGGATATAGCTCTTGAGCGGTGTAATCCAGTCGATCTCGTTGGTGGCCTTGAGAGGCACCGATAACATAGGCGTCTGATTCATCTTGGTCGCGTCCTGATGGGCAAAGATGAATGATAGTAGGGTAACTTCGAAGCGGCTCTCTTAAACGTTGGTGATGGCAGCTCGTGGGCTGTGCTCCCACACGGCGTCCGTCCTGGGGCTTGAAGATGTTTGATTTCAACGAGAGGCGGGTCGCATACGAGGGCCTACATATAGTAGGAATGGCCGAAGCGCGAAAAACCACAGCGAGGAAAGTCGGGGTGTGGCAATGACGATGCTCGGTGTTGTTGTCCTGTCGTGATAGTGGAGATGGGCGGGTTCTGCCACGCTGGCCCGGGATCCGAAGAGTGAGTTGTCGCAACGCTTCTGTCAGCTTAACAGTCGGTCTATAAGCGATGTTGCATATCGTCGCCTGTTAAGCGACCAAAGGGCCGAGGACTGAAGCGGTGCTGACGGGAACAGCACAAGGTGGTGTGGTGTGGTGTGGTGTGGTATGGTATAGTATAGTCTGCACAAGCGATTTGCGTGGAGATGCAACCTAAGCGCAGGCGTTCCCTT
Source organism: Nemania sp. FL0916 (assembly GCA_022578715.1). NCBI lineage: Eukaryota > Fungi > Ascomycota > Sordariomycetes > Xylariales > Xylariaceae > Nemania > Nemania sp. FL0916. The sequence goes on along the minus strand of MU390252.1, from coordinate 170,146 downwards.
TGAGAAGCGAGGGACTGGCCAAGCCCCGAAAACCAGCGATTAGACTTCCAAGCGGTCAGATGATGCACGGAGCTTCCTGGGTGCCACGCAGCGCGTTTAGGGATCGCTAGGACGGGCGCATAATCACGGTGACACGCGGCGAAGGGGGGGTCGGGCAGCAGAGTGCAGGACGACGAGCTGTCCGGATGAGGTCGTAGATTGTAGGTAGGTTGTACTGGCATTGGAGTTGGGCTTCGCTGTAGCCGCTCTCTGGGTATCATTAGGCGCTGATGACTGGTGGATGGAAACACCCCAAAAGGTGGGTATATTGATGGATTATGGCGGGTTAGAGCAAGGTAGCTAGGCGTGAGCAATTGTGTAGAAGGGAAGATTATTTAATGGCCCTCTCCAGTGGTGGGATTCCATATGGCCCTAGCGCCCCACAGCGCCTTTGGCGGATGCTAGGTACCTGACGTAGGGCCGCGAAATCATGCACGCCATACCTAACCCGGGAAGCTCCAGTGCATACAGTAGCCTATTGAACTCCACCACAGCGAATGGCGGGGTAAGAGGTAAGTTCTCTCTTAGACATATCAGATTTATTCACAAGCTTAGGTTAGCATTCAGGTAAATGTCTATTTAACATGTGTAATATCCAATCGCTCTTCTCCAATCATTTCCATCTCGACTAATGTGTTCGTTAATCTGTGCGGATGAAGTTCAGGTTTTCTGTCTGTTCGATCTGACAGTCCTACGCCGAAAGTGGGGACTATCAAGGTACCCGTATGTCATGGTGGGTAACAAGCAATGGGACTAGATCCCAGCAGGCCGCCACTAAGCAAGTCTAAAGAAACTTCGCAACTTGGAAATCTCCAACATAATTGCTGTCGCATAGGCGTATCTATTGGAGTCCAAAAACATACCGTATTCAATATCCCTCAAAAAGCATCTGAACACCTTCCTCTATCGTATGTAAGCCCTACCCATCCTACCCTCCCCGTCTACGGTACGGTAGGCCCGTACATCGACCATTGGTTCGCAGCATGGCCCAACACAGTTACACTATCTGCAAAGTGATCAATGTCCGCCGGCATTTTTCGAGACAAAACCCCCTCTGCGACCAGCCATTGGTTTCTAAGCTTTGCGCCAAGCTTCGGGGAGCTAGTCCAGTTAGGACTAGATAACTCGTCTTGCGCTTATGTTAGCGTACAGTATTGCTGCTGAGAAGATGCTGCAGATCTAGAATGGCACGAAGGAATAAGATCGCGGCTAGCTAGCAGCGAAGGCAGCAGCAGCGCGGGCCGCTTTTTTGACTCTGATTTCTTATCATTCATCTGCATGTATGTATGAAATTGTACGCATAAGCCTACCGGTAGCCCAGCCAGTCTGACGGGTGGCCTTCACTGCGGCCACCTGGAGATCCCCGGATTGTAGATTTGGTGATGGTTTATGCGTCACATGCATTAGTGTAAGCACTGCGTACTACTTCTAGGCACGAGGAGTTTTTGTTCATCTACCAATTGCTGGCCAGGCTTGAGATACCCTGGGGCCTATCAAAACAAAGACCTACATGAAGAAAAAGAAGAATCAGGCATTACGCTTTGCACTGCAGATTGCTATGAAGCGTGATGCCTGGTTCTGATCAGCGTGTGTCACTTAAATCAACCCAATTATATGTATGTATTGCCTTAGTTTGAATTGAGGAGGGTGGCCTTCATTATATCAACACTGGCTGTGGCTGTGATATGCCAGCTGGCTATATCCCAATATTTACAACATGGCGGGAATTAGTTAGTATACAAACACTTCCAAATGCAACATCGAAGAGTGTACCTCGAAGGAGAAGAGGCTCTTCTTCCGTCTGTCGCAGGTATCGTCGACAATACCACCATAGCATTGCTGCAGAGCTGCGTCGCCAGATACCTAACTGGTAGTCTAAGTGATTTCCAGCATTGAAGAAGAAAAACAAGAATTCGAACGCCTCAGAACTACCTACTATATGTAGGAGTCCGCCGTCAACACCACCCGATGCTATCGCCAATCGTATCACTTATGCCCCCCCATGTAATGTAAACCGAAAATGCACGTGTATAACCGTGGATATCAATCTAACCCCCCGCATGCAATGTCGGATCATTCATCACTTTTCGTTCTTAGTTTTGTTGTCGTCCTCCGGCTTCTTTTCTTCTGTGCTGCTGCTGCTCGGCTTGTTTTCCGTGGAAGAGTCGCGGTGAGCCGGGTGGTTCGTCAGGTTATGCCACATGGATTTCAGGAATCCCTCGCCCTTGTGCGTCGCCGGGTCGTCGTCTTTCGATGCCTCTGTAGGTCCAGAATTCGTAGACCCGGATCTAGAGAGATTTCTTGTATTAACCCTCGCATTCTTTCACTGGCCCTCCGGGGATGGCATACTCACGATGGCATCTTGACGTTCATGATCCTCTTAGCCGTCTTGTCGCCCATCTCATCAGCCAGCATCTCCACGATGGTACGCTGGTTGGCAGAGAGATACTTGGGCATCGTCACGCGGAACTCAACCTTGAGATCGCCATTTCGTGAACGCCGCGATCCCAACTGTTTCATTCCCATGCCGCCCAGGGTCAACTTGTCGCCCGTACTTGTACCCGTTGCCACCTTTACAGTCACCTCGCCGTCCAGCGTAGGGATTTTCACTTCGCCGCCCAACATGGCTGTCGTCAGGGGGATGCTGGCCGTGTACAAGATATCGGCACCCGCGCGTTTGAACTTAGGGTCTTCTGCCACGCGTATTATGACGAACAGGTCTCCTTTTTCCGTTCGGATACCGGACGGGGCACCTCCGCTGACGGGAGCGTCTCCCTCACCGTCCAATCGCAGCTTCATACCATTCTCAACGCCTGCAGGGATGTCGACAACCAGAGTCTTGCGACCCTTGACCGCGCCGGCTCCGTCGCAAGTCCTGCACTCCGAGCCTCGGGGCGTCTCTTGACCAGAACCGCTACAGCTGGTACACGTCGAGGCCATTTGGAAACCTCCTTGCATGAAATGCACCTGGGTGCCGGTGCCACCGCAAGTCCTGCACTGGCTTCGTTTTGTCCCGGGCTTCAGACCACTTCCGTCACAAGTGCCACAGGTGGATAGAGGATGTATCGTGATCGTTTGGCTCGTGCCCTTCGCCGCCTCCATGAATGATATGCTTGTTTGCACCTCTATGTCCTGCCCAACCAAGATCTCTTGTCCGAAGGGAGATCTGCCCCGGCCACGAGAGCCACCGAATGGCCCACCCTTCCGACCGCCGCCGCTGAAGGCATTGAACAATTCCGAAAAGTCGAAGTCGGCGCCGAAGCCCCCTCCTTGCCCAAAGCCCGAGAAGGGACCCCCTTGGCCAAATGGGCTGCCGCCGCCACCTGGGTGGGGTGCGCCGTTCTGGTCGAAGCCCGCAGCGCCAAACTGGTCGTATTGTTCTCGCTTTTGCGTGTCGGATAGGATTTCGTAGGCTGATTGGATGTCGGCAAACTTGTCCTTCGCGGTGGGGTCCTTGTTAGTGTCGGGATGATATTTTTTTGCCAATCCGTAATAAGCTTTCTTGATCTCGCTCGCCGAGGCGGATTTTCCAACTCCAAGAGCCTTGTACGGGTCTTTGACGGCCAGTGCTCTCGAAGCGTGGAATGGCTGCAGAGTTAAAAATTGGTTAGTTTCCGTAGACAATCAAGCCAACAACTAGATGCACAAGTTGAAGAAACTTACCCGTCTTGAGGCAGAAACCCGAGGGGAATGATGGGAATGTGGATGGGCGAGCGACTTCGCGGGTTTCTGTGACAGGTACGATATCGAGCTACTCGGTGCTCTGCGCTGTCGCAAACTCTCTTGTAACCGCTGTTTTCGACATATTTGGGCCGGGGAGAGGATGCGCGGCGGCAGCACAGCCTTTGCAAAGACGCTAGAATTCATCTTTAAGACTCCAGAACAGGCGGAAAATCTAACCTTGACCCGTGCGAATGTTTATGGCATGTCGATCGCCAACTGGGTGGAAGATTTCGAGAATTAGCAGAATTTGGTTGACAGAAAAATTCACATCAATTGCGATGACGCTCCCACATTTTTTTCACAAGACTAGCGCGAGAGCCTAGCTCCAGTATGCCGATGCATCGGGAAAGTTCTCGACAGTGTATGCCGGCGTTTAGATAAGATAAGCAAGTGGCTTTCGGTACAGATACCTAAGTCCAAGCCAATAGCATACTATGTAGGTAAATGTATGTAGGCAGGTACGGTGCAAAATACTGATTGCATTAGTGTACTACAAGTCAAGAACTTGAAGACCTTTTCTCCTAGGTATAAGCAACTAATGCTTATCGCTAGCAAGTTCAATCTTTACGAAAGTTCAGGAAATCCATTTGATTTCTCCATCAACTCTCTTATGGTTCTAAGATACGCTCCATCTAGGAAACGGGTGGGTAGATGATGACATTCTACAAAAGTGCCGTACTCGCTGACAGTAATTCCAAAGCGAGATTCTTTCGTATTATAGTTACATATCTACGCATACCGCATCTTCCCAATAACTCCTCTGTATTGTATCTTCAACACCTCCGACCCGGTCCCGTCTCGGGGTTCTCGAGTTAATAGTTGGAGCTTCGGAACATTTTACACCGCGGGGCAAAAGGATCGCGCGGTGATTGGGCGCAGGTCTCTTCCTGTCACACCGCCTTCAAATCCTATGTCAGCAAGACAACTTGTACCTATCCGCACACGGCTCGTACATGAAATTATTTTTCCTCGCTCGTGGCAAGGGTATCGTGGGTAAAAAATTGTTCAAGCAGTCTGACAAAATTTTGTCTTCTCCATCGCTGCATCAACAGCCATGGGCTTCCCTGCTTCATTTCATCGCCTACCAGAGGTACTTGAGTACGGGAGATTATTGGCGGTAGGCAGTAGCGGCAGGTAAGTACTCACTTGACCTAGCTTAATCAATCTCTCGCCAAATTAGGAAGTCGTTTAACTTTGCACTAGGCCAGGTATGCGTTAAGTGCTTGGTCTGGGCCTGTGGAGTGACGAAATGAGACTGGTTGAGCCCTATCTCTGAGTCCTGAAGCAGCAGCAACGGCAGCAGCTGTCCTGCAAGACAAATACCTACAGCGACTTTGACTTTGACATTTTCATGGCATTTCGACTAATGCAAGAGAGCAAGCAGCACATGGGATAAGCAATTAGTAGTCTAAAGAATCAAGACAGCTGTCTAGAAAAAATAAATTGAAGTAGTATAACCCGTGAATGCTCTACTCCATGTGAATTCGCCGAGACTTGGTATTAAAAATCCCAAGTTCCCTTTCCAGCGCGTATGTGAAACATACCAGGATCATGAATTCGTCAGTCCCAAATGTTCCCTAGAGTATGAACGAACTCCACCGAACGCCGGATGAAAATGCAGCATGCACAGACACCTGTATATAGGTTCGTGCATGGCTCCGTCCATGGCAGCAACTAGAGTCTAGAGCCAATCCAGATGGACAACAGTGTGGTATCATATGCATAGACGAATATGCCATCACCCAACAGCAATAGAAATCCAAGCTCCCGTTATAGTAGTCCATTAATTCGTAAAGGTATATGCAGTAGGCAATAGGCAGTAGATCGTGGGCGTTCGGCTAGGGAAGAGGAGACGAGTGCGGCGCCTCCTTGTTGCGCCTCGGCTTCACGACGCCGGGGTTCTTCACCTTGTGCATGAAGTCGACGATGACGTCGTTCTCCTGGATGCCGACGCTGTTGAAGTGCCGTCGCACGACCTTGGCGAGGTCGTCCTTGGTCTGGCGCCGGAACTGGGCCCGTCGCGCCATCGTGGGAGACCGCAGCCCGGTGCGGGACTGCGACAGCACCCAGAGTCGGTACGACGAGGAGAAGGCGGTCGGCGTGTCGAGCTGGTGTTCGCGGCGGTACTCGTGCAGGACGTCGCGGTCGAAGGTTGACCATTGAAGCTGCAAATGTGTGTCAATATGGTTCGAGTAGGTAGGCCGATCTTGCTTCTCAGCAGTGTGACGACGACGTGGGGTGTCGGTCGCCATTCTTGGTAGCTTACCCCTGGTGTGTCGGCAGGTTGTGGCATGGACACGGCTGGTGCCATCGTCGAGCCCTTGGCCGTGGACGACTCTTTGAGCTGCGAGCCTGTCGAGCTGGCTACACGCTGCAGCTTCCCGTTAGGCTTGTGGACATCTTTAGGGCCGTGGCCATTTCGCTCTTTGAGGCTCGCCGTGTCCGACTTTGCGTCGTCAAGGTTGTTTTTCGTCTTGGCCGGCGGCATGAGGAGGCTGGGTTTTAAAGAACAGCAAGAATGAGTAGGAACAAGTAGTTTGAACTCCGCGATATCATTAGGATCTGCAAATTATGGTCGTATTGGGGACACGAGAGGGAAGAGAAAAAAGGATAGGTCCAAGATGCACGTGGGAACTGCATGCGTGTGTGTCAGTAGAGAATGAAGAGAGAAGAGTACAGCAGGTGAGTCGGTACGGTAGCTGAGGGATTGACAGGCTCAGACCCCAACTAGGAAGAGTTCCCTATCACGTAGGTCACCGACAGGGGAGGTCCTCCCTTTTGCCCAATTGCCTGGTCATGGCACTTTTTTTTTTTGGCGACCACAGCTTCCAGCCACCCAATGATAATGACGACAGAGCTGTGCTAAGACCACAGCCGAGCATCGGACCCTGCAGATTGGGGCTGACCAGAAAAGGGAAGTGGAGAACTGACTCGGACGGGAATCCATAGAGCTAGTCTATTTTAGGGTATGCCATTCTGTGAGCCCACCTGCGCGTGCCACCCTTCCCGCCTGGACTTACCACCCCTAACCCGATTCTGCTAGACCCGACCACACCACCCAATTTTGGTGCGACCCACCGAGCGGAATAGAACGCGCCGATGTACCAAGTGTCACATCAAGTACCTCGCTCAATTCCCTTTGTACTATCTCCAAACTTGCAGATTTAGTGTTTTAAAGCTTTCCGAAGGTCTCCATCTAATTAGATTAATGAAGCCGTTTTAATGATTTCGCATTCTATGTTTACTAGTAAATTTGGTAGAGAGCAGGAATAAGCTAGCATTTGTATTGCTGTATAGTGTTTTCCGACACCTACAATTGTTCAAGTACTACTACTATTGAACAGCCAAGTTAGCCAATTGTCTGGCTTCGAAGCTCTTAATCAAGACAATAAATCACGTATTTTACCAGTAGTTTTATCAGTTTTAAGAATTTGATTAAACACTATAGTCTAAGTTATCACGAAATAGTGACTTAGTTCGTTGTACAGACCCAAATATAGCCAACCAACTTCCACCTGCTTGACCTTTGAAGCTCCAACTATGGAAAGTCAGTGAGGGCATCTCCAGCTTTCCTGTATAGCACGCCGAAGCCATCATGTCCGGGTTTCCGTTTCGCAGGCACGCTGAAGCCATCATGGCCGGGCTTCCACTCCCATAACAAATTCCTCTATGAGCCGGAAATGATGAAGCAAGCCAGAGCGGGCTGAAGCCGGGGCGTACGCCCGTCTCGACGACAGCGGCGATAGTCTTGTTATGGGTTCCGTTAGCAATACCATGATCTTCGTAGTATAGCAGGAAGTAGGCCAGAGCTGCACCCGTTTCTACGACAGTGGTTTAAGTAAAGATGTAAAGCCCATACTAATGCTGTAGAGGTCCGTAGACCAGGCCGGTGTCTTTTTCTGTAAATGTACGAAGGGCTTCACACCTTCGCTAACTTTCTGGAGGCCCGATCGAAGTGCTTGGGGGTATAAGTGTGTGGTCGGTCTCGGATGAGCTTAGAAAAGAGACGTTGGAATTTCTAAAGGATCGAAGCAGTAGTTTGGGGAAGATCTTAATTAAAATAACCACTAGCATTAGAGGTTAGCTGGAAACCTGATTACGTTGGTATGCTATACAAGGTAAAAGACTTACCTAGTGACCCCCGGCCAGGGTAAACGCGTCTATTTTGACAACAATTGTATCGATATGAGCAATATAAGCGAAGCACTGGCTAACAAGATGATCACAAGCGCCGGCCAAAGTTGCCTTCGTACAAATAGGATAAATTGACAGCCAGAGCTAGTCTCGCTGAAGCGGAAAAGGCCGACCAGAACAGCGAGGATGAAAACAGTGGCTAATATGATGATCAAAACAACAATCAAAACGCCCATGAACGCGTCGAGGGCGCGGTGATATATATACTAGTCGAGGCATTAGAACTGTAACTTCTGGCACTCCATCTTATAAATCAGAAAAGGAAGGGCGGGAGCGAAATAAAACGCGTGAAAAAAGTGTTATTATTGTTAAAGTTATCATGAAGTAGGTAAGATGAAGTAGGATGAATAATAGAAGTGCAAAAAAGAAGTAACGATGAATAGTCCGCCACCTAATTTCCCAGACCTCCTATTCTAAATAGGTTAGCTTTGACACTTTGGCCATTTTGTGATCCAAGCTCCCAAGCGCGACTACGTAATTCGAGATGAGCTTTGACACTCTTTCCTATAGTAACTAGTATACCTCCTACTACAAAAAAAATTATACCATCGTAATCTCTAACTTCGCAGCTTCTTCAAAATATAATTTTCAAGATCAAAAATAACGTCCTCCGTGATCCATAACGGAGTTCCCCTAGAAGCTCCGAATAATGAAGTCTACGACACTTGGAAAGAATGCATTAAAGCTACTCAGCGCTTCGTTGCTACCCGTAGCTCCGCAATTCAAGCCCGAATTAAGAAGAAAAACGTCAAAAAAGAGGTTATACGATATGATATTAACTACGATAAAACAAGAAAGTTTGTATCCACTGCAAAACTTGGGCGGAAAGCGGCCACAACGAAGAAAACGGATTGCAAGTTTCACATGAAAGTTGTTTTGCGCGATGGGAAGTGGTATACAGAAGTTCTCGAGCCTATACATAACCATCCTCCATCGAGCTACCCTCAAGATTATCCTGCGAATCGTCAGATAACCCCTGCCCATCAAGATTACATCAGAATCGGTATTAAATCCAACCAGTCAGCCGCACAGATCCATCGAGACCTTATAACTGCCTTCCCAGACTGCTGGCTCATATTCAAAAATGTCGACAACTACGCCACGAAGATCCGAAAAGAAAAGAGAAAAGCTCCCGGCGATTGTGCCAACATCCTCTTAAACCTCCAAAATCGCCCGGATGTTTAGTCGGTACCCCATACTAGACCCGACGGGTGTTTAGATCGTTTATTTTGGTCACCTCAATAGTCTCAGCAGATGTACAGGCGGCACCCAAATGTTATAACCATTGATTCCACACACACGGTTAACAAATATCGGATGGCCCTACTACAAATCAACGGTATTTCTGGAATTGGCACTCATTTTGGCATCGCGTACGCGTTAGTTGGTAACGAACAGACTGAAACACTGGCATGGGTATTAAGGTGCTGCAAGAAGCTTCGAGTTCGCCTTAATTTAACCCGCGCGCCCTTTATAGCGATTTCCAACTTCCAATCTTCCGAAAAAAAAGCCATGATAGAAGTTTAAAAGTCACAAACGCAACAACAACTTTGTCGATAGCACATTATAAAAAATGTACGGCTAGGAGTAAAAACTAAATAGAAGCCTGCACCGCCAAGTACGTATACACCGCTAGCGATACCTTCACTTTTATCTACTTCCGGGATTATGTTTACTGGGCTGTATATAGCCGAAAAAACGGCGGCTGCTTTAGCTTCTACAGAACTACAGGAAGCTATCGAAATCGATCGTACGCAATATACTGAAGCAGAAGCCGAACGGATCGAGTGCCGGTATTATGATAACAAGCCCGCTATCGACCACGATCCCGATGGATTGTTAACTTTGTGGCGGCATATTGCACACACGCCTTCCAAAGCAAAGCTTGAAAAGCACTGGAAAGATCTTCAAAAAGAATTTTCAAACCAACCAACGGTAGTCAAATACCTTGCAACTACTTATATATGCCGTCAAAAGGAGTGGTGTTCTGCTCATACCAAAGGCTTCCGCAATTTTAGCAGAACAACCACTACAACATCAGAATCATCGCATCACGAGATTCAAAGCCGTTTAAACAGCTCGCAATCGGACATTACGAAATTAGTCGAAGTTATCCTCAAACTGAACGAAAATAAAAAGCTTAATTACGAGACCAAAGCCGGCCAGCAGCAGCAGCGCAAAACCCTTCGAAAGTTTGCTACCAATATGTTCAAAGATCAGGTCCTTCAGTTTAATATTAGCTCACAAGGCCTCAGCCTCGCACACGATCAATATTTGCTAGCTATTAAAACTCGATTACAAGGCAAAACGCCGCTTCAAGTTTTCGAGGAGTGCAGCGGTAACTATACGGCTCAGTACGGCATCCCATGCTGGCACCAACTTTTCAAACGGGTTGAAGTTAGCCGCAAAAGTAAAAAGCATGCTCCGTTTGTTAGTATTCTTAAAAACAAAGAGTTCCAGATAAGAGAGTTCGATCGGCATTGGTAGCTAGTACTGAAGCCAGAACAATCTATCAACCCTCTTGCTTTAGTTGGAAACCCTACACCACGGCCAAAACATCGTCAACAGCAAGATAGTCGATCTCGCGCGGAAGCATACGTAAACAACGGGCGAGTACGAGAGCACTCGCAGTTTATACAAAATGGCGGCCGCCGAGTGCCCTCTCACGAAGAATTTCAGCTTCACGAAAGCGGTGCTGTTCATCAACGAGTAACCGTTGCCCAGGCCGAGAGCTCGCTTCGTAGCCAAGCCGTAGCTAATTCTGCTCTGCTTTCGGAACGGAACCAGCAAGTGGCGAGAATCGCGAACGAGATCAGCAATTTCACACAATCGCAATCGGTAGCACCGCAACCGCGACAGCCTTGGGATGAAGCAGTTTATGGAGGAACAAGCCAGCAGAACGCACCCGTGATAGCCTCACATGGCCCGCCGGGGCATATAGGACACTGGGCAGTGATGCCTTATATGTTTCCAGGGCAGCAAAACGCGCCCATGATAGCTTCACCTAGCCCGCCGGTGTCTATGGGACACTGGGCGCCGATGCCTCATATGCCAATACAGCAAAACGCGCCCGTGATAGTTTCACCTAGCCCGCCGGTGCCTAACGGGCACTGGGCGCCGATACCTTACATGCTGCCGAAACCGCCCGGACTTCCCACGCCTACGTCTATAGCAGGCTCTGTGATAACCTCACAACTACCGGAAACTCCAGCTAGTATGCCAAACTATCAAACACAACAATTCCAGCCGCAAGGGCGTTTTTACGGGCCAGGGTGAGAGGGTTTTCAAAAACGACAACGAAGCAAGTCACTTCTTTGGGGCAGTTCGGAACTTGGTGTTTTATACGATCCTTTAGCCAGACAGATTCACTACTAAATTGCATATAAATATTGTCCTGATCAAGAAGCCCAACGGCAAAAGATTGGCTAACTTAGCTATTGAACCAGTGGTGTACTTAGATCGTTGTAAACAATAAAAGATAGGTCAGTTTATATAGTAATTGGGTGTTGACATGTTGTAGGTTTGTTGCGCGCAAATTAACAACGCATGTCGACTTATTACAGCTCTCTACCAAGTCTGCTAGTAAATATGGAATGCAGATACATCAAAACAGCATCATCAGACCTTCAAAAAAGCTTCAAAACACCAAATCTGCAAGTTTGGAGATAATTAATACAAAGCCCATTAAGCGAGGTACTTGGTGTGACACTTGGTACATCGGCGCGTTCTATCCCGCTCGGTGGGTCGCACCAAAATTGGGTGGTGTGGTCGGGTCTAGCAGAATCGGGTTAGGGGTGGTAAGTCCAGGCGGGAAGGGTGGCACGCGCAGGTGGGCTCCATTCTGTGGAAAGGAAGTTCCATATGCGGTACCTAGCTGGATCTTTGCCATATCATGGCATACCAGCTTCGTTACCTATGTGTTTCATCTTGCAAGAGAGCAGATATACTCGGAACGAGAGACGAAAACGAGGAGCAAGGAATAAGAGACAAAATGTCTATTTCTCTCAAAAGCCAAGATCATAAGAATACTAATAACCAAAATCTATAAGCACGTGGAACAACAGTACTCTGAGCAATAGTCAAATATGCAGCCCGGAACAAACAGTACAACCTAAGCCTCAAAACCACACACATACATACATAGGTAGGCGATAATTCCACACTTCTTTATTAATTTCCCCCATTTGCGTCATTAAGAGTTCTCAGCCTCTTATTCAAGAACTCCGTAATGCCTCCGGCATCTACCACAGCTTGAGCTATATCATCTATGTCGTCCGCTTTTCGCTTCGAGTTGTTTTGCGCCTGTGTTGCCGCCGGTGCGGGCTGCGTGGGCTGCGCCGGTTGAGCGGGGGAGTATGGAGGCGGCATCGAATCCGGGTACTGCGGAGGTCCAGGGCCCAAAGCATTTGGCATATGCGCACGTATCTGCGCCTGTAGTTCCGGTGAAAAACTCGACATCATGTCCTGTAGCTGGTCCAGGGAGAGGACCGGGTTTGGCCCGCCGATATACACAGGTGGATTATCAGATGGCCCCGGGGACGTAGGAACGCCTCCCCCTGACGGTGCTGCGGGCGTGCCACTCGGTGCTGATGGTGCCGGTACTTGAGGCTGCTGAGGCGCTTGGGTGGCTGCTTGAGGCTGAGATGCTGCTGGCGCTGGAGGCTGCTGAGGTGCCTGAGCCGCAGGAGTCTGAGGAGAAGGCATGTTCGGCACTTGAGGTGCAGCTGACGCTTGAGGCTGAGATGGAGAAGCTTGAGGCTGCTGAGGTGCTTGAGGAGCTGTTTGAGATGCAGGTGTTTGAGGAGGTGTCTGAAGAGGTGCTTGAGGCTGCTGAGGTGCCTGCGGTACCTGGGGAGTCTGAGGAGCCTGAGGAGCCGATGCGGCAGGAGTCGGTGTGGCGGGGGCCGGCTGCAGCCCAGGCGTCGCCGCAGGCGTGTTATCATCCGGGAACACGTGCCCGAGATTACCATCAACATCGTGGTCATCGTCGTCGCCGGGAGTGGCGGGGGTGAGGGGGGTGAGGGGAGTAGCCGGCGCAGTAGCATCGACAAGGACACAACGGCCATCCCGCCCAAGCTGACCCGGCACATAAGAGCGGCTATCCGCCCGTCGGGGCCGTAGTTCTCTGGCGCGGAATACTTCTTTGTTACCGAGCCAGCGACGCACGCCCTCGATGGCAATGCGCGATCGGTAGCCCGTGGCCGCCATGCAGCGCTGGGCAGCTCGGCCCTGAAAAGAAAAACAAAAGATCGAATTAGTTTTTCTTTTCCATCCAGAAGCGCCAGGTTTCGAGATAGTTCTCGAACTACGGAGCGAGACCTATATAACTGGGTAGAGATTACTCACCTGCATCTCAGCTCTAACCTCATCTAGATTCATCCAGCCCGGCAGAGGGTCCCAGAAGGACTGCTGGAACGGCGTCTTCCTGCAGTAAAACTCCGTAACGCGATGCATGAGCGTCTTGATCACGTTATAAACAAATAGTCCCGAGGCCCAAGTGGTCTCATCCATAGGCGTCCAGATCGCCGGGTCGATCTCCGCGCCAGCCACGAACGTGACCCGGCCCTTGCGCAGAACCGCCGGCAACCGCCTCCTCACACGCTCGATGATTCTGTCTTCGGCTGGCGAGTGCCGCGCCGAGACGATGCACCATTGGTCGATCGTGTCGTAATCATCATCATCATGCGCATCATCGTCTGCGGCGGCGTCGCTCTTGGTCAAGTGAGCGACCACGGCGACCCAGTGCCCCTTTTCGACTTCTATGTCCCAGAGGAGATACTCCGCGCGCCGCATGCGCCGGAAAAAGTCGTTGTCGTCTTTGTCGAAGACGGCGTTGGCTTTCTGTTGGAACTGGTCGTCGGGGCACGAGAATACGCCGGACGTGGACCCGTACAGGTCCCCGTGGTATATATGCGGCCTGACGGCAGATGGGAGAGACGATTGGACATGTCGAAGAGGCTGTTTCAGCTCAAGGGGCGTCAGAGGTCTATTTCTATATAGCTGCAGGCTGTTGAGAGCCGTGAGATCGTCTGCCGTGTCCTCAGGAGGTTTTAATTCGGCCTTGTATGGGTCTGTCGCACTATATTGCATGTCCAGGTTCGTCGCAACTTTCCACACGATCTGGCCATTGCATAAGACACTGGTGCGAGCGTATATAGGCGTCCTGGCCTGTCCTGCCGCTGATGCTCTGTTGGGTTTGCCGTGTATCGCCGCCATCTTGAACACATTAATTGGATCTTGATTATATGAATACGTGGAGATGTTTAGAAGGGAAATACATTTAGACTGAGTCCAAGGGATGAGGGTAGGAATTCTTCACATGAAACGTATCAGCGAAGTGCCTTCTTATTGTTTCCGTCCGAACCTCGAGCCGGAAGCAGCAACATTTAGGGTAGACAACAAAGAAGATATCCACACAAAGATGATTGGCGCTAGCCGCAAGATGACATTCATTACAGCTTTGACGATTTAATAGAGGCATTATAATACTTCGATTGGTATCGTGCTATTCTGCAATGGCGCAAGAGTGGCATATCAGGGCAACAGCATTGCGCGAGCGATACGACTTCTCTGTTGATGTATCCGGGTCAATCGCATCGTATATCTTTTGTGGATGATATATGTTAGGATTCGATTCACAGGCCATAGGATATTACGACTATGCATCTTTTGGATGTCTCCCCAATGCCATCAAATTGAAGGCGCACTGTCGCCTGAATTGTTAGGATGTCAAAAACCTACCTACCCACTTCAACATCAACCATGTGTACTGCTAGTCACCGCGTAGAGCAAGGTTCCGAATTCATCTACGCCCTCAAGCCAGTGGTCCACTCTATCTTGTCTCTTGATCACGTCAGCATGGTCGAAATCGTCAGGGGGCGCCCACAGCTCGTCGATGCGAAGCCCGCCCTCGCTCCACTCTGCCAAGTGAGTATTATACAAGGCTTCCCAGTCAGACCTTGTCTGCGCACGCCAGAGTGCGTGGCCGGCAGGCGCAGTCAAGCCTCTTAGCTCTAATCCGACGAAGACTGGCAGTCCGTCGTGGGCAGATAGTATGCCGTCGAGGAAATACATCGTGTACAGCGTGCGCCGGTTGGCCTCAGCGACGATCCACGACTCCCACCTTGGACGTAGGCCCTGCTGTTCGGCCTCGCACACCAGGCCGCTCTTGGCACTCGCGCAAGCCAGCTCTTGGAGATTCATCATAGCCTGGCGGAGGAAGGGGCTGGCTATCTGCTCGAGACGAAAGAAGAGCACCATGGTGAGTATCAGATAGGCCTGGAAAGCACAGAGTAGCGCGATGGCATCGTAGGTCCCGCGCTGGTCGTACAGATTCCCCATCTCACGCTGCAAAATGTCGGCGGCGGCGCCCTCGCTGCCCGGCAGTTGGTGTTCACAGATGCGGATTAGGCTGAGACACGTTGAAAGTGGCGGTCTGATGAGCTGCCCCGATAGTTGCGCTGCATGAATGAAAGGTGGGTATCCGCGTCCGCGGACGGCCACGCCCACATAAGCTTTGATCATGCGATGTATGAAGATCTTGGTGCCAGGCGGATACAGTTTGACGCTCTGATCTGGGAGCGGAATGTAGGCGCCCACCCAGCGGTTAGAGATGCCGTCGGCGTCGATGGGACATGTCAGCCTGAGGTCCTCGAAAGCCTGAATTTCTGGTGCACCGGCCTGGCTTCGTGTAGTGGCAGCAGGGCTCATGTCTACGTGTATGTCGGCCGAACGGGGCGAGTCTGATGAGATCGACCCAGACCCAGACGGCGTGGGCAGGTCTCTCCCTGCTTCTGCCTCTGCACAGGAATGCGCCGAGCCAACAGCAAGCGGCGTCGGCTCTGCGCGTTGGTTAGCTATACGCATATCATGCCTAAGGCTACTGCCACCGGTATGCGTAGGCGACTGGCGTTGGTCTGCGTCTGCAGTGCGCTTCGAAGCCACGCAAGAGTTAGGATACGTGCAACGCAAGGCTCGCTGCACGCATCGCGAACAGCCAGTCTCGACCCGATCGCATTTCACCTTGGCGAGCGAGCATTGCTGGCACGCCTTCTGCCTGGAAATGGAATACCGTGCTGATTGCATTACCGCATCGCACTAAGGTCGGTTTGCCCAACGAATCATCAGCTGGGCTTGGACTGTAGTGTACGAACCCCCAAAGAGGCGATCGGGACTAAATTTGTTAAGTTTGTTAAGTAGATCATTTGTCGCCTCTCTCGGCTGACCAGAGCCTCTGAGCTGGCCTCGAGGTGGGCCGGCAATGCTCCCGAGCTGATTGCTCCAATGTTGCTCCAGGTTACTCCGTACTCTCAGCTGAGAAGTTGGACAGCTGCCAATGCCTATGACTTATCTCCTGCAATATCCGGCCGTAGCGAGTGGGACCGGATACGGCGGCGGCTTTCAAACACCAGCGACATCAGCGACATCATCGGCTGCTGAAAGGGTCAAAGGATACAGAGGTAAGGGGGCGATCGGAGGGCGATGTGAACAAAGCAAATACCAAACCCTAATAAACCTGCGAGGGACGGGTCTCACCTTTGGGTAGGACATTTAGGCGGAGGCGAGTATTTTAAATCACCCTCGACTCTAATGTACTGTAATGTACGGTGATGACAAGTATTTGCAAATAAAAAGGCAGAAAATATCCACTACAGTAAGTGCCGGTGATCTCAGAAGCCCAATCTCCAATTCAGTGAGCCCCCTATGCGTTAGCAGCTGTGGGTTTGCCTCGCAGGTATTTGTCAACACCAGCTCTTATATGATTTTCGGCGCACGGGAGTCTCCGAGTTACGTGCACCGGAGTCGAGATTATGAGCAGACGTGAGCAAACATAAGCCCCGGCGAAAACGCAGACCGCAAATTCCAATGTCATTCCAGTTGCATTACATGTACTACATATAGGCAAAGTTACCTAGCTAACTATACTAGGTTACACGACTCTGATTCGGACCCCGTAATGGCGCAGTAGATCGTAAATAAGGTTTTAACATACTGTGAGTACCGGCGATCTGTCGAGGGAGCAGGTGCGTGTAAGTATGTATTTAACTTGCATGGTCGTGCCGTCCAGTTCAGGTCGAGAGTGAGAGTGGTTGTCCTGCATCTACGACAAATGCAACACGCAACCCACCTTCATGATCATGATGGCGGGACGAAGCGAAGCGAATGCGCCTAGTTCCAGCTCCGGTGCTGCGGAGCCGTATAGCATCTTTGACCACCGTCAGAAGGCATTGATCACGTTTCTTGCTGCAACCGCCGCTACGTGTAAGTCACTTGGTCTCGATACCAGCGGAACCGTCTTATAGAGCATACTTGGGCAACGACGACTAACAACTTCGAACAGTTTCTGCCTCTGCTTCCAACATCTATTTTCCCGCCCTTCCCGCAATCGCCCACGACTTAGACGTTTCCATCGAGCTTGTCAGTCTTACAGTGACGTCGTACCTGATATTTCAGGGGATCGCGCCAAGCATCTGGGGCCCGCTGTCAGATGTTAAGGGACGCCGCATCACATATTTCTGTACATTATTAGTGTTCTTTGTCGCCTGCATAGGATTAGCCGAGACTCGCAATTATGCAACCCTCGTCGTATTGCGTGCTCTCCAGAGCTCTGGGAGTGCGAGTACAGTCGCAGTCGGATCAGCCGTGATCGGAGACATTACCACGCCTGCGGAGCGTGGCAGCTATTTGGGCATCTTCCAGGCCGGTCTGCTGGCTCCGGTAGCCGTGGGACCGGTTATTGGCGGGGCCTTGGCCGCATCTC
Source organism: Nemania sp. FL0916 (assembly GCA_022578715.1). Taxonomy (NCBI): domain Eukaryota; kingdom Fungi; phylum Ascomycota; class Sordariomycetes; order Xylariales; family Xylariaceae; genus Nemania; species Nemania sp. FL0916. The sequence continues at coordinate 152,430 of MU390252.1, read as the reverse complement.
TAGGTTGGAGATCCATCTTTTGGTTTCTGGCCATATACAGTGGCATATATCTCACGGCACAGGCATTTTTGCTGCCAGAAACGCTCCGGTCACTTGTGGGGAACGGAAGCGCCGTTTCATCGAACCCGGTCACCAGGTTTCCCCTAAACATCTACCAAAAACTCACGAAGGTAAAATTCAACCACCAAGACCAACCACAGGGCCCCAAGAAGCTCAAAATCGACATTTCTGCGCCCATTCGTATCCTATTCAGCAAGCAGGCGATATGTCCCATCATCTTCCTCGCCCTATACTATGCTATCTGGCAGATGAGCATAACAGCGATGTCTGTGCTCTTTTCGGAACGTTATGGTCTTAGTACAACCCAGATTGGCTTGACATACATCGCAAACGGTGCGGGGACTGTTAGTGGCACCCTCGTCACCGGTTGGATGCTGGACAAGGAATACGAGCGAGTTAAAAAGCAATATGAAGCCGACAAGTCTCAGAACGGGTTGGAACTGGGAAGTCAGGATTCGCCTACAGTACAAGACGACGATGTCGACTTCCCCTTGGAAAAGGCTCGATTTCGCCTCGCTCCCATTTTCGCCTTACTGCAATGTGCCTCTATCATCACATTTGGCTGGACCATCGAGTATCGCGTCCACATCGCCGTGCCAATCATAACGACATTCTTCACAGGCTGGACTGTGATTTCGATTGCCTCGATCGTCACGACGTATCTATTAGACGTGTTCTCCGAGCAGAAGGCCGCGTCGACCGCGAGTCTAAACCTAGCGAGATGCCTTCTTGCGGCCGGTGGCACTAGTATTGTCATGCCCATCATCAGTGCAGTAGGCGTGGGTTTCGCCTTCACCATCGCCATCGCGGTACAGATTCTCGCCTTGGGCGGCGTAGCCATACAGTGGAAATATGGCGGCGGTTGGAGATTGGATGCCGAGAAGGCAAGAAGACAAGCTGAGCAGGAAGATGGAACAGCGAGTGTTTCGTCTATAGATCAGCGAGAAACTGCATTGTAGCGATGGATTATTGGCATGAGAGCATAAGTACGGAGTAATGTTCTTCATTTTGGATATATAACAAATAGATATTGGGTTTCAATACTATCACGATATTTACGATAAACTCCTAACCTACTGTATTCTCTATCTACTCAGTACCTAAGGCTAGCAATTCCTAATCTTGCGTTTCTTGTCCTCTTTTCCCCATTCACCCTGAAATGAATTGTATCGCTTGTAGAACACTGCAAAATATCCTTCAAGTCACTACATTAGTCCCCAGCTCATAGCGCCCAGCTCTGTTCCACTTACCAGTTGATCGGATACTAATTATTGCCATGTGACTGAAAAACACAAGTGATACATCCTGATCCCGCCCCTCGAGACTTTGACTGACTTACCCAACATCGCTATGGATGACTGACGCAATTTGCATTTCACCGCATTTCACTCACTCACCTCTGCGCGACAACAGACTTGGAATCAGTTTCGCATAGATAGGCAGGTAGATAGTGCGAAGGTAAGTTGGTCGTTGGGGTAAGCATATTTCATTCCAAACTACCTCTGTAGTGTTACCCTGGGCCTATCCAATGACATTCACTGCGTTGCTGTCCGTATGGCCTATTTTGGCAGTTCGTGCCACCTAGGTGAGAAATGATCATCCGCTACATACCGGTATCCCTGCCGTTTCGTTGATCAATGCCAACTGGATATTTCCTGTCGCACTCACTGGTTACGGTGTGCACAAGCCACTTTATTCTTCCCGGAATTTTCGGCCGCGATCTAAGCGCCGTCCGTGTGGAATGATTGTGAGTCAAGATGATATATCCGTAACTGCGAGTCAATTAATTTTCGGCTTCCAATTTGTCAGATTCAAAGCCGCCTTACCAAGATCTGCAGTATCTCTCCTTGCTCCTTTATAACTCGGTCGGCTTCGTGTAGGTTGTGTAAACCTGCGGTGATAGGTGTGATAAAACGACTACCAAGGTATTATAATTGCCCAAAATCAAGAATACGAGCATCCACATCAGCCGGTCAATGCGAGTGCTCACACTTCGCATGGGGCGCCGCAGACGTAAACTCTGTCTCCTTTGTGTACTATGCTACCGAGATTGCCCGAGTATCACGAGCCACTACGGAGCTATTGTTCTACTTTGCAGTGCATCCTATGCCGTTCGTCATCGTTTATCGCATGTCGGCACGTCAATCAAAAAACATCGCCGCCTCTGCGATGGTAGTTAAGTTCGACTGGAGGGAGCGGGAAAAAATTGTGGTAGCAAATCTCGACACTTTACTCCCAGAGCAAGGGTATTTTGCATGGATATCCCGGCTCTACTTTGCGACCATCGACATTACCACCAAATAGGAGAAACTTTATGCACGAACACGCTGCGGAATAGTGATCATGAAACACACCATGAATACGACGAACATATTGAACAACTAGAGCTCTCATCTATGTTCTAGCGCTATGCTGTCTACATAGTTTTCTACGTATGTGAACATTGACCAATAGGCTCAGATATACGAACTCGTACGTCTTGACATTTATTCTTCCTGGCCAGTGAAGATAGGGAGTTCTTTCTCTATATCGGTCCATGTCTTGTCGCCAAGGACAATCGCCTGTACTGCCGCGACCACTTGGTCCTGGTCCGCCCGGACCTGTCTTGTCGTGTCGCGATCTCTCAACGTAACAGTGCCGTCTTTTAGAGTTTGGAAGTCAACGGTGATACCTAGCGCAGTTCCTAGCTCGTCATTGCGACTGTATCGTTTACCAATCGTCGCGGAAGAGGAGTCCACTCTTGAGGAGATCTGAACGTTCCGTAGCTTTTGGCCAACTTGGTCCATGTACGGCAAGAATCTCTTGTCGTTCGACAATGGAACGATGAGGACCTTCGTAGGAGCAACGATTGGGGGAAAAGATAAAACCTGTTGTGATAGTGAGCGAGAGTAGGCTGGGATATGCAAGGGTCTCAACTTACGGCACGAGCCTCATCGCCCTCTCTCACCCAATAGTTGTGCTCGCAAAGAGCGAATATTATCCGTCCGATACCGAACGAGGGTTCGATAACATTCGGGATGTATTCGCGGACATTTTGGATGCTGGTACGGTGCTCACAAGTGATAAGTTCCGGGGTGAGTTCAACACGTCCTACACCGGCAACATCGAGCTGGAGTTTACCCGTACTTTGCAGCTCCTTCGAAAATGATTCACGCTGCTCTTGGCTTGAATCTAGAAGGACCATCTCGACAGCCCTGGCGTCTTTCTTGAAAAAGGGACCAAATTTTTTCCTGTGTATTTCCATTTCCCACGAACTGACTGTGCGCGGCTGTTCGAGTTGCTGACGTACTAATAGAGGCTTGTCGGTTGCCTTGCCTTGATAATGAGTTAGCTTAAACTGCGATGACAGCCCGAATGGTGTGGCAACGAAATTATATTTCTTACTGTGAACGGACAAGTCATAGGCAGATCGATCAGCCTGAGAACCAGGTTGTCAGTCGTCGATCATCGCTGAGGCGGATTATCGCGTCAATAACTTACACATCCGACGCACTCCACCCAGCCAGACGATGTGAGAAGCTCGGCATCCCAGCAGTCGCAAGCATAGTGGGCCTGCCAGGCGTTAGCATGGATGTAAGGACATCATAGGACATCATAGGACATCATTGAGCTATCTCACCATCTCGTTAGACTATTGGTAACGGTTAGCGTCTGTGTTTGTGTAAATAATGCAGCGGATTATATCAACGTACTAGATGTTGTCTGAATCTGGTCTTTTTTGGGTCGACGCCAATTTTCCGGACTATAGATAGGTCAGATTTCTGTCCTAAGAGTTGATCCACAGTATGCGAAATATTACTCACGAAAAAGATTTATCCTCGCCAAGAAATAGCCTAGAGTCTCGTTGTCGACGATACCAAGGGCCACTGCCTTGCCAATAGACATTCTCTTGGTCGTGCTCTTTCCACTCAGTTGAATGTTTCGTGGTAGCAGTTCGAGCTGAACATTTTGGACTTCATGAAAACGGCTGGTCCATGCTGATTAGCTTGGGAGAGCACTCAGAGTTTAGTGCTAAATACCTGTGCTTCTTGCCTCCCTCGGGGTCGACAACTTCCAACGAGTCAGTTATAGGAAACAGCTAGCATATCACACCGTGTCCGGAAACACGCCAAACAACTCACAGTGTTCAATCTATTGACTCTGTTAGACGACCATAAGTGCACCAGAGGGGAGGGCAGGGGCAGCAACGTACCTCTGCCATCAAAAATTCGCGGACACGAAGGAGACCACCGCGGGGGGAGATCTCGTTTCGATAAGACTTTCCAATAGAGGCCGATGCAAAGGGCATCACACCCTGGTTGAATTCTAGGAGCTTGGCAAAGTTGAGAAATTGACCCTGAGCGGTCTCCTATTCATAGAGGTTAATGTACATCTACACATCTACACAGGGAGGGACTAGGGCAAGACATACGGGTCGTAGGTAACCCTTCGTGTTTGTGCTTGGTCCGATGGAGGTTTGGACTATTTATCATCAATGTCACGTCCAATTGGCCGCCTCATGGACCACTCACACATCAGGTTAAAAGCCACGGGTGGTGTAGGTAACTCGCCACTGGCGCATCGCAAGTCATATTTGTTGATAAGCTCAGCCAGGCCCTTATCGTCGTAATTGTCGATCTTGGCTAGGATGGATTGATATTCCTCGACGACCTCGTCGTCCAGCTTCACAGCCGTGTGGCCCTTGGCTTTGCTCTTGCCGGCTCGTTTTGGGTCTTTCGGCGCGCCGCTACTCGCCTGACCACGGGCTTCCTTGTCGCCTTTGAGACGAGCCTCCAGCGTGTCCTCGACAAAGTGGTCGGCGCGCATGATGTCGCCGGTCTTGGGGTCCTTGCACATCCAGTCGGCAAAGCGATCGACGTGGCCGCTGGTCTTGAAGACGACGTGAGGGGTCAGCACGGTGCAATCGACCTCAAGAACATTGTCCTCCACTAGAAGCACATCAGTAAGGCAAGACAAAACACCAGCTAATTGGATCGCGGAAACGACGCACGAACGAAATGCTTGCGCCAGACGTCCAGGATGTTGGACTGCAGCGCAGTGCCCGGCGGACCGTAGTCAAACAAGCCGCTGATGCCACCGTAGATCTCGAAGCTGGGCGTGTAGAACATGCGTCGGCGCAAGAGGCCGTCGACTGCAGCCCTGTCGAGGGGCTCGCCCATCAGCGTTGTCATCGTGGTCGTCATTTTTCCTTCAGGACGAGCAAGTCTCCCTGAGATCTCCGCGGTCTTCGAACTCTGCTTAAACTTCGCCTTCGCAGGATGAGCGAGGGGTCGAAACGGTCTTTGGATTATGGTTCCAGGAGCTGCGATCCCGCGTAGAGGTATGCGACTGAGCAAAGGGCCACCAATTGTTCTCTTCAACATCAGGACATGAGTCACCGGAAAATAACTGGTGGCATTTGCAACGCGTGTTCGGAAGCACGTCCAAGAGGGGCACCTCCTTCCTAGGTTAGTGGGGGTGGCGGCAGTGGCAGTGGTGGCGGTGGTTTAGTGGGGTACCCAAAGCCCCTAATTTCGCCCTAAGGTTCAGGAACGTAGATTCCTACAGCAATTTCCACGCTCCGAGTGGTGATGGCCTTCTCATGCCATGCATGAGTTAGTGCTACAAGCGCCGCAATGGAACACATACGTTGTTTCCAGTCTTCGAATAACGTATTCAATCTTGCAGTTCTTTGCTAGCTATCACCACCAGAACTGTAAAGTGGAACTGATTATAAGTACGCTAACCTAAGTACCCTAGGCCAGAGTGGAACTGAGATGGCAACATTGTGTAGATCTTCAACGCGTGTAAATCATTATCACATCGGTAATGCCATGAGCGTCATTTTGGATGCTATCGAATTACACAAGTCTTCCGATTCACACCAACTCGCAAAATTCAGAATCGTCATAGCGACCATTCTCTGATACTCCCAAGCACTAAGGGCCGCTCATGAGTAAGTTTGGGTATTGGTGGCGTGGCAGCACAATCTCGGTTGGGCTGTAGGACGCTAGACACTCAAAAGAAGATAAATGATTGGAAGAATCATACGCGATATATATATGAGATGATCTTGAGATGGGTGGGAGCTAATACCCGGCTACATCCATGCCTCTCAGGGGGTGCGGGGTGGGCTAGATTGGCGACAGCCATTGAGCCAAGATAGATATATGAAAACTCGGCGATAAGCATCACGGTCAACCTTTTTACACATTTTATTTAATAAGTTATGGTTATACTGTTTTTAGTCGGCTGCATTGCATCGGTTTGTCATACATGACTGATGTTTGTCGTCCTAAATTGTGTTGATCGGAAAAATTACCGTGTTGGTGCCTAAGTCCTCGAAATAATCATTATTCCCGGCCCTCATACCATTCTGAACTATGTTTTAATATGATTCCGTCGCGTAGGGGATGAGATCAATGCCGTCCTCAGATTCATTGAAGACATAAAAGAATGACTTTTTTTTCAATGTTAAGTATCATAACTGCCCTTAAACAAACCTAGAATACTGACAGGTTCAATATAATTATCGAGGTGTTTGTTCATATTAAGGGGCAACGTCACCCTCATGGAGAGATCATTTACTTGGGTAGTCAAGAACCGCATCGGCAACTACCACACACACCTTGGGTGAATCGGGGCTATAGCTGAACGCATAGCGAAGCAATTTCCAGCCCGTTCAATTCAAAAGTGCATGATGTACGTTGGGTAGTAAATACGACAAGGTAAGCACAGATACCGGCTGAATCGTTGCCAAGGGCATCTTTTCCGCAGCCCTGAGAGCGAATAGGATTCGAAGCAATCTACTGAATAGCAACATGAGCCGGGAGTGTGCAATAGTCGGGACGGCATTCGGTATAACTATTTTGCTGTTGAAGTAGTTATAAGAAGAGTTCGGCCACTACATTCAACTTCTGAGAATGATTAAATATTCAGATCTCACTCATCACGAGCTATTATAGCTTCCAGCCGCAGCGAGAATGGGTTTAGCATTTGTTAAGTGCATCGGCCTACTGGCCCTCCTTGCGAGCGGTGTACGCTCGCAGGAGAAAAAGCGTCCCATTATGCTCGATAGCTCCGGCGGGTTCAATGTCGCTGGCAAGATCATCCAAAACCCCAGAAACCCCAACATGACACTCTCATGCGACCACGGCTACATGGAATATTTCATCCCCTGGACGCCCCGGAAAACCAGTCTGGTTATGTGGCACAGCTCGAGCACGCAGACGTGGCAGAATCGATTCGACGGCGGCGAGGGCTTCAAGGACATGTTTCTCAGGCGCGACTATCCCGTCTACCTCTGGGATGCACCGAGACTCGGACGCGCGAATTGGGCCTGTGAGCGGACCACTTATACACCTGATTACCGAGACCAGGGAAATTTCGTCGCGTGGAATTTCGGGCCCTCGTATCCCAACTTCTGGCCAGACACGCAGTTCCCAGCGTCCAACAAGACGGCCTGGCAGCAGGCAACCAGCGGCCGATATGTTGAGTACGACACGACCGCGAACATCAACTTACAAGCGAATGCCGCCGCGGTCGCCGCCGATTCCTACAAGATCGGCGACAGCATCGTGTACCTGACGAACTCGGCGGCTGGGCTGCGAGCGCAGCTGGCTGTGACAATGAGCAACACGACTAACACCAAGGCGATCGTGGCATACGAGAGCTTCGGCTACGTGTTCCCCGACAACCTCAACATCACCGCAGGCGTGCCGTTCGGGCCAGTGATTGTTCCCGTCGAGCAATTCAAAAAGCTCGCCAAGTTGCCAGCCATCCAATTCATCTTCAGCGACCACCGCTCCGAAGATTTCATCTACCTGTCGCAGGCAAGGCGCTCGGCCAAGCTCATCAACATGTACGGAGGTAATGCAGAAGTACTTCTGCTCGGCAAGGATGCGGGATTGAAAGGGAGCACGCATATCGCGTTTCAAGACATGGATAATGACAAAGTAGCGGATCTCTTGGACGAGTTCTTGAAGAAGAATAGGCTGGATCACTACGTGGATGATCGGACCGGGAATTCGCAGGCTTCGGAACGGGCTTGGCGACGGTGGGCGGGACTTCCAAGGCGATGGCGATGAATACAAGATGGACAGAGTATATATGTTTTTCCTTATAGGTTATAAACGGGCCAGTTTCCTCACTCTTGACCTATTTGCTAGCCTAGATCGTGATGCCGTAGTCCGAGGTGTTGTAGCTGAAGATACGATATAACAGAACATGCATGGTTTTATGAAGACGATCCTGTACGGTAAACTTCTCTTAGTTCAAATAAAGCTTCTTTCTGCTTTGATTTAAAGATGTCTAACTCACTGCTCAAGCCAACCAGCTCCGTGCCCGTCTGTAAGCACCGCCCCTATAGTAAGTGAGTATGCATACAAATCTCTGCATTATCACCGCTCACACCGTCCACGATCCCTACTCTCCAAAGCTTCTTTTAGCACGCTTAGCGCTTGCGGTGTTATATATTAGCTTGATTATAAATATTCTCTAAGAAGAGTAGTGCTGCTCATTCTATGCTTATCCACAAGGTATACCCCTCTTTGATGTTGAACATGTAGAGAAGTTGGTGGAATTGTTGCGCATACGACCAGACCAGTCAATCAGTCAATCAGCCAAGTTTTCGTGGCCTAGTGGTTAGGGCGTCTGTCTTACATCTGAGTATCAGGAAATCATTCCTTCTTACCTGTTGATCACAGAAGATCCCCGGTTCAATCCCGGGCGGAAACACTTATTTATGTTTTATTTTTGATGTTAGATGATCGCAGACAAGTTTTATTCGTGATGGACACAGCTGGATGTCTGCTTAGAAGCATCGAGTGTTGTTCCTCCTACACTTTTATCTCGGGTTTGGAGTCACTTTACAGTTTACATTAGCCCCTTGCGAAAAAGGAGTTGGTCAGAGCAGCAGCTGGATCATAATGGTACTGATTATCATAGCAATACGATCAACATAATTTGTGTTCGTGATTCTACAGAAGTCTCAGAATTGGTGTATCATTTAAGAAAGTATGCCAAGTAAAGAATGCTTCGCAAATGACCCGCACAGTCACAGCCTACAGGGCCTTGCAATGAGACCTGCAGTCATACCTAGGTAGTGACATAACACACTGCTTTCCCCGTCGTGAAGGCTACCGAGTCTAATAATTGATTGTTCCATGCTCAGAAGGCCATCATACGTCTATGTGTCTGTCAGGATCACATCTGACAAAGAGGGAACCACCAGTTACTTACGCGAGTCTGCCTCAAGGCGTCGGCGCAATAGCAGCCGCCCAGCATCCGGCTTGGCAAGCTCCAAACGCCGTATTGCAGGCGACGATAGACGCGGGAGCGGAAGCGCCCATTGTCGCTCCCCAGGTGAATCCAGCTGCTCCGTAACAGGCAGTAACGACAGCCGCACAGCCAGCCTGGCACAACCCATAGGCAATGGGGCCAGCGCTCGCGGCGCTTGTGAAAGCTAGCGCGGAGACCAAATGAGTGTTAAGCTTCATAATGTAGGTAGCGATTAAGCTTGTTTAAGTTATAGTAAGGAGAATTTGGGTTTGTGGTGAGGAGATCTGTTGCTGTTGATGAGAGGCGCGGGTTTGTTGTAGAGTAGAGAGGAGATGGGATATGGCTGGAGAGAAAATCCAAAAAAGAATGGGAGATCGGACGAAGGCTTATATACATTTATATATATTTCCGCGCAATCTGTCTGATTGATGAACACAGCGAACCGCGCCAAGCGCACGGAAACATCAAGAGGTAGAGCGAGCTTGAAGGTGCCGTTTGTCTGACAAGATGCCTCGATAGGTCGCAGTTCGATAACAACGGGAAGAAATGTACTGACACTATGTCAGATGGCTGGTAGTTTGCTACTGGCTGAATTCTACGAAAGGAGTAACCTTATACGTGATACCAAGTAAGCACAGAAGCTGCTACACCACATGAGGCATCTAGGTTCGAATACTGCTAGCATCCGTTGATCAGCATCAAGGTCGTACCGGACATCAAACAAAATGCCGAAAGAGAAAAGAAGAAACGCGATACAACACGAATATTTCCATATATCACCTATTGCTTTTTGATTTTACTCCTGTTTCGCTGCACTGAAGTACCATTCCGCTTAGGCTAAGAAGCCCCTATTTCGATGTCGCTTGATGCGTGGGGACGAGATGCGCCTGTCCGATATTGTGACGTAGCTCCTCCTCACACTACATTCTATGCATGAAGCCGATGCCAAACGGTGTTGCTGTGATGTAAGACAGTGTTGCAGAGTACTGATGACCTCGATCCATCTTATCCTATATTCTTCCATCTTCGGTGCATCCGTTTGCAAGAAAAATTAAGGGCAAACGGGAGCTTCTGGCTAGTTCTTCAATTATCAAGGATTCAAAAATAAGAGGCTGTACCTACGTTGTATTAGGTTATGAGCTGTAAGTAATGATGGTTATCGTTGCCTGTGTATGTAGTGCCCTATAACTTGTAATCTTAGTAACACGACGCCGACTGAGGAAGATGTAAAGATCAGATCACATAGTCAAGAGACTTTGATTCAAGTATACAATCATCGCTGGAGACATCCTCAATCTCTGCGTGAGTAATCAGATGACTGCATTTCCTATTGACCGAATTTATACTCTGAAGCGCACGCTTCAGCAAGCTGTAGTAGATTATCCTCAGACTTGCCAAAGTGACTTTTGGTGTGCCAGTCTACATGAGATAACAGCAGACATCGACAATGATACTGGATTCGTTCAACTAGGTAATACAGCGTCGAAAATCCCCCGGTCCTCAGTCAGGGGCTAGCACGAACCTCCAAGCATGAATCCCCCAAGATCATAAAACAGCCGCACCAACAACAATACCAAATCTTCCTCGAAGCCAGTCCAAGCTTACCTAGCGACCCTGACTTCCACCATAATTATCAATCCCGCCACAACTTCATCCTCTTCCTCCCCCCACCCGGCGACTTCCCCTCCCCCCTTTCATCAGCAAACAGCGCCACAACGCCAGTATTCCCCCTCGCAACCGCGAGATCAATCGGAGTGCGTAGCTTCGTATCTTCCAACCTAGGATCCAACCCCACCTCGTTCATCAGCTTCCTAAACGTCTTCTCAATATCCCCCTGCTGTCGTCGTTCCCAGTCGGACGCGACTTTTCTTGCCGCCAGGACGTGCAGCAGCCCGGCGCCCTCGTTATCCCTCGCGCTCCAATCCGCGCCGAATTCGTTGAACATACCCCACAGACCGGCGTCGTCGTGGCCGACGAGTTCGCTGAGATCCCGCTGGTGCCGTGTCGAGGTGTTGCGGCCTGTCCATATCACTTCGTCGGACCATTGGTCCGCGCTGTTCCACCCCGTCGCCATGAATGCGTGTAGGGGCGTTTCGCCGCGGTGGTTGCGCGCGTTGAGGTCCAGTCCCTTTTCAAGCAAAGATCTGAAAGTGACCACTGCCTCGGCAGTTGTAGATTTCTTGTTTACGAGGCGGGGTGCGAAATGATGAAGGACTGTATTGCCGTCAGTATCTGCCGCGTTGGGATCCGCGCCGTTCTCTATCAAGTAGAGAACGGTGGAGGTCTGGCCTGACTGTGCCGCTAGATGTAAGGGCTTGTATCCTGCGTGGTCAGCCACATGAATTATGGAGTGTTTGGCGGTAACCATCGCTGTGAGAAGATCCTTATGGATGATACTGAATGGCTCGTCTTCAGAAGTGCAAAGCCAGTGCAGAGCACTTCGGCCCTTGCCATCTAATGCATCGACATCCGCACCGTGCTGTAATAATGCAAAGGCAATTTCGGGGCGAGGGCAGCGACGTCGGTTTTCAGGCCGGTGTGGGTATTGGGGTGGTGGAGAGGAGGGCATACAGGCTGAGATCAAAGCTGTTCGCCCTTCAAAGCCGTTGAATTGGAGGTTGAGTCCCGTGGCTTTCAAGAGAGGAATCACAAAACCGTGCTCTTCGATACACGCCTGCAGAATGGGACGCCCATCGTCATATAGTTTGAGAGGATCCGCGCCGTATTCCACCAGAGCCTCCATCACCGCATGTTGGCGGCTGATCCAAGACTGATCAACTGTCCCTTCCTTGGGGTGAGCAGCGTTGTGCAGCGGATATCTACCGCCGGTAGACAACGCATTGGCGTTCGCACCACTCTTGAGCAACAGCATCACCATGGTTGGATCCATTCTCTCTGTTATCGCATAGTGTAAAGCATCCGGACTCTGAGACACGTCTGCTCCGTACCTGAGCAGCAACTCGGTCACTTCAGCATCCTGAGACATCTCCAAGTATGATCGTTCAGACTTATCATGGATCACTACTCTCCTGTTAGGGTCGGACCCGTGTTCAAGGAGAATTCGGATTATTGCCTCTTTCCAGAATCCCACTGTAGGACGCGCGTCTATTGCTGATTGTAGAAGTGTTTCTCCTCGTTCATTTAGAGTCGACACATCTGCACCATGCGAGACAGCATACTCGAGTGCCTCGACCTGCCAAAAGAGCTCTCCTAAGACGAGACTATGTAATGGGGCATTGGCTTCATCGGTCCCGAGGAATTCGATCAGTAGATCCGAATGGTCCCCTGGGTAAATTTGGGTTCCAGCCAAAAACTGTACATACTTGTCTGGGTCAAAAATGAGCCCAAACTGCTCGAAACTCTTCGCCAAAGTGTTGAGAGAGGTTGGATTTAAACGTGGCTCTGGCACTCTTCGCCCCAATTGCCATTCAGCAAGAACTCGAGCTGGTGTTTGGTTGTTTGCATCGCGGCGTGAGGGATCGGCACCGTGTGCGAGCAAGTATATAGCGCTATCCTGGTACCCAGAGCGACAACTGTAATGAAGAGGAGTGCTTCCGCTCCCATCCTCAGCCGTCTGGTTCACGAACTGGTCAAGTACGCCGTGATCTTTATACCACGCGAGTAGAAGACAGACAATATCGGGCCTGTCTGCTGCGCACGCAATATGTAGTGGTGACAGGCCCTCGGCTGTCATGCGTGTTGGATCTGCTCCGAGCCGGAGTAGCCTGCGGACCGTAAACCTAGAAATAGAAACGGCGTGGTGAATGGGTGTTACACCAGACTCGGTTGTAACATTCAGGTCACTTAACCCAAACATGGGCTCTCTCAAAATGAGGTCAATCCAATAGTCCGGGCCCCAAGCCGCGTCATTAAAACTCGCAAAATGCAACAAAGTCGCACCGCTTACTGTCGTTGCTGTAGGTGAAACGCCGAGTTGAACTAGAGCCTGAATATACTTCATTCCATCGTAGGGGTGGGAGCTAAAAGCACTCACTGCCAAGTGAACAGGAGTATGTCCGTGGTCATCCTGTATGGTGGGATCTACTCCGGATTTTACGAGGCAGGCAACCGAACCTATATCGAGTCGGTTTTTGACAGCATGATGAAGAAGGGTGCGCCCATGCACATTTCTCAATGTAAGGCTTGCTCCTAGACGAACAAATTCCTCTATAATATCCGGTGTGGCGTTGTTTGAGGTGATAATTTTCCAGAGAAACGTTTCACCTCGGCTATCACGGACGTTGATGTCCATGCCTTTTTGGATCATAGCTTCCAGGATCTTTTTGTCACTGCCTTGGAGAAACTCATACTTCAAGATTTTGTATACAAAAAGAGGAACGAGACCAGCGGTGTTTGTCGTGTTGAAATCTTCGCCAGAGCCAATTAGACTTAGGAGGAAAGGAATATCATCTGTCTTAAACTTGTTCAGGTTCATGAAAACCAAGTGTAAGACGGAGTTGCCCTTATCCGAACGTAGACTGATGTCCGCACCATTTTCGATCAACTTTGTGAGCGCTTGGACATCGAGCTTTACATCACGTAGTGCACCGGCACTGAGCAGAGCTAAGAGGGGTGAGTGACCGTGGATATCAATGGCGTTAACATCGGCACCTCCACGAACTAGGACATCTATGAGTCCCGGCTCCTCCGGACTAGCGAAGTGAATGCAGTTCCGGCCAAGCGTCGATTTTGCATTTGGATCTGCACCCGCGTCAAGTAATAAATTCGCTAAGTTTTCTTGTGTTCGTCCACGAGCCCATTTTGTGAACCCATCATCGTAAGTTTGTTTTCGCACTGCGTAGTGCAAAGCTGTGAAATCACCTTCGTGATCCTCACGATGGCGCTGCCATTGTGGAGCAGTCACATCATATGCTCTTGCATTGACCTGAGCTCCATGTGAAACCAAGGTCTCGAGACACCGTCGAGCTTTTTCGATGTCCTCATCGCAATTTACAATTTCCATTTTGAGACATCCGGCAAAAGCATGAATAGCTGTTGGGCCTCCAGGACAATCAAGAGTCTGTGTGATGATACCGTCGTCGTCATTCCACATATAAGCGTCACATCTCCTATTTGGGTCGGCGCCATATCTCAATAGCACTTCGATGGTTTCTAAATCATGGCACTCTGCAGCTTGGAACAATCTGGTCACCCCACCACGATGGCTGTCAACATGCGCATTGCCAGTTTTGAGAATTGTTTCGAGAAGATCAGCGCTATTGGCCCAATGAAGACATCGATCGGCTTCGGATGCAGGTACTAGGGGGAGGAATATACTTAATATGTTGACATGGCCGCGTTCTAAGGCGTCTTGGAGAGCGGTCTGACCCTCTTCTCCAAACTCACGTGTACCCTCGGTTTTTTGGATCAGCGGGCTGATACCTGCAGCAACTAGAAGCCGAACGATATCGGCGTGGCCATTTGACGCAGCGTAGTGCATAGGTGTCCGACCAGCTTCATCATATGAGCCTGGCAGGGCGCCATGGTTCATGAGATGCCTAGCGACTAGCGAGTGCCCTTCTTCAGCAGCGTAAGAAAGTGGGCTTCGACCACGTACATCAGGGATATCAATAAGAGTAGGATAATTGACACACATGTGTTCAACATATGCTGGCCAATCCTCGAGACTGGCTACATGGACAGCGTTGAGTGTACTACTTTGGCGCGATCTCCAGTTGTGGTAAACCCAGATGCTAAATGCTGGTTTACCAGGGACGAGAATTGCGCCCAGGACGTTCATAATATCTGAACAGCCATCACCCACCTTATGTATATGGTGGGATAAGTTGGCAATAGCATAGGGTAGGAGAGGATGGCTCAGGGCTAGGTCCTGTAGCATCTGCGTCCGTCTTCCTAACTCTTGGTAGAACCACCTAGGATCTTCTTCCACATTGGCATCAGGATTGTCGCTTCTTGCCTCTAACAATGGACATTGATCCAGGTATTGTAAAGAAAGCACAGCAAGCATAGCGTGGGCCGTAGACTCATCGAGGACGGGAAAAGACCCGGCGACCGAAGCACGAGTTTCGTCACGAAGGAATTCAGTGAATGAGTGGTGAATGATGCTTACCGTCTCGTCATCGAGGATTTCCAGCAAACGACCGCAACTTGCGCGGACGAGTGACTTACCCTCTTTCAAGTCTCCGGACCCAATCATGCGCGCTACCAGAGAGCCCAGTTCGATCAGTCTAAGAGGCCTGCTGGCATGGGTTACACATCCGAGAATCCGAGCTTGCTGTTCTGTAGTGACTCCGCTGCGCTTCGAATGCTCTTGGAGCATCGACTCGTACACGTCTTTGAGGTTATGCGGTAGCTGGTCCAGGCTACATGGCAGAGTTTTCTCTGTGACTCGGCCAGTCTTAAGACCTTCTGTCAGAGTGTCTGTCATCAAGCGAGCGTGCAGGAAAAGTCCTTGGGCTCGCTCGCAGATAGCCTGTTTCACCTCGTCTTCCTTCTCGGGACTTAGCATCGGGTCGAGGGTCCCCATAGAAACAGTTACATACTTTGCAACATCGGGAGATGCTAGAGCTGGGTCTAGCCGAACATGCGGTACCTGTAGAGCTCGCAAAGTCTCTTCGATCCTTGGAACTGGCCGAGTAGTGAATAGCAGCTTGGCCCTCGAGCTCTCACGACTCGCTAGTTGAGCTAAACGCTCGATAATGGCGAAGTCTTGGTCGTCCATCTCGTCCAGGGCGTCAACAACGAGATAGACTTTCTCCATGCGATGCACGGACTCTTCGAGAGCGCCAAAAAGAGAGCTATGCTCGTTGCCATCTACTTGGCCTGATTGACGAAGCACATCGAGCCTTGTTGACAGTGACTGACTGTACGGTAGCAGTTGAGAAGCGAAGTCGCGAATCAAGTATCTCGCGCTATGATTCTTCTCGACAATCTGTCGGAAGAAGAAAAAGAGAACGGGGACATCCGGCTCAGCTTCTTGCAGTTGGTGAATGGTGCTGGCGGCCAGAACTGATTTTCCAGACCCGGCCACGCCTCTGATGGCTAGACAGTTGGGTTTTCCTAGCGTCGTCCATGTTTGGAACTGCGGCGATTGGCAAAACCATGTAGAGGTGCCTGGCACGTGCGAATGCAGGTGTTTCATGAACTCGTTGCCCGGCGAGAGGTAATCGGTCGGCTGGAGCCATAGTCGAATGACTGATATCTGGTTCTCCTCTGGCTTGATGCTTCTAAATACAAGCTCATACTCGAGTTCAATATCGGAACTGAGATCTTTGCTTTCTGTATTTGTGTCCATGGTGGCAGATCGTAATCCTGCGTTATTCTCGGCCGCGCAGTGTGTTCATCTATGTAAGGCCGCTATGAATAGATGGCCGTAGCATGGGATGCCGTAAATATATACTTATAGCATGTCGGGATGGCATGTCTACTTTGCTGCCTGGAACATGATGACTCTTTGCGGGCACTCATTCACACTTCTATCCGAATTGTCCATCGGGTCCAGGCTGCAGCCCAGCCACTCGGCCGCCCAAGGATTGGAACCCCTGCTCATCATGCCGGAGTGGATAAAATTGTACTTCGTACTTCGTACCTTCGTGTTTTTAACGAAAAAGTGATGAAGTGCGACTGAACCTAAGGTATACTTTCCATAGCCCAAGTAGGAAATATGAGTGACCCGTTTAGGAAATAGTTGAGCCTGACTTAATCGTTGACTTTTATGTCGTACTCAAGGAGGAACTGTACTATCTATTTCGGTTTTACGGTACCGGTATCTGACTCTATTCGTCTCAATGGATCCCTGAATCCTCGTGACAAGGTAATTAGCGAGTTGACGATGCAGTTTAAATCCAAAGTAATATGCGGCAAAGTGTAGCGGAGAGGATTTAGTTAACATACCGATGTTGCGAAATCCCATTCCCAAGGCAGAGAGGGCGCATACATATGAAGTAGCATATTCCATAAGACTGCGACACTTAGAATGCTTTTTGAAAGAGCCAAACATTATTTCTCTATATGTAGTAACCTTAGTTGCTTACCATTGGACTTGTGGGTACATAACACTCGTGCAATGATTAGCGGTATTGTTGAGAACTTGTAATCATGAACTCCTTTTTTTCTTTTTACGTTAAGCCTGTCTAATCAATTACAATGATGATAGATTGATCTTTAACCGGAGAAAATTGCCGCTTTTGTTTCCTTGTTGACCTTTTCATCCCAACAATATTCAATTCCTGCTGCCTAGATCAAGCTGCTGGGGTAATTGATTGTCCAATCTACCGGCACTTCATACTGATGGGTAGACTCCCGGGATGTGCGCACGATGTATTTTTAATGGCACACAATTATTTGCTCCAATTGAACAGATATAATAAGACGTATATTATTGTGCGTCCTAACGCTTTTATGAGGTGTGAACACATTTTACTTCCGCAAAACTTGAGGGCACTCTTTGTCTGATTCGAGGCAAGATATCTGATACGCGGCCCCCAACCGGGAGCACTACGGTATCTATCGCCAGGAGCGGGAGAGTGGGTCTAGCTGGACAAATATAGAAGCTACCCGCTCACTAGGTATTCCAGCTTGCATCGCCACTAACGCCTACGCAACCAGGACCAAGCACCCCACAATCCTGTCATCATCACCCATCGTCTATCTCACCAGCAACCTTCACACCGACCTACAGTCTGGCTAACGAACACGATACATTTTCCCATCTCTTGGCTACTTCGATGCCAATTCGCAGCGACATCATGGCTAGGTGAAACACAATTGTTGTGTACGATTGAACGATCCGAACCTACGAGCTAGGACTGAAAGCCGGAGCTCCCGGTCTGGTTCTTACACTCTTAGCCCTCCCAGCAGTAGGATAGCTGCAGAGCTTGTCGAGTAGCAGCGGCATCGAACGCAGCCCAGCGAACCTCTACCACCTCTTCGACCGAGTCTCCGATACTGAAGTTCCAATCTCGACCCGACCATGCCGTCCGACTATTCCTCCGCAGCGCAGGCGCTGTCCCTCTCACCCTCGCCGTCACCATCACCCTCACCATCACCGCTCCCCTCCTCGCCACATCACGCCAACTCTCTACCACAATGGGCCCGGCACGCGCGCGACAGCAGCAACAGCAACAACAGCAGCAACCGCCTCGCAGGATCCCGACGCTTATCAACCCCATACTCGCGGCCCAGCGCGGACCAGCAGCGACCGTTCAGGCAGCGCATGATGCAAGGCGGCGTAGCCGTGGGCCACAACTTGATCCGGCTAGGCCGGAGCATGACGCCAGTACAACAAATCCTAGCAACCATAGCCGGTCTCGGGGTCCTCGTGCTAGCAATCCTCTTCCTCGTCTTCTCGCACCGGATCTTCGCAGCCCTACGCCCCCTCGCCGAGGGATGGTACGCATTACCAGGCGGGTGGCTGCTCCTCTTACTCTTATCCGCGCTCACTGCCTTCCCGCCCATGATCGGGTACAGCACCACCGTGACCCTAGCAGGCGTGATCTACGGGTTCCCAGCGGGGTGGCCCATCGTCGCGGCGGCCACGGTGCTGGGGTCCACGGGCGCGTTCGTGGCCAGCCGGACCGTGTTCGCGGGATACGTGCAAAGACTAGTGGGGACAGATAGGCGGTTCGTTGCGCTCGCGCAGGTGCTCCGCAGGGACGGCTTGCCGGTCCTCGTGGCCATACGCTTCTGTCCGTTGCCGTTTAGCTTGAGCAATGGCTTTCTGGCCACCATCCCCACCATCTCACCCCTGAGCTTCGCCCTCGCCACCGCGCTGTCCACCCCGAAGTTGCTCGTCCACGTCTTCATCGGCGATCGTCTCGCGCGCCTCGCCGGTGATGATGGCCAGATGCCCGCTGGAACCCGCGCCATCAATTACCTCTCCATCCTCTTCGGCTCCGTCCTTGGTATTACTGTTGGCTGGTTCGTATACCGCCGCACTATGCGCCGCGCGAAGGAACTCGCTTTAGAGGAGGCGGCTGCTGCTACGGACGGTGGAACTGCCGTCTTACTCGCCGACGAGCTCGATTATAATGATCTCGAGGAGGGCGTGCTGGGCCCGGCGCAAGCGAGACGGTTGGATGAGAGCGATGCCGCTGCTATTATGAGCGAGGATGATATTTCGCTCTGGGATAATACCGAGAGTCCTCACGGCGCTTATAGAGATGAAGACGATGACGATGATAATAACGCCGATGGAAATCCCGCGAGGTCAAATGAAAGCACCGCTAAGCACACGGGTGCTAAATAGAGAGATGATTGTATGTATATATAAGACGCAAAACCCTGGGATATACAACTAGCGGGACGGGCTTTGGCTTGATTGACACTCATGGCGTTACAATGGGTTTGGTGCTGCATGGAGACATGCTGGAGTTAAATATATATATTTCTGTCTGCTTCGGAAGCTTGGCTATAGAAGTCATGGAAATGAAAGTTAAATGATAGTGCCCATTTAGTATATTCTGTCTAGGTATTGTGATACAGCTAGCTCTACAGGGGCATTGCGCGCCACAGCTTGGTCGATCTTTAAAGTGAAAGGATTGACAAATGTCCAGACTCCGAACTTATGCAATTTGGTAGACGCCACGAATGCTCATAAATCATGAAACACAGTCCGCTTGCTTTCGACTGTTCCTATAATATCAAGAATTCAAAACGCTAATGTGGTAAATCGATGTTCGCAACGAGAAATAAGAAGTGTCAGTCCAGTCCAGTTGTGAGCTGCTTTTCATTTTCAGCGCTGCTGCCCCTGGAAATGCTGCATGAACTGAATGGCCTGCTCCATTGGGTAGCCAATGAATACTGGCCCGGTGAAGACCATCTGCGGAGTGCTGCCTGGTTTGGAATGTGGCAACTGTGCAGTATTGAAGAAGGCGGGCTGGGCCGCTGGCTGTGATGGAGGGGCATGATGAGCAATGAAAGGTGGGTTGAGAGGTGGATTATCAGTCGGTCTGGTAGAGTCCCCGTCCCCACGCCTAGGAGTTGACAGGCCTTTTATCATCGGCGTCAGCTTAGTGTGGTCAAAGGGGCATTTTCCCGTCTTCTCCGGTGTTTCCGCAGCGGGAATAGAAGACGGCATATGGACCGGAGCCGGAGGAGGCGAGTCGGGTCGCCCTCGAGAGAGACCTTGGCTCGAATGCCCGTCTGAGTAGATCGGAACCGAAATGCCCCAGGGCCGGCTGGGTGACTCGCCAACACGAATTTCTTTCAACTGCCGGTCAAAACTGTTCTGTCTCTCTTCATCTTCCTCGTGGTCGTCTGGGGCGCTTTGATCAGTGTGATTGGGGTCGTCCGCGGTCGTAGATTCGATGGTGTGAGCCCAGTCCTGCACCTTATTGTTGGATGCTCTTTCTACATCACTTTGCGGGCGGGTGTCCTGCTCAGGCAGCATCGGTTGGTGGATTTTACTAAGTCCTTCCACCATGCTAACAAGATTACCATACTTGGCGTCTAACTTTCGGATATGCTCTTCGCTTTTCTGATAGCGTCTTACACACACCTCGTGGCTTCTAGGAAGCTCATGTTTGTGTTTCTCGACATACTGCGCGACCTCTTCGGGGGAATGTTGGTTAAGATAACGGATCGGGCACTTGGTAGCGGCGGGCTGGGAACCCATCTCGTCCTCCATGGTAGCACATATTGGATCATCCTGAGCAGCAGCATCTTGTTGGTGTTGTTCGTCATTCTCGGGCTGCTTGTTCTTCGGCGACGAAAAGGGGCAGTCTAGGTTTCCCTTCTTCCCTTCCACGGTAAAGTCCTGCTCGAGTATGGTAGACATGGACGTCATGGTATTGGGATCGAAACTGTCTCTGCTTCCGCTAGTCTGGCTACTCTTACTAGCGTCGGTCAAAGAGCAGGCGACGCGTCTACCTTCGCGGATGATCACGGCAATTTGATGTTTGGAATCGGAGGCCTTGCGTTTAGGAAGTGGAACAAAGTTTGTATTTGCTAGCGACGGGTTGTGTAATTCAGGAGGAACCTGCAGGTTCACCAATGTCTCTGATACCTCGGGCGCGGCGGCTGCATATTTGTCGGCCAGGTGTTGGAACTAGAAACGATACGGTGTTAGTGGCAACTGACTATCGCTTCGGTGGTAGTCGAACTTCGAGGAAGGAGGGGCAAGTTTATTGTGTTGTGTTGTGTTGTGCTGCAGGTTGCCAGAATTCAGAAACTTTATGGTAAAGTTGTCGGTCAGCGCTGCCGCGAGGACAACTCGCGATCTAGAGCTAAGATAGTCTCATCATAAGACGGCAAAGGGCATGCGACGGGCATGTGACGGAGCGGGAAGATTTCCACTTGGAAACAATCTTGGAAGTGGAAAATAATTCGCAGATGGTTTTGGTGCTACCTGCAGCCAGGACAGCGGTACAACATATTTCAAGGGCCTGCACCGTAGTACAGCCGTCATGGTTGATGTAGTGATCAGTGAAACAAAGTAGGCACGACTGTCGTCCATTCAAACTTTCATCCAAACATACCTGCTCATGGGCATACCGGAGCTTGTGCTCCAATATGGTCTGTCTGTCACTCAAGTTCTGCACCTCATCGGCCAGAGCATTGAAGGACTCTACCAAGGTCTGCGTCAGAAGTTGAGTGTTCATGCCTGCTGCATCCATGCTCGCCTCTTTCCATACTCCAGCGCTGCTTCTCTTGCACACAGGATGAGTATAAGAAGGAAAGAGGAAGAGAGGTGAGAACTGCTCAAAGAAATATGAGATGGGCTAAACTAGACTTTGGCCATCTGACCCAGTTTTGTGGATGGAGGGCTCCGACGCGGTCCGGTAGGGATTGCTAATCGGTACCTAAATACCTGTCCGAGTGGTAATCGCTAACAGAGAGAGAAAAATAGCGGTATTGAATCCGACTCGGAGAACGCAGTCGGCGTTAGGTAAAATAGTGGGCCTACGCCATTAGCTAGAAGCCTAGAAATGAGACCCGCATCTGGCGTACCGCAGACACAGAGGTACGCGTTCACAACTATTGCGTCACTGCAGGTATACCTACTTCCGAGTATCGAAAAATATCATACCGTACCTCTATTCTTTGGCTTACATGGAACGGATTCTGAGAGCTTTTCGCACCTATTCGGAGCTTTAGCTAATTATAATGGGTTGTTTACACTATCGGGAGATAGCAATAGAGACCAGAGTTGTAAGTTGTACGGAGCACTAAATCATACCAGTCTAAGGTTCCGATCGCTGTTGGCTGGCCAGCACATTTCCATACCTCCACCACTTCCCCATTCCCCAAGACACCGGGTTTGATTATACGAGCCAGCGAAGCGGGGTCGTGAGAAGGAAACACCTCCCTCCAGTAACAATAATTCGAGCAAGTGAACGGGTAGGTATACGGGAATAACCATGGCGCCTGTCGTTGCTCGTCTAGTTTCCAAGACAAAGCCCTATCTCGTGCCAGGTAATGAATTACATCCCGGCCTCAATATGTAGCCAGTGGTGTATTCAAGCCCCCTGATTGGCTAATAAAGCGGTATTCTAGGGAAACTGCTGGTCAAGGAACTATGGTTTGAAGTACCCTTGGACCACTCAAAGCCCGAGGGCCAGACCATCAAGCTCTTCGCTCGGAGTGCGGTCAAATATGAGAGACCCATAGTCGAGTCCACCGAGGTCGTCCAGCGGCCGTACCTCCTTTTTCTCCAGGGAGGACCCGGCCATGGCACTCCTCCGCCGCAGGACAGCACGCTCTCGAAGCACATGCTCGACCGGGGCTACGAGCTGCTGCTCCTCGACCAGCGCGGGACCGGGTTCAGCTGTCCTATTTCCGCGCGCATGCTTGCGCGCGTCGGCGGGCCTAAGAAACAAGCTGATTACCTGAAGCACTTCCGGGCGGATACCTTAGTCAAGGACAGCGAGGCAGTCCGTCTCTGTCTGACTAGTGATTTTCCCGAGGAGAAGAAGAAATGGTCTACTTTCGGACAGTCGTTCGGAGGCATGATGACTATGACCTACCTGTCGTTTGCGCCGGAGGGGCTGCGAGAGTGCTTTATTACAGGAGGCCTGGCGTCGTTAGATAAGGGGCCGGAAGAAGTATACCGGATAACTTATCAAAGAACCATCGAGCGAAACAAGGCTTACTATAACAAGTTCCCCCAAGACGTGCAGGTCATCAAGGAGATTGCTGACAAGATTCGGGAACTGGGCGGTGACCAGGGCGTCCCACTCCCAGCAGGTGGGTTCTTGACCGTCAGTCGCCTCATGACACTAGGCATACACTTCGGAATGGACGGTGGCCTCGACCTGGTCCACAACATTATCATCCGAATGAAAGGAGACCTCGATCAATTCGAAGAGTTCTCTCACGCCGCACTCAACGCGATCGAGCAAGACGGCGGGTGGGACTTCGCCCCCATCTACACGTTGCTTCACGAGCCATGCTGGGTCTACGGTCCAGGGGCTGCAGGTAGATGGGCAGCAGAGAGGGTAGGCCAAGGCTTAAAAGAATACTCGTGGCTGCGCAACGACTGGGGCGGCCCAAGCAGCCTCGGCGACCAGCCGCTGTACTTCTCGGGCGAGATGATCTACCCCTTCCATTTCGAGACCTGCTCGGAGCTCATCAAGATGAAAGAGACTGCGCATATCCTAGCGAATTACGACGAGTGGCCGGCGTTATACGATGTCGAGAAGCTCGGGAAGAACGAGGTGCCCGTCTACGCGGCCATCTACAACGATATGTATGTGGACGCCGGCTTGGCGCGCGTCACGGCTTCCCGGATCAAGGGGATCAAGACCTTCGATACCAATGTCTTATTCCATAGCGCTCTGCGAACGAAGCCTGAAGAGGTATTCCGGGAACTATTGGCCTTAAGAGATGATACCATCGACTAGAACGCTATGAATACACCCAGAACGATTACTATTTTGTTTCATGGATGATGTGTACAGCACTCGTATTAGCTTTTAGATATGACACTCTCGCACGTACTTTTCGTCTTTGATGCTCGCTTAAGTAAGTCTGTTATCGAAGTAATTGGATCGTTGTCCGATTGTGCTCATCTCAACTGGATAGCTTATAAACACCCGCAGCTCCCAAGAGACAGACTACACGGCTCCCCTATATCGGAATTTTCGGCCCTACCCGTTTCCAAAACGCGCAACGCTCTTTAAATTCAACCAGCTTCGCACTCATGAACCCAGCACTATCAATGACCCATTCCCGCCCAGTCCTCAAATCCGGTAGTCCAGGAACATCTTCCCCCGTCAGTTTCAGGGCATTAGGGTCGCCGGTCATGAAAAACGATGCCATGGCGCCTAAGTATGCCGCAAACTTTAGCAATTTTCATCCCTAGTTCAAAGCTAAATGGATGATGGGTTGGTTTGGGGAACGAACCTGCGTAGCCTTTATAATGCAGAGGATCCTGCACCTGGGCTGGGCCTATGCTATTCCACTAACAACACCCACCGATCTCTTGTTAGCAAAGTATCTCACAACACAAAATAGTAAAATACATTTGATAGGTAGGTAGCAGGCTTCACCGCACATACTTACCCAGTACACATCACTCGCATGCATCGCCGGCGGAATCGTATACTCCCCCACCCACCCGCCATCCCTCGCGCCCCCCGCCATCCAGTACGCGGGACAAGCGAGCGTGGAGTCGCGATACACCAGTCCGGCCCGCGTGAACGAGTCCGCGTACCCAGCTATATTCTCCGCGCTGCCAGATTCTGGATACAGCGCCTTCAGATCCGCGATATCGGCCCGAGACAATGTCGGAAGATATCCGGAAACCCAGTTATCGAAGGACGCCGTCGAGGAATTGAATGGCGGCGTGCCGGTGTTTGAACTGCTTTTCAGACCTGGCGGGAGGAATGTCTCGCCTTCGTGCGTGTTGTACATGCCGTATCCCGCCACAATTGCACCTCTCTGCGGTGAGGAGGGGGAGGAGGAGGAGAGGCGAT
The DNA here is from genome assembly GCA_022578715.1 of Nemania sp. FL0916. Classification (NCBI taxonomy): domain Eukaryota; kingdom Fungi; phylum Ascomycota; class Sordariomycetes; order Xylariales; family Xylariaceae; genus Nemania; species Nemania sp. FL0916. Next base: position 127,237 of record MU390252.1, on the reverse strand, counting down.
GCCGCAGAAAAACGCCGTCGATGACGGGTCCCCATTCGTACGTCGCCGTCGTGTACTTGTGGCTGTCGATAATAGCGAGGTTCGCGTCGCGGATCGTCTGCACGTCCACGCTCTTCAGACACTTCAGGCTGTCCGGCTGCACCGCGCAACCTGTCAGGTTGGCGAGCGCGTCGTAGCGCCATTGTGCCTCCGGGGCGTCGACGGCGTAGGTCTTGGGCCAGAACGGGCTTGAGGCTAGGGCTTGGCGGAATAGAGGCCCATCTTCCTTCTCTCTCTTAATCCCCTTCCGCTTCCCCTTCCCGCTGCGCTTCTGATTCCGATTTCGATTCCGATACTGATTCCGGCTTCGCGCCTTACCGCTAAACCCATGATCGGCAATCGTCTGCGCAAGCACACTTCCTCCACCAGCCGACTGTCCCCAAATCGTCACCCTATCCTTATCCCCCCCAAACTCCCCAATATACCTCCGCGTCCATCTCAGCGCCATAGCCTGGTCCAAGAGTCCCGCATTCGCATCCGAGAACCTATCCTCAGCAACCTCCCTCCCAGGCAGGAACCCAAAGGCGTTCACGCGGTAATTAGGGTACACGAAGATCAAATCTGTTGCGGCAGAGACGTTGAGGATCGGGTAGGCGGAAGGTGGGAGATTGAACGACGCAGACCCCTGGATGAAGCCCCCGCCGTAAAAAGTCACGACTACGGGACGGAGCGCTGCGCCGGGTGTCCATGGACGCCCGTAGAGGCCTAGGTATAGGCAGTCTTCGGAGCCGTTGACCGTGCGCTGCGGACACATGTCGAAAGGCTGCGATGAATCGTAGACGACATCGTGGGGGATGGGGAGAGGGGGCTGCGGTGCGCGGAACCTACGATGCGGATATGAGTCTTCTACGCTTATATACTTCGGGATGATCATTAATTAGAGCGAAATAAGAGATATACAAAATTTTACCTATTCTGACCTGTAGGAGGAGCAGCGAATGGGATCTTCTGCCAGTATGAAATATTGTAGCCAGGATCATACGCTCCTTGGAAAGTTCCATAGTCTAGATTCACCGTCGTGAGGACTTGTCGCGAGTTTCCAAGTCCCACAACAAGGAAGAGGCATATGGCGCCTATGAGCGACAGCATGTTCGCCTTCACAATGCATATAGAAAGAAAGGAAAAATAACTTCATCGTTGAATATAGCCGAAGCGAAACACCGGTGATCATTTTATCCTATCCCCGCAGAATGCGCCTAGTCTTTACTCTCCACGATGATCCTGCCGTCTCCATATCCAACCGGGATGGAGAAATTTGGAGAAGCTACCAAGCGAAGATCTCCCAATTCGGATCGTATTGTCCCTCTCACCGAGGTTGGTATCTCCTATGGAGCATTGATATATCCATATGCTCGTACCATCTATCCAGGACGCTCTCTCATAATCAAGAACGCCAATTGTATCGTCAAGTCTGTGAACCCCGTCTCCCTCCCGAAAGCAAAGTGCCCTCCTTCCACCATTGGCTACGCATCTTATTTTTCATAGAATCATCAGCATCATGAATGACAAGATAACACTGTGTTTATCATGATAGAGCGTTGTTCCCATTAGGTATGGGCACAGGCGCATCTCGGCTGAGAACAATGCCTCTTGCCAAATCTTTATTCTTCGTCGAGATCCTGCTGCATTTCGGCTTCTAGACTATCGTTAGCTTTTGTGCATCCATCAAGTATAAACAACCTTACGCCAAAGACGATTTGCAGAATCCGTTATCACTTGAGCCTTAGCTAAAAGTTTCTCTTCGTACTTGACTTCGTCTTTCGACTTTATCCGCAACTTAATTGGTTGTGCCTACACGACCACGTTAAACTCAGTACTATCAATAGGCAGTAGACTGAACGAACCTGCATGAGGATAGGTATTAACTCGTTTGGGTCCGCGTTCGCAAGCGACGCGATCGTCTTGAAGCCGTTATCATAGAAGACCCGGGCTGTCCGGCTCTTTATAAAAGTAACCTTTGCGAGCGCCAAAAGATCTGCTTTGGCTCCGGCCTTGAGCCGGTCTGAAAAATGGTCTAATATGGCTGCCATAGCCCTGGCAGGAGTTAGCACACGTGCAACTCTATCGGAAGTCAAGTAACCTTGGCAGAAACCTACCCCCATCCCATGTGCTCGCAAAATTTAATCATTCCTGCGGCAAATCCTTGGCATGTCTGCTCCAAGGTTTGGACCGTACCTCTCGGCATGTCGTATTTGAGCGCCACTACATGCACAGGCATCTCGTTACATAAGTCTCTCAGCTGCAGAGCGAGGTAGAACCTTCGATAAACACGCGCCTGTTCTTTTTCTGCAGGAGTTGACTCCTTGAGATTCCCACCCTGGGCCCTAAGAGGTATGTTAGCGGGCTGATAGCAGTCCAGGATGGGCTCACACACATTCTATTGACCACGACGGGCTTCAACCCAAGAAATGACATAACGCGGAGTCCGCTTTCGTCAAGGGAGTCAACCTCCGATCTAAAGACTTGCCAGTTGATGAATACAGACAAGTCCTGAACTGGCGTGAAAGTATAAAGAATGTGCATTTCGCCATCCATCACAAATGCTTTCAATGCTCGCTGCATCTCACGATGAACGAAAGCACCATCCTCTGGCTCAAGAGACGACGCAACAACTGCTTTTCCTAATTGAGTTGCAGTGTAAGAATCAAGATCATCGCACTCGATGCTACAGCACTCGACGTCAGCATCACTGTTATAAGTGCCATCCATGAGGGTCCATAGAGACGATCGGACGCGATCCCAATATGGAAACGGCCATGACTACTTCAGGAGTAGCTAACGCAAGGTAAGGGGGGCATCGAAAGCAACTTACAAATTCATCGTGAGAAGGTCTTGTAAGCTAGATTCCACATGATCCTTGATCAGGTCTGATGGACTGGAGAGACTCAGAAGTGTTTTCTGCGTGTAATCATATATAGATTCACGTGAATTCACTAGCCGTATAGAAATCACTTCCAGCAATGCTCGCTGAATTCGGTGTTTATCCGTTGTTAGTCCGCTTGAGACTTGTGGTAATTCTGCGTTCATCAGTTCCACCACGTCTTCTAGGTCGGTTTTACGACAACAGAGATATGTCTCGCCGATTTCATCCTTGCCTTTTCTCCCTGCACGGCCTCGCATTTGACGCAGCATTGAAGGTCCTATCAGGTCGCGACCCATTCGTGCGTTATGCAGAATAACTCGCCGAGCAGGGAGATTGATTCCAGCAGCAAGGCTGCACGTTGCTACAATAACCTTCAGTGCTCCGCTATCGTAAGCGGTTGATATCAAATCGCGCTCTTCTGTTGTCATCCCGGCGTGATGAAAAGCGACTCCTGCAGGGATGGTCTCGGCTAATATGGAATCCAGGCCAATCGACAGACTTCGTAGATCCCCCAAAAGATCTGAACGTTTCTCGAGAGTAGCAGTATTTAATTCAGTTTCTTGAGGAAGCGTTTTGCTAATGAGACGAGCGTCGGATTCGCATCCTTGGCGGCTACTGCAGAACACAAGAACACCGTAGCCTGACCTTACTGTTTCATTCGCCAGAGCAACAACAGCATTCAGCACAGGATCTTGAAATTCTTTGTGCTGGCTTTTTTGAATCATTCTCGTCGGCTGACTATCTGGTGCAAGGGCATTGCTGGAAGCATGGCGTAACTGGCTGGCAGTCTTAAGCAAACTTCTCGTGCTCGAGGCTGGGTAGATATTGCTTTCGTAGACCAGATGCTCCTCCACAGGTATAGGTCGATAAGAGGTTCTATACATATGTGCGTCAAGCCAGGTCGAGAGTAGTTCAATATTCTAGAAATCTTAGTGACGTAGTTGCTACTGGTGAACATTACTTACAGCAAGAGTCGCGCTCATCCCGATAATCTGAACGCTATGATCTAGGCTCATGAGTTTGGTAGCAATGAGTTCCATTAGATAACCTCGGTGATCATCGTCAACCATGTGGAGCTCATCGAGGACAACAGCCTTTAGGTTTATGATGGTGCAGTCATCTATAGCTGTGTTAATGAGCATGTTGGCCTACTGAAGTCAGAATATGGCGACGTTGGACATGAAAAATGCTGACATACTTTCTCAAATGTACAGACTCCAATATCAAAATCTGACCATATTGACCTGATCTTGCCACCACCGAAGAACCCGATGACCCTAATATTGTCCTCGTCAAACCGTTTCTGCCAAAGTCGGAGCTTCTCATCGCGATCGTCGACATCCAGCGGCTTTCTCTTGATACCCTGAACGGCATTTCGAAGCCATCGAACTTTTTCTTGTACGAGCGCTACATACGGAAGAATCAACAACGCCTTCGCATTTCTATCTTCTAAAACCCGCTTGAGCATCAGGATATCAGCAACGAGAGACTTCCCGCCGCCCGTAGGCGCGGAATACACAAGATTCTTGGTGCCATTCAAAATTCCAGGGCCAAGGAGACATTGTTTCTGCCATGGATATATTTCCTTGATTCCAAGGGTGTTTAGATTATGTACTAGCGGTTCCGGCAGCGCATATCTGGAAAACGACAGAGAGAGCGAACGATCAGCAGTAGATGTAGGCGTTGCAGCTATGGTCCTGCGCTGAGAGTATTCAGAAGAAATTCCAGCAGTAGCAGCATCAAGAGCATCAATATTGCTAGCTTTTAGTCTTGGGAGCTTCCCTCGAGGGCCTGAGATTGCTTGGTATTTATGTCGCTCTGGGGGAGGTGGGGCGGCAATTTCAGAATGTGGCCTTTTCGAACCAGCTAGAGTGGTTTCATGGAAGCTCGTCTGTTGCAATGTAGCAGACGCGATGGTAGTTTTGTGAAGAACTCCTTGCCGGTGCTCCATTGCCTTCTTCAAATGAAAGGTGTGGCATAGGTTGACAGCACGAGAGAGCTGATGTTAGGATACAAAAGTTCTGAACTTGAAGTTAAGGGATGAACTACCTACCTCGTAGGTACGGAGTACATGTGGTACATACAAACGCGCCCGGTTGGTCCGGGATGCTGAGTTAGGTATCCTGGATTCTTTCCAGGGCATATTAGGCCCATGCAGGTCCCCACTTACCCGATCTACCTTACCCAGAGAAGTAGGTACCCTGTCACGTCCGGGGCAGCTAGAGCCCGAGCGATGAAACCTTTGACCCACCCTACCCCTAAGACATGGACGGAGATTTCCATCAAAATTGACCGGTATGTATGGTTATGCCAGTTCACTGTGATTTTCATATCAGTTAGTTCCGGCCGCAGCGCCTATGCTGTGAGTATTGATAAATCTGTTTATCTCCATCTCATAATTAAATGTGAACACGAATGTAGCAGGTGTCTAAGTCGGTTGTTTTTGGGTTGGGCAGTGTAAGGGAAGACACTTCAGTGTATTCCATATTTCTATGCCATTATTTAATTACAAGCTTGCATGCTGTCTACCCATGACGCGCCGGCCTTGTTTTGACGGCAACGAGGTACGCCAACTCCCAGAAGTACTGGATTTCCATGGCCTATTGTACAATGCTCGCAAAGTTCAATGCGGAAACACGCGCATACCCTGCTCGTGTAGAACGCCCCAGGTACCTTTTGTAGCCCTATTGGTATATTCCTCTAATTATACAGCCTTATCCGTAACGCCAAACTGGTCCCTCCGCTGCGGAGAGCAGCGGCCGTAAAACACATTCCTCATTATGACAGTAGATTTCGTAGGGACGGGCTAGCACTAGCACTATTTGCAGGTCGTCCATCGCTGGGCCTTGAGGCAATGCTAGAATTGTTATTGATGATATGTTGGTCGTGATTTATTGAAATGCCATCTCGAGATACAGGAGGACTCCTATGTGGCGTTGAAAATGACGGGCGCTGAGACAGCAGCCCCTGGGAGAACGAGTGATCCGATGTCCGTGGAGCTGGACCGCCATTTGTAAGACCATGAAGCGGCGATTGGTGTGCTGGGGGATGGTACGGAGTCACAAAGGAAGCACCGCCAGTATGGACAGTAGGTGGGCCTCGTCGTGGTGAGGATGGCGGCACCCCGTTGACCATAGGCTGGCCTATTCCGTGTTGAATGGGACCAACCTGATGGTGCGGTACGGATGTGATCGGGGGTGGGCGAAGATCGCGTAGATGGTTATGATGGATCGAGTTTGGTCCAGTATTACCACTCATCGAATGAGAGGCAGCGGAGGGCTGTGTCGAGCCACGCTGCCATTCACTATAAGCACTGTTCGGCGTCTGGTAGTTATGATTAGAAGATAGCTGAGGCGCCGGCGCAGCAATAGGGCTCGGCCCGATCCTCGACCCAGCCAACGACAGAGGTTGCAGAGGTCCCGCAGGCGGGCCAGGCAGCGGAGTTTGCACCAACGGTACAGGCGGTTGCGTTGTTGCCCTAGGTACCCAAGGATTCCCAAGATCAGGCATTCTTGTGGTTGCGTGTGATGCATGCCGAGGTGAATTTGGTGCAATATTTGGGTTAATGACTGGGGGAGGACGTAGTTGCTCGATTACAGCTGGGACCTCAACAGGAGGCTGAACATGAGGAACCGGCTGTCGGCCAGCTCTTTTACACTTGTGACATTGAAAATGCCGCTGCGCAAGAAACATTTGTGTTTGATCTCCAACATAACCATTGGTCAGGATTTTCTCTTGATTTTCATCAATCCCATGCCATCGAGGGCTAACATCGATACCACATGTGATGCAGATCTTCTCGCCCGTTTGATGTATCATCGCGGCGGATTCAGCATGAATGCTTCCCCACATATTTCTCTGCCCTGCCGCTGCAGTATTTGGCGCCGTCGTGGATGAATGCCTTCTGTTCTGGCTCGATGGTAATGTAGCAGTAGTAGGCTTAGCAACATTGGCCAGGTTTGCCTTGCGAACATTTCCGGTAAGCGTGAGATCTGCTTGCTTGAAATTCCGCACGTAGAGCTGTAGAGCATTGGGCTCGCTGACTTGGCCATCCTCAGACTTGACAATGTCATGCATACGGTGGACTACCGTCTTCTGGGGGATATGCTCTTTGCACCATATGAGTGCTGACATCGAGCCTGTTTCTCCCCCTATTGTGACAATGTTGTGTTGGTCCCGCCTGGATCCTTTGATAGGCGTAATTTCAAACCCTAAGAGGTAGCCACTTTTATGAGCACACTCAACGTGAACTGTATAATTTGTTAGCGCTATTCCAAGCAAGCGGAAGGCTCGTTGGTTCATTGCTTACCCGGTGCTCGGCAAGAGTGGCAAAGCACGCAGGCTCCGCCTTTCGATTTGCACACTTTGCACACCTCCTCATGCCTTGCTCGAGAAATGGACGGTATGCCTTCTGAGAGGCATAAGGCTTTAGAATTGCTGAACTTGATCTCCGAGGTCCACACAGCGCAAGTAACATGAACCCAATTATTGTCTGCTGTTCGCTTTAAAGGCTCCCTCGGATTCACAGGTCTTCTTAGCTCGACTTGTCTTTTTCGATAAAGTTCCACTGCTTTTAGGGCCAGTTCTCGATCTGTCCGCTCTTTTTCTCTGTCCTTTTCTGTCTTCTTCTTATGTGTATTCTTGGGTGGTTCCATGAAGTCGTGCTCTGTTTTCTCTATAGGACATAGAACACATTTATAGTCCTTTAATATTGGTCAGCCTCACCGACAAAGAACAATACGAGGGGGAATGTAAACTCACAATAGACACTTGCGGGGCTCTGTCATTCGAACACATGTCGCAAGTCCACTTGCCCTTATTGCGATTATCAAGAATGCCATAGCATGATTTATGAACCGTCAATCGACATTCCCTACAACAAATGAGCTGATCCCCGGCAATATTTAGTTGGCCGCACACAAAGCATGGTAGTGTGCGTAGCTTGGGCAACTCTGGAGCTGGTGGTGGCGGAGGAGGGGGAGGCGGCGCGGGCTTCTCCACAGGCTTTTCTTTCTTCTTTGGAGCAGCCGCAGCTGTAGGTACTGCGGCATCTCCCCCGTTTTGTTCAGAATGTTTATCGCCAATAGTCTTTAGCTTCTTCCGTGGCGGGCCATCGACGGCGGGTGGTTGTGTACTCGCAATTGGCGGTGTAGATCGTGCAGCAGAACTCGTCCTCGTGGGTGTATTGTAGACTGTCATGTTCATCATATCCTCTGCAGCCCTCAACTCTTTCAACAGCTCTTCATCGACTCTCCGCTTCCACGATCTACCGCCAGCCGAGGCAACCTTTTTAGCAAGATCTTCCATATCCTCCCATTGAATCGCATATCTCCGCCATAGCTCAGCACAGCGTCGGCAAAGTGCTACGATGTACTGAATTTTGTCTTTGTGTGCGCCCTTGCCGCCGCCCTCGCTGAGTACGGTGGATATGGAATTGGGCGCCCTGCGCCATTGCCTTGAAGACTTGGTTGAACAAAACTTGCACATGAAACACCGTTTCCGTTCCAGGGCCTTGTCTGTATCAAATGCGGAGTCATCGTGATCGTCTGCAACGTCGTCTTGCAACTTGCTGGCATCCGCTTCTGCTTTCTTCGCTTCTTTCTTGCCTTTTCTCCCCGAGAAATTGCCCCATATTTGTTTACCACGGTCTGTTTTCTTCCAAGCGTAGTAGTGGCGAACTATGCGGGCATGCTTAACTGTCTTTACGTGTTTTGTCACAAGGTAGAGCTCCGACCCGTGCTTCGTTACCCCTTCTTCAAATTTCTTGGTCTCGGCAACACTCAATTCTGGTTCTTTGAAAGTAGATTTCTCGGTTCTGTCGAGCGCTTTCAGTGCTATATCGGTTTTGAAATCATTCTTGAAAAGAGTATTGACGGCTACATCGAGAAAGTTTGTAGATTCTTTCGGTAGGCCAAGCGCTGGGATTAGCTTGGTCCTAGAAGAGCGGATGAAACTGTTAATCCGCGATTCTGGATAGGACGCGTCTTTGGCAGATGAGGATTTAGGGAAACCTGAGTGTGGGAAGATGACTGTGTCGTCACAGGGTTTCCACAACAACTGTGCCGTGTTCCTCGGATCGTCATTGTCGAAATCCTCGCCTCGGTTCACATAACCAGTGGGTTCATCTTGTATCCATGGGCGGCCTTCACGGTTGACCCTTCCTGACTCTGTCGCTGCAAGCGCGTCTTTGGTTGACCTCCCGTCTTTCTTGCCGATCCTCCTGGTCTCGATGGGCTTCACCAGCTCCACAGGACGACCTGGCCAAGGTGAGACCGTCGCTTGATGTTTGGGTCCGAGGCGAGACCCAGCTCTAGGATATATCCGGTCATCATAATCGAGTGCGTCCTCTGGTTTGCAGTGCTGACCCAGGTAGCGGTACGGCCATAAGCTAGCTTGGTACATCTGCTCTTCTGTTGCAGGCTGATGAGAGTCATCGATACCATCAGTGGGGCTAGTGCGACTAGTGTCAATTGCCTCTTCATCTTCGTCCCAGAACTCCTCTTCTTCTCCCTCCAGATGGGAGTCCAGAAGGCTCGGGGTGTGTCGTGCCTCTAGCTTCCTTTCCTGGGCTCGGTTACAGGCAGCACAAGCCCATGCAAACCCACGTGAAGGCTTTTTCAGTAGAGGTGGACGAACACAATTCATATGATAGGTCTGTCCGCAAACAGCACAGTCCACAGAGTCATTGCTATAGGATGGTCAGTCTCCACTGTGCAGTATGACCTTAATTAGGGAGTGGGGCGGCCGCAGGGAGTAGGGAGTGGGGAGTGGGTAGCGGAGAGTGGAGGCGCCATGCGCTGGTGGCTGAAAACTGACCTAGCACAGTACCCGCTGCACCGCTTACATAGCTTTACGGCGCTGGTGAACTCTTTCCCACGGCCCTGTTCCACGAGAATATACTTCCACCGCTCGTCCAGGACCTTTTTGACCTTGTCGGGGACGTTGACAATCTGGAAGCAGGGAATTACATCGTAGTGCTTCTGTATGTAGCGGTCGTACAGTTTTTCGTACCAAAAACAGTCCGGGGTCTTTCGGTAAGCGTCCATATCGTCAATCTCGGCTTTGTGACGGATCTGACACTTGCCGCGCAGCGACGTGAGCGGGCTAATGTCCGAGTGCATGGTGGCAAACACCAATCTCGTGTCATTGACCCTTTTGCCAATATCCTTGGGCCTGTAATACCAATTGATTCTAAGCGCATCCACCGGTTTCTTGCTGTCATTATGCATGTGTAGAAACTCCATAATGCGCCCTAGGTAGTACGGCTCCCCAGGTGGCTCGCAGACCAGATAGACATGGTCTGCGCAGCAGTAGTTAGCCAACAGATTCTATATACGATGCAAGCGCATGTCCGCCTTACCGTTTGCCTCCAACACGGTGCCATTGTCGGCGACCATCTTGCCGTCTTTCGGCATCCCGCCGCACCTCTCGAAACTAAGCATGTTTGTCTCGCCGTATCCTTTGCTAGCATGTGCTGCTCCCTGGGCGGCGCTTCGTCTCGTGCCCGTGGCACCCGATGCATTCGGTGTCGGAGTCGGCGTGCCGGTTTGGCTGTGTACATGGTTTGCAGCTGCCTGTGTTGTAGCTTTGCGTTTCTTAGATGAACCAGAGGAGGCCGGAGGGGCAGTCGCATTCGTAGTTGTAGGAGCGGCTGAATGCGCGTCTTTGCTGGACGCGTGGGAGGTGGCCGTCTTGGAATCGTCTGGTGCAGCGCCCTTGCGCGAGCCTGATGCTGTCGTTTTGTTCGTATCGCCCGTGCCATTAGCTGCAGCATTAGCTTGCCGCATCCCCTTCTTGGGCTCCTCTTCTTTCTTCTCGGGAGGTGCATCTTCCATCTCCACGTCCAGATCTTTGTCCTCCGCGTAGTTGGGCCGGGTCTGGCCACGATTCCTCGAGCGCGTGCCATACGGCGACGGGCCAGCCATGGCGTCTTTGGACAATGCGTGCGATGCCGCCGAGTTGGACTTGCTCATGGGCTGGTTGGTGGTGATGGCGGCATTTTCCCCAGATTGCTTGGAGTCGAGGGGCTTGGTAGTGGTAGTGGTGTTAGTGGTGGTTGCAGATGCAGCAGCAGCAGCAGTGGTGGTGGTGGTGGTGATGGAAGATCGGGACGTAGGTGTAGACGCAGGTGCAGGTGCAGCTGCAGGGCTGGATGTGGATGTGTGAGACGTTGACTGTTTTTGGGTTGTGGCGGGCCCCGGGAATTCCTTGGTCGAGGATGACGAAGGATTGGGCTGATCATCGGAGTCGCTTGTCTTCTGCGCCATAGTGGGCGATTAGAGGGCGACGCATCCAACGTAACACAGAGAACGCCGAAAACCCACGGCGTTGCGATGGCAAGAAAGGGAAGAGCACTATATCCATATGATCCCCCAAATCGCAGACGACAAAGGAAACCCCCTCCAACGGGCTAAAGGGAAGAGATGGCCTACTGGAAGCCAGGCTGGAAGTTTCGTGCTGGCACGATCACCCGCCAGAGCACGGTGATGCAAGGAAGCTGATCTAGATGCCTGACGTGATACCGCACGTACTTATATAGAACCACCCGTGTGGTAGGCAGAGAGACGCTGATCGGAGGGAAAACACGGAGGGGGGAAGCATAAGAGACGCGAATTAGAACGCAGTGGTAGAATACGTCCGATAGAAGAGACACGGGATGAGACCTGGCGTGGAGAGGCGAAGGCCACAGTCCAGATATTCCGTGAAGGGGGGGACGGACAGGAATAATGAATTAAAGTTGCAGATCGCGCTGGTAGAAGAAGTGCAAAGCAAAGGAGGCGGAATTGGAAGTGGAAGTTTTTAAAAGTAGATGTGGAAGGGAAAAGGTGTTGGTCGGTAAAATGAAGTGGGACGTGGGAATGGAGGATGAAAGGCAGGCAAAGTAAGTTGGTTTAGCTTAAAAGAAGTATCGATGTCGACGGGGGGGAAGTTTGAGGCTGCGGGACAGGCCAACCCTCCAAGCCGGCGTCCACGGTCCACGGTCCACGGTCTGCCTCTAGTCTAGTCCCAGTCCACACGCGTGTGCGCAAAATGTCCAGCAGCAGCCGCAACCACACAGCAACACCAGCAGCAAGCAGACAGACGCACACGCTCCACACGCTCCACGCACCAACAACACGCACGCACCTCACGCAGACTCACACTCGGACTCTCACGCGGCCCGGGTGAGAGCGAGAGCAAGACCTTGGCCCAGATAGGACCGAGGGGGAGATCGTCTGGCAGATCGATGCTGGACGGTGCAGCGCCGGTAGATATTCAGATATAAGACCATCTACATGGCACGATCACTGACTGGGGTGGGTGGATGAATGAATGTGCGGTCACGAAAGAAAGGCTGCAGGTGATGGTGGCTTGGAGGCCACGGGAACAGGCACCGAGCGGGCGGAACAAGCCTGGGTGTAGATGGGACAAGATGGATGGGATGGAATGGGTTGGGATAGGTTGGGTGGATGGAGGTATGCGTATGGACCGGCGGACGAGGAAGATTCATCAACGTCGGCAGACTAGCAATCCTGGTGGATACTCATGTAACTCTAGGCCGACCGAACTAGCTGTGTAATCGTTCTGATATCGCGAGAGAGAGGAAGGGGAAAGTAGGCAAATAGACAGTGCCGCTTGCCATTAAACTGTGCTGTGTTTTTTTCACCTGTCCTCAGTCTGATTCATGAGCCTCGAGGTGCCTGGGAGGCGCAGAGAGGAAGGGTGGCCGATTGGTGTTGGTAAAGGCATACGCAGTAAAAAAAAAAGCGATGCCCACTTCCGCTCATTTTTTTGAAAGGCTGAGGCGCTTGCTGTCTACCTACCATGAAACCTAGGTAGCTGTCTAGCTCTATGCAGAATATAGGGAAATAATAATGCAGGTTGTGGGGGGCGATGACTTTGCTCATGGGCAGTTTTGTCGTGTGTCCCGAATAAAATGGCTAAGCCGTTAGGGATGCTTCTATAGGTCAGGTACGTGAAGCAAATAACTCACATTAGCAGCCAACTTAGAGAGAGGAGGAGAGAGGGAAAGAGGGAAGCTGATTTGATATCGCCCCAATTGCATGGCCATTGCTTATACCTAGCCTTCCTTGCCCTACGTACTGCGCAACCCACATGGCCTAAACCTTTCTCTACCTCCTTCCCAAGAAAACTTACCTACCTTACCTTTACCTACACTACAGCGCATTTTGCCGTCTACACAAGACTAGGTATATACTATCACTTATATATGATGTGTCTATCTAGAGACATACCTCCAAGGCAGTTCCATTCAATTCGTCTCGTCTTCCACGGAAACATCCCTATCATCGCCAAACCCGCCCTCCATACAAAGTATACACGTGCGCAAACTGGTATACGACATTGACCAGTCGCAACCGTACCCTTACGGTCTATTCAGCTTTTTTGTAACGCAAGTAGACTTAATATACTCGAATGCGCCAAGGATAGTGGCCTACAGTTGAATATATGAAGTAATCTGCATCTTGCCCGTTTTCTGAAGACCTCTTTGTGACGATGGAAGTGTGGGTTCTCGTGTGGATACAGAATGTACACAAGACAGGCGGGCCCCCAGGACGCAGACTACAAGTAGGTTTATGGCGAACTACATATGTTCGCTACGGGCTCTATAACACCACACGTACTCCGTACCCGCGTATCGAACGTGGGCAGAGGGACACAGAGTTTCCATATGCGGACCTATCGTACAAGGGTAGATAGATTGATGAGTGATGGCTTGACGTGCTTGCAGCTTTTTGTACGAAGTACACATGTACGACAGAATGTACACTTGATGACACTACCTAAACGCCAGTCTGTTAGTAAACAGCCTATAGGAACCCCAGTCGACAGGGTGCAGATGCCACTAGCATTGGCAAATGTAGGTGTCTCAGTACGTAGGTCTACGGAGTACATCTACACATATGAGTGTACATATATCTATCTTTATTGATAGGGAAATTCCGGACTCGTGAGGTACTTAACGTGGAAGAGTACGTCTCTATTTGTGCTGTGTAAGGTACCTGGGCTTGGGATGTCTCCACTCACACAGACAACGCTAAGCCCCTCCCCTGTCTCTGAGACCAACCGAATTGCGTCTCCTTGCTTAAGCTGCATGTTCTTTTCGACTTCACCTCATCATCTCATTCCAACAACTCACCGAGCCGATTTGTGTCTCCCTCCATCTCAAGTGCCTACCAAGCCAAAATCTCAATACTTCTGTACGCAGGCTAGGTGATGCATCTTAAATGTGTTGCAACATAGATATAAGATCTACAGGCTGGCCAAGCCAGGTAAACTTCCGGTCATTTTTTAACAGGTCGCATCATCACGATCGGCAGCTCGCTGACTTTTTATAAGACACTTATCAATCTGTCTCTCACTAAACACAACCAGTTACAACGAACAATTTCAATACGTCCTCAGCTGGTGCAAATGAGAAAACCCGGCCCTATCATTCCTACTTACAGCCTGCAAGTATAGCTATCACCTGCGATACCCATCGTGTGTTTGGACCTATCCCATACTTCTTCAGTATTCGCAAGGTTGCGACCAACGTATGGATAAACGGAATTACTATACATCGCTAAAAAGTTCTCGTCCTCAGAGCACACCAAGTTCCCTGATGAGATAAAATTGCCACTCAATTTTTCCAAGACTAGCTCGCCATGTTCCTGAAAGAGCAACAGCCGTGTCTCTACTAGGTAGAGGTGGGGACTGGCCATCTTACCAAGTCCAACAGGTATGCCGCCGAGTCACAGCGTTACAGCGTTTCAGGTCATATCTGGCTCAATGAAGTCCAGGCCAGATGCAAAGAAGCATGCACCAATAATGCATTTTTCTTTGTACTCCCTACTCTCTCAATTCCTTCATCAAAATTTATCCGCAGCGCATCTCTACAAATGAAGATTCTACATACGTATAATCATGATTGTGCGCGGTAGGAGGGCTTCCAGAAGCAAGAGATTCCACTTCTCACAATTAAATCAATGCAAGCCCTGAGCAGTACCCCGAGTCAGTGGCCTCGGGTTGTCCTGAGACAATTGCGCCGGTCGCAAGGTAAGAGAGATGAAGTCACATGACATGGCCAGGATAAGGTACTTCGTACCTGCCAAAGTTTTTGGGTAATACTAGGTACTGTATGTACGGTACTCCGAACCTACCTGTTAAGTATCTACCTATCAGAATGCCTACCAAGCCTGCCCCGCGTGTAGATAGATGCGTACATTTGTGGATCTACCGGTATTGTAGAGTTCCACCCTCTGCTACGGGTACTTCTTAAATGTTTCCTTTCTTTCAGTAATTACACTCTACACGCCCAGTACAGTAGATACTCATCGGATGACTTCGCCATAGAATTCTTACCCAGTCCCATCTACTTCTCGTAATACCTCAAAATATGCCGAGGTCCCTGACTATTTGCCAGATACGAAGTATTTATTTCGAAGATGCCACCCTGGCCCCGGCGGCTAGACAAGGCGACAAGCAACCGCCCCCGAAGACAGGCTACCTAATAAACGCCTATGAGATCAGGGAAAGACACCATCATAGCACACCTATCTGGCCTCAACCGCCAACGAATATATGGTTTTATCCTAGCTGAAGAGCTGGCATTACACTACCATGCAGTGCAGCTTTTAAATGATCGCTAGGCCTATTTAAGCGGCCAGCTTGTGGTTGGAACCAAGAAGCCGAAAATAGCCCCATAGCCCAGACAGGACCCGAGGATGCTGCCCAGAATCCGCGACTACCGTACCCCTGCCAGGATTTGCTATGTGAGCACAATGCCACGTTTGTATTGTCAGTTTCGCGGCGACTTCCCCGTTTTACCATTATGTGCCACGGTAAGGGCGCCCAAGTATCGTTGATGCCGGCGTAACCGCGCATGAACATTTCGTATATAGGTAGGCAACACCAAGCCCTATCGGCCAGGCGTTCCATTCAATAGCCTCCAGTTCCGAGCCGCACCATGCCCTCTAATTCATCCACATGAGAAAATCAATGTATTCGCGTCTTGTGCAATAATATTTGGAGAAATTCTGTGATAATCTGGCGATGACATCTCTTATTCTCGGCGTCGCTTATGCTGCCGCAGTCGCGCATTGCTACGCTATCTATTAACCAAGGCAATACCTATCTTTTGATCAAGCCAGGCTATCTACCATGGAGCAAAAATTACGTATTTCAGGCTCTACACTATCTAGATAGGTGAATATTTGAACGGCGACCATAGGCACAACACCTACTCATCTTTTCTATGTTGGGATGATTCCTTACCTGCCTCGCCGCCACTTTCCACGCCGAGTTCTGAATGGGCCTAAAAACTGGGGCTGCCAATGAACGGTCGTTGTGATACACGGACCAAGGCCAATCGGGTTCTTGGAAATGGTAATATTGTCAAATCGACAAGGGAAGGACCCCATGGAAGACGAATGCATCTCGTCTTCAGCGCACCTCCATTAATTAACAACACATCTTGGCAGTCGGCGCAGATGAGCATGATAACCCACCACCTTGATCTCGCGATGCATATTGGGATGTTACTTAAGCTCTCACTGCGTCAATGAGTCAGTAATTCCCGTCACTAATATGAGCATTACCAGCACATCGCCGTGACTCTCTTATTATTCGTCTTGTTCGAAAGAGTCATTCCTACTTCAACAATATCCCTGCGTGGTGATTTGCTGACCTAAATCCTTCGGGGTCGGCATAATGCCGCCCAGGCGCCCGCGGGGTAGAGGACCTGATTATTTGGCATACGCAGCTACATCCCATGATCCCACTGACTCATCAGCCTGAGATAGCATATATGAAACTACAGTACCCGTTTGTGTTTGTATCTAGACACCCGCATAGCCTTCAACCAGCCGACCATCAACTAGCTAATACGCAGCATCAAGAATTATGGATGAAGCTCCCAACCGCTACCGTCTTGACACGGATAGCTCAGCTACAGTGACACTTCCCGACGGCCGCAAGCTTGGGTATGCACAGTATGGTTTGCTGAGCGGCCCCGCGATATTCTATGTTCATGGCCTACCTGGCTCACGACTCGAGGGCGCTTTATTCGATGCACCAGCAATTACGCCTCGGGCGCGCATCATCTCAGTCGAACGACCAGGTTATGGTTTAAGCTCGCCGCAACCAAATAGGACCATCTTAGACCATGTAAAGGACATTGACTACCTCGCTACGTACCTCGAATTAGACAGCTACGCTGTACTTGGTATCTCGGGGGGTGGCCCGTACGCTCTGGCTTGTGCTGCCGCGTTACCTGCCGACAAGCTCAAGGCAGTACTGATCATATGCGGACTAGGCCCACCTGAACTCGGAACGAAGGGAAGTGAGTATTTACTCCTTTTCTCATCTTTCGCCGCGGTCTTGTACTTGCTCTTGGCACTGCTGATTCTTCATTTCGCAGTGGATTGGTGGCACTGGCTTGGATTCAATATTGGCTTCCGCTATTTTCCTGGAGCCTGCCGCTGGTGGTTTTCGCGAGAGACTATCGGGAGGCTTGACTTGACCGAGCAAGAGAGATACGATCGTTTCCAGAAAGAATGGTCCAAGGCGAAGCGAAAAGCCCATCCTAAGGATGTAGCGGCCTTGGAAGACCCCGATCTCATCCGGTGGTTCATACGAAACCACAGTGAAGCATATGGCCAGGGATTTGACGCTTTTGCGCTAGACGGGAATCTCTTTTGTCGTGACTTCGGTTTTCGAATAGAGGACATTCGACACGACCTACCCGTTCACTTGTGGTACGGGAAGTACGATACTCATGTCCCTGCAAATCACGGGGAGGGAATTGCGGCTAGGTTAGGACCAAGCGCGCGACTGAGGGTAGAAGACGAAACTCACGGCTCACTTACTTGGAATTGTCGAGTCCGCGCTCTTGAAGAGCTGTTGAAGGTTATGTAAAACGTTGTGACACCAACACTGTATACCATACTGTATAAACTCTACTCATAGCTAGGATGACACATCCCTACTCTTGCCAAACCTAATACACAAACTCGCCTCTCACCATCGATTTGGGTCCTATTCTGTATTATCGCGCGGCTCTGGAGAATGCACATCTCGCCTAAAGAACCAGCGACTCGAGACTCTGAAAATTTGCCAAGAAGCCATCTACGTCGCGAGGAGTGACTGGTCAGAAACGCGTCAAATAACTCATCGCCATATTCTAGAGGGCTGTACACATGAATGCACAAGTAGGGATGGGTTTCTGGAACGGGGTATTCATCTGCAGACACCAACGGAGAAAATTACAGAATATGTGTAATTCGCCACCTATCTGAGATGCAACTTTGCTACGATAACCGCAAAATTGCAAAATACATGTTTCATTTCTTCCCCCAAATTGTCCCTTGTATTATTGCTTCATATGATACGGATACGTCATTCGCGGTACGCGATCGTCGGCAGCCCCCGAAACAGGCGAGGCGACCATGTCTCCCCACCCTGAGCTACCGTTACGTTAGGCGCTGTTTGACCTGTTTGACGGGCCTCTTTTCTCTCTTTAGCCCTAGTCAGTCCGCCCCCTTACACTGTACTGGGTGTCTGTACACACTTTCTACGCCAATCTGCCTCCCTGTGCGACGGGACCAAAACAATTAGGTTCTCTGTATCAATGTCAAAAAATCTGACAAGTCACCGTCATTGGCCTCTCGCGTAGGTAATGGACGACCACAAGGGTCTCGCTCTCGCCTTCGAGGAGGCGAAGAAGGGATATGAAGAGGGCGGCGTGCCGGTGAGGCCATTTACTATTATTTCATACTTCATTCGTCCATACCGCAAAGTATAATGAACAAAAAGAAAGAGACCATGCTGATCTCCTGCCGTCTGTTGTATAAAATCAGATCGGCGCAGCGCTCGTGGCAGCGGATGGCAGAGTCCTCGGCCGCGGACACAACATGAGAGTGCAGAGCGGCAACCCGATTCTACATGTAAGCATGCAAAGCCAAACCTTGTGCTATGTAGACAAAACGGCCCCCGGGCCTTTAGGGATCGAAATCACCCCACACAACACAGAGCAAGCAACCCCGCTAATGAAAACTCTCTCTCTGCGGCTATCCCAGGGCGAGACCTCATGTCTGCAGAACGCTGGACGTCTGCCGTCTTCCGCGTATCGGGGTAGCACGATGTATACGACGTTATCGCCGTGCGACATGTGTAAGACCATCTGTCTATTTTCCCTTTGTCCTGCCTTCCCCCTGCATGCACGATAGTTGCCAGGCAGGGAGAAGTATAGGACTAGTGATAGAATGCTAGATGACTGAGAAGACAGTTCTAAAGGCACTGGCGCTTGCCTCTTATACGGAATCCCGCGTGTCGTGATCGGCGAGAATAATACCTTCCTTGGTGGGGAGGCATATCTGAAGCAGCGAGGCGTTGAAGTCATCGTTGTCGATTCTCCGGAGTGTCGGGAGCTGATGGATAAGTTTATTGCTGAAAAGCCAGAGGTGTGGTACGTATACCTTCGCTAGTCAACTCTCTCCGTGGCATTTTCGGACAGAGAGATATTAACAGTGTGTCATTTATAGGAATGAGGACATTGGTGTCGAGGAGAGAGTGCACTCTAGGGAGACGCTTAAGAGAATATAGCGAAATTAGTCCTCTAACTCTAAGATCTGGGAAAACTTTACTATCTTGACTTCACTTAGATGTTTAAGGAATACCTTGACTTTCTTGCGAACTTGAACCCTACACTAGATCACTTATCAGACATGGTCCTTTCATAGAATGGGGCATTTCTTCCTGTGCAGGTTATAGACAATATCTAGGTCTTGCTGTTGTAATACAACCTGGTCCCTGGTCAGATTTCAATTTGTTGGCTACTTTAATATCCTAAATAAATCTAGTTTCAGTTTGATGCCGTATAGCAGATTGGTATCATTCTTAGAGTCTTGGCGTCGGTAGACTATGGAAGAATTCTGGCAATGCTCTCAACAATTATGCATCAGCAGTTCGCTACAGCAGAGCACACTTGAGTCCCTGCTACAACATAGAAAGACTTAGGACCAGATATGCTGCTGCTTCTTGCTCTTACATTGCCATCGTCTTTGACGTCGTTTCAGCACCCCACTAGGTCCCCTCGCAGTGCAGGGATGTGGAAGTCTTACACTGGTACTTCATACTGTGTCTTGGAGAGAACGCATTCCTTTCGGGCTGAAGTGATTGTGTACAATCAGAAATTACAGCCAAATATGTGCGTCTTTCGTCTCAACAAATATCTCCGCGGAATTGTAAAGCACCGTATTCAGCATATAATCATGCTGGGCCCGATATCCGATAGTCCGGACGCGTCCATGCTTAACCAAACCCAACGCCTTCTGCCGAAGGCGTGAGAATTCTGCCCCATTCATAATTGGCAGCTTCGGCTTTTTTTGGTAGGCATTCTCTGATCAAGTCCTGGCGGTGGCTTTCATCATGGCAACGGTGTAATTAGCCATACTTATCAATTCTTATAAACCGCATCGGTCAATAACGGCTGTACCGTCAGGGAAGCGGGTGTTGAGATAGACATCGAGAGCTTCGGGATGCGCGGCGTAGGTAGTGCCGCAACAGGCTCAACATGATAGTCTCGCATCGCAGCGAAGATGGCGTTTCAGTCATGATCTTCTTCCGTCAGACCGGGGCATCCCTCCATGGTGTCATCAGGATACCCAAATTTGCACCAAAAGCAATAATCATGCTCCTTCCTGAGATGCTCTACAAGCTGGCGTAATTTCTCGTCAGCTTCCAGGGCATTGAATTCGTCCAGCTCGGGGTCCTCCTCGTCAAGATCTTCAACCAGTGCGTGCACGATTTGGGTGATACCTGCAGCCTTCTTATCGTCTTCATCTTCAAGATCATCATGATACGTCGGCAAACGCGTTGTCGACGTCTGCTGCAAGTCGTGTTTCATCCTCCGGTCGCGCTCGGCTTCTTCTCGAGAGCGGATCAGGCCTCTCCAGACGACAGGGATGGATTTCAGCGGCCTTGTCGATATCGCACGCTTCTTCGCAGGCACTTTACTATCCGCGTCTTCAATGTCCTCGGCAGCAGAACCAGCGCGCTGTTCCTCATCGAGGCGCTCGCACACTTTCATAGCTGCATAAATCTGACGCTCACACCGCGCAGTCTCGCGTTCCCTGCGCACGCGATCACGGAACTCGTTCTCATCGAGCTTGACCTTCTTCTCCACACTGTCGGCGGCCTCTCTAAGCTTTCGCTTCCGCTCGGAATCCAGGCCGATGCCAGCACGGCCGTCTTTCATCTCGGGACGAATGGGCTCTAGGCGGGCGTCTGCGTTCTCCTTGCTGCCGAGAGCGCCGCCTTTGAAGCCCATCTTAGCCATCATCGCGAGGCCTTTGCTTTTCTTGGCCTGCGCGCCATCGAGCATAGACTTTGATAGAGCCGCCTCGCGAGCCTCATGCTCCTCAGCTGCCAGCTCAGCCTTCGACTTGACGCGTCCCCTGATCTCGCCCTCGCGCTTCAGTCGCTGCCGCCTTTGTAACGAGCTCTCGGTTGCTTTGGGGGGCTCCTCGCCAAAAGTCATATTCATATAATCGTCATCTTCATCTGACGCCATCTTAGGGCCTTTGTCTTGACGCGACCGGCGCTTGGTACAGAAAGGCCTAGAGCCAATATACGATGCGGAAAATGGTCCAGTGTGTTGCGACCACGGGTGTAAGCCTCAGAGTACCTGGATTAGCTGCATGCAGTACGAAGTACAACGGCTTCCAGTGCGTTACCTAAGTTCTGGCGCTGTTAAAACGAACAGTCAGAAATATAATAATAGACTGGGTACGGAGTAGTCATTGGTCTACAATTAGAGACACTAAACCTATTAAAAACTAAGAGCCGTCTGAATGAGCTACTAAAACAGGCTAAAGAAAAGAGGTAATTATGTGCATTATTGTTTGAAGTTTTCTGATTGGTTAAAGTTAAATGGAGCTAGAAGGTACGAAGTACGCAGACTGGACGCCATATCGGCCCCCCACCTCCGGAATAACGAACAACCACAAACATCTAACAATATTACAAGGCAAGATTCCAGTAGTCAGGGGGCAACATAGCGCGTGTTTCTCGTCCGGAAACCTTATGCTTCTGTGCCATCGTCCTCCCTTGTCGCTTCGCACACGGCTTTTGATACTTGAGAACCCCGACCCGCTGCGAATCTGGTATCCTCCCTATCCTCACCAACTCATCACTCCCTGCTTGTTTCATAGTGCGCTCGACGTCTCTATCCCTTGAGCAGGTACAATCATCTGCCACGTCCTGTATTTCCCTCGGGTCGACTTGAGCTATGGCAGACCACACATTTGAGTACCTCGAATACCGAGTCCGCGCCACATACCGGATCGTCACGGTTAGAATAACAACCAAGTGGACGCCGAGTAGGGTGACTACTGAGATGAATCCGGCACATCCATCCTGACTTCTGCATCCATGAGCTGTCTGCACTGTCTGGACGGACGACAGAGTGACGTTTTCAGGCACCGTGAACTTTTTCAAGCTGTCGTAGTAGATCGTCGTAGCGATTGAAGCCACATACGTTTGGACCATATCGACAGCACGAGAAGTAGAATTGAAGATATTGGCGATGATGGCATAAAGGTCAGGATGAAGGTCGATAGACTCTCCAGAAGAGCAATGATAGCAAGTTACAATGCTAGCATTGGTGTAGGGGGAAAGCGCAAGCTCCGAATAAATTCTCTCGCCTAGTTGGCGCATTGTAAGCTCTTGGTTGCCATCATCAGCTTTAGCGATCCGATCGAACTTCTGGCCGATTGTTAAGATTCCTCTCTGCTCCGGAGCTGTCAATTTTGGATCTGCACCAAAGTAACGCTGGATGTCCCCGGTTTCCGTATCGCCCGAGGATCGATTATAATTGATACTCGGTTCCATTAACGATGCCCTGGCCTCCATTTGAACAGATGAAAATACCAGGTTGTAGGCTTGGAAGCATAGAGACACGTTGAGCAAACGACCCGTTAATAGTTGGTAACTTCTCCACTCTTCATAATCTGATATCACAGGTGAGAAACCCGTTTCGTTCGTCAAAACCCCGGCCTCTTTGGCCGACAACCAGTCTGCTTGCCTCATATTGCTGGCTAAGACGAGATAAATTGAGGAATTTACAGACCACGGTATGTCAATTTTAGCCGTTCTAGGACCTTCTATATAAGGCCAAAGTGTGCCGCCTACCCCACCTAAGAAGCACATCGTGGTTTGCCATCCAGACCCGTCATACGCCCCGGCAATATCACAGCTGAAAGGAATAGCTGAGCAGTTCTGGAGGCCACACGACTCGTTTGCTTTAGCGTTCCGGATACTCAGATCGTAATCCAAAGTTGCATTAAGCTGACCCCAGCTGCTAAGTTTTTCAGGTATCGGCCACCTCCAAGTTCTGAAATTGAAATTTGTGATTTCAGGTCTGACACAAGCAGTATTCAAATTAAGTAACGTCGCACCACCTTCATAAAAACGGGTCGCTATCCTTTCCTCGGGCTGGATCAGAGGCAGAAACGCTCGCGATACGATGCCTGTCTCGCTTAGGCCACTTCTCTGTGGCGCCTTTGTATTGCTTGAAGGCCACTCGCCGAACACAGCATAGCTCGGTTGCAAGATGCGGTATAACTTCGTTTGCACCGTAGTGTTTTGTTGGCTTATAGAATCGAATGTATTCAATTGGATGATAGCCTTATTGCTAACGACAGCGGAATCATGAATATCCGCAAGCAGGATTGTAGATGAAAATTGCAGGCCGGTTGTTTCGAAAAGTAAGAGAAACAGCAAGGATGACTCGACTATTGCTATTGATTTCAAATTCCGCGGTGATAATATCAGACTGACTATATCTAAAGGCCCGTTATTGGTAGTTCTAGCAATTGAGAACCGGGCGACTTTAGATTTAGCAACAGATGATCTCTCTAGGATCAAAGCAGCTATCACTATTGACACAAACTCAGCATGGGTCATTCGGATCGGTGAAGGCGAGCATAAAAATCGACTTACTCGAAGTGCAAACGGCAGACTGCGAAACCACGATAGTTCGGAATATCAGAGCAATTATAGTGACAACCTGCGGACTGTAGCCGCGTAAGGCGATGCGTCTCCAAACCCAAGGTGCACCTCGAACTTCAAGAGAGGACCCAGCACCGAACCAAAGGAAGGTAGAAACGCCACCGATGCTAAAATGAGAATGGCTCCTCCGAGAATGATGAGAAGCCCAGTCGTGCCAAGGGATTCTCGTAAAGCCAATCTTGGTTCAGACTCTGCACCCTTTACTGGGGCGTTATCCGGTGTTACAGAGACGCTAGCTGATGGTCTTCGGTTGGCCAATTTTTGACTAGGAATATCACAAGTCTCGCAAGGTTCGGCGGGTGTAATCTCGTCGATATGGGATATATCCCGCGAACCGGTCTCAGCATCGTTGGAGTCACTACGGGCTGTGTCTTTGGGAAGCTGATTCAATCTCTCTGAAGGTTCCTTGACAACCTCGGGCTCAGGCGCAACGGTATCTTGATGATCCATTTTTCACAAATATCTAGATGCCTCAGTTTGGCCGTAAGTCAAAGACAACAATTTTCTTAGGCGTTCGGTTGAGATATAATTGTGGCGCAGAAAAATTCAAGATCAAGCAAAATTCGCACAGCATCCTCCACGACTCTTATAATCACCAGCTCATGATGGAAATGCGCTTCTCTCCAGTACTACCCAACCCCTGGCGCCATGCCGATTCTATTTCAGACCCGCCAAGATCAATCACGAACGACTCTCTTTACTCCAACCGTGTTGGGGGCTGTCTGAGCAGGCTGCTAGGCAGTCTTTGGGGAAGGGTGACATTTTCAACTCCTATCACAATGATAGCCACCCCTCTATCTCTTGGCCTGATAGCATCGGACAGTGATTGGATTACCGATCAGAACTACTAAAGAGTGGACTGATAACTTGTTCGCTAGAAGAACGTGGTGATACAGCCAAGCGCACGAGAAAGTCAACCTCAATGAGGCGTGACGTCTTTCAAATTGCCGATCCTAGATTTCCCTGTGCCTAAGGCAGGCTGTCCCTCGCAATGGAAAGGGGTGGGATGCTAATAGCAAGGCATTCCCAGAGCCTTGTCTGCATCTCTCTGTAAGGCATCAAGTCAACTAGCCACAGCCGCGTTGGCGCATATAGCGAACCACCAAAAATTCAACTTGTAGGCAAATCGCCATACACACCAATAATAATGCCCAATCACAAACGAAACCTCGTAACCAAACGCGCTTCAGGGGCTGAAATGCTAAGAATAGAATCTTTTCTGTGAACCACACATGTGAACGATCATCGTCGACAGTAGCGTTTGCCACCAAGTGGTGTGCTCATGCCACTCGTAGGCCATTATGGGAGATGTCATGTTGTAACAGGAAATATCATTCCACTGGTAGGTGCGAAGTTGACTGGACTGCTGCTCATCTTACGCCCCCGAATTCCTACTGCGACGGACTGCCTGGTCGCTAGTCCTACTCTCAGCAGGAATCACATTATAGCCGTGGGACTTCAGGGTTGTAGCGAGTGTGTCTGCTGTTGGAGTAATTGGAAGGGCATATTGATGCTGCGGAAGGGAGAGGGCAGACAGCATGGACAATCTAGCGGGCGGCAACTTATAGAATTGTCCATCATATATGCCACACTGTCATAGCTGCCCAGATTCATGACTTCGTTGGTAATATGGGCTTGAGAAAATAGGGGCTAGCCTGGAAACTACTGTATGTATGTTGAGTTGCGTTCGTTTTGGGACAAGTAGAAAAGGCTGAGCGGCCAAGGATAACGCAAACTCAGTCTTTTCTTCATTTCGTCTTCTTTCGCTTAAACACATGAATCTTGGGGCCTGTGCATTTGTGCGGTCGTAAATAAATGGTATCATGAGAATAGAACTAAATAGATTACCCGAAGCTATTCTCGCTTCGGAGTTCAGAAATATGTGCCCGGGAGAATCAGAAGGTCTATGGTGACATTTCGGCGCCTGGTATCTGTGACCAGCAGACACACCATTTTACATCAACAGCTTAGAAAGTGATAAACGCCTAGTATCAAAAAGCCGAGCCTGGGAAAAAGAAAAAGGGGGAATTCCCGAGAAAACACTCCCAAGCCTGTAAAACGCCTTGTCTCAAACACGCACACGCTTCCTCATGCCTCGTCATCGGGCAATTGCTCGATGACTTGCTCCACCATCATTATCAGCTCATCAATATCCGGGCGCTCACTAGGCTCGACCTTCAGACACCTTCTCACCACCTCCTTGATCGGCTCACTTATCACACTAGCCTGAGCGCTCGCGTTCGCGCCAACGGCATTCTTGCCCGTATTCTGTCTCTTGGGCCCTTCGTCGGGGAACCGCCAGTCGCCGCCGAGGACGCACATGCTCAGGGTTCCGCCGGTCTCGTCGCTGCGCATCTCGAAGGGGGATTTGCCGACGAGACACGCGTATAACGTGCACCCGAGGGACCAGATGTCGACTTTGGTGTCGATTACCGTCCCCGTCTTCACGTCGAAGAGCTCCGGCGCCCGATACGGCATCGTACTGTGCTCGGCGGCTGTGTCTTGCGTGGCGATGGCTAGGGACCGCGATGTGATGGCTATTGGGGACTCGGCGATTGATCCGAGATCCATGATGATGGGTTGCGATCCGGAGTCGTCGATCATGATGTTGCCTGCAGCAGAGATTGTCTGGTTAGCCAAGCCGAGTTATTATGTTTTAGCTGTTCGGCTAGACTTACCCGGTTTTATGTCCCGATGAGCATATGACCGTTGCTGGCCTGGGGCTACCACCTGCTCCTCAACCATCAAGGGTCTGGCTTGTTCCGTCTCGTCGTCTGCATCGGCAGCAGCCACAGCCCGATTTCTCCCAGATCGCCCATTAGGCCCCCCAGTAGCATTATTGGTATTCCCGTTATCCATCTCCATACGCTCAAAATTACGTGGGGCGCGGTATTGATGCATGTCTTTCATGGCCTTGCAGACGCCCAGAAACAGGTGCATGAGCTCCTTTTCGGGGAAGTTAGTGTGATTGACGAGGTTCGCATTGATAATATCCTGCAGGTTTCCCCGTCGGTAGTACGGCAGCAGGACGTAGACGGTCTTGGAGTCGGCATCGTTCCGTTCGCTTGCGATGGAGTAGTCGATGCTGTGGATGATGGAAGGAGTTTGCGCAAACGTCTTGTAGGCCTCGACTTCGCGCATGGCTTGTTGGACGGATTCAGTGCCGAAGGGACATCTAATCTTCTTCAGGGCGAAAAGTTCCGCCGTCGCCGTGTCTTGTACGAGGTAGACATAGCTAAAGCCACCTTCTCCGAGCAGGCGCAGGATCTTGAAGGACCGGCTGTTGATCTTGAGCGTCGGAGAGCCGGGAAAACAGTTCAGGCAATTCCCGAAGGAATATATGAGATCTTGTAGCAGCTGCGCCATGATCCGTAACTAGAGATATCTCGATTCGCTGTGTTGGAAGTGTTTGGCGATTGCGCGATTGCTCAATTGCGCAAGCCCGCGCGGCTCACTTTCGAGACAATCGGAGCTACTTGGAGCTGTTGATGAAACGGCCGCGACAAATCAGATCAATTTTTGGGTAAAATTGACACCGGAGATGAATAATTAGGCAATCGCAATACCCTATTAATCAATAAAAAGGTTGTTATACGCAAATTCGATGCTTAGGTACGCAATTGATCTGATCTTCTTTAAGTTGTAGTAGGTGTCTTAGGAACTTGCTCAGTAACACCTGAGAGCTGATGATGCAGCAAGGGGCTGGTATCGCAGGCTGCGCCACCTCTGACACAGTGCATCTTAGGTACTGATTTAGACACTAAAGTGGGTATACCAAGATTAGGTCAGCAATTTGCTATGCTTTGCACCAATCCTAATTGGTGCAATGGTCCCCCAGACTTTAAAAGCTCCACAAATATAGTGTCCATATGCCCATCTGAGTTAAGGTTGTAAGTATTTGCATGAGCAAATGCGAAAGGCTCGCTCGATCTCTGGATGAGAAAAAGTACTATGAAGATGCGACTATTAACAAGGGTGTATATTTCGAATGAAGAAGTCATGGTATGAACGATAGCATCGCTTTGAAGCAACGGTTGGACACCCCCCCGGTCTTGCAAGTTGGTCCCACCAAGATATAGGCCTATATCACTTTTTTTCTTCGAAGTGCTCTCATCTTATTACGCATACCGGCAACACGAACCAATAGAACAATCATGAGCTTTCCCTTTCAACACCTCAGCCCTCTAGGGGAAGGCACCCTCTTCTGTGCTGCAAAAGGCTGCAGCATTCAGACATTCGATCTCAGTGCCAGTTCTCAGCCCTTATTCTCATGGACGCACCCGTCCGCTGAACAAGCCCGGAAAGGCGAGCAGGCGAAAGAGACACAGGAAAGCCGGAAGGAAGATGATCAGACCGAGATACAACCACCGTCTAAAAGGCGGAAACTAGGCTCGGAAGATGTCGAAATGAGCACTGGGACAGAGAATGGCCAAGGAATGGTGGACACGCCAGCCACTGGGGGAAAGCGCCAGAAAAAAGCTACAGCGAGAGGGACGCGGGGGATGCAATTCAAGCCAGAACTCCCCTTTGTCGTTCTTCTGACGGCAACGGAAGACGGAAATCATGTGCTTGCGGTGACGGGGCAGGACAAGACGCTCTGGGTATTTAAGCACGATGGCAAAGGAGTGCTCGAAGAAGTCAGCAAGAGGTATGAACATGCCCGAAAACATCTCTCTCTCTCTATATACTTAATGCATATCTGATACTCACGCAAAATTACAGAATAATGCCCAAGCGCCCATGTTCACTCGCCATGACAGCAGACGGGCAAACAATCCTCAGCGCC
Source organism: Nemania sp. FL0916 (assembly GCA_022578715.1). NCBI lineage: Eukaryota > Fungi > Ascomycota > Sordariomycetes > Xylariales > Xylariaceae > Nemania > Nemania sp. FL0916. The sequence continues at coordinate 98,498 of MU390252.1, read as the reverse complement.
GACAAGTTCGGCGACGTCTACGCGCTGCCTCTAATTCCTCCTCAACCAGAGGCAGAAAAAGAAAACGAACAACAGAAAGAAGAAGAAGACTCCGCCGCAGCAGCAGCGACTTCAAAATCAGCACCAGAACCATCACAGCCAGTATCTGGAGCCAACGTCTTCACAGTTCATTCCCAGCGCAACCGCCGGGCTCTCGAAGACCAGCAGCGCCAGCGCGAAGCCAACGCCAAGGCCAAGCGCTCAGTCCCCAGAAAAGAAAGCCCCAAATTCGCCCACGAAGTCCTCCTCGGCCACGTCTCCCTCTTAACCTGCGTGGTGACGGCCACAGTGCAAGAAGACGGGAGGCCGTATATCATCACGGCCGACCGCGACGAACATATCCGCGTGTCGCGCGGCATGCCGCAGGCGCACGTCATCGAGACGTATTGTCTCGGGCATTCGGCATTCGTCAATGCACTCTGCGTCCCGCGTACGAGGCCAGAGATCTTGGTCTCTGGCGGTGGGGACGATGAGTTGTTTCTCTGGGACTGGCGTGTTGGAAAGCTGCTAGGCACTGTTGATCTTGCGGCGAGCGTGCGCGAGATCTTGCCGGATGTGGTGAACATTGCGGTCGTGAAGCTCGTGGCGTATGAGGTGGATGGTGAGGTCTATGTGCTGGCGATATGTGAGCGGTAAGCATTGCAAGCCCGACTGTTCATCTCCTAACAAGAAAACGCCCGCTAATACCGTGAACAGGGTCCCCGCCTTCTTCGTCTTCCAGCTCGAAGCCGGCAGTACCGCCATCTCTTACAAAATAACTGTCAAGCTAAGCGGAAACGCGCTAGATATAATAACTCTCGGCGCCTCACACGGCACTCTACTCGTCACCGTTGATGTTCCCGGCAGTAACGGGATAATAGTAGTTTTCGACCGGGACGGAAGTCTCTGGGTTCCTCGCGAATTCATCCGGGGCGCAGCAGACACGGATGAGCAGCCGCATCTCTCCCGGGAAGATTTAGATGGGGCGCTGTATACGGTGGAAAACCTGCGGAAAATAAATGTGAACGAGGAGGAAGAAGCTGGGCCAGATATGCCTGAGCAGAATGATGGCTCGAAACCGGAGTAGAGTAGAGAATAGTTCCAATAATATATAATTCTAGGCTGGCTATGATGATGCATTGAGACTTGAGTTGACAGATGCTTATGAGAAGTGATGCGTAAGTGGTCCAATAAAAGCTCTAGATTTCGTCCGTATTAAGACTTTTATTGTTATCGTCTCTAGAGAGGCTCAAAGGGTATGGATTGCTTTCCGGGAAATGCCGCTTAATGACGGACCCAAAGAGGCGTAGAATACTTAACATGAGAGAACCTGTCTAGGGCCTATCATGACTTAAGTAAGAAGGTACGGAGTAGTCGCACGCTCTGTACGTGATAACGCGCACCGGAACCTGAACCACATGCAGGTAATAAGGTGCAACGGCAGATGGTAAATTAGGTCATACTGTGAGACGTCTTCGGCACACATGGACAAGCCTCAAGATTGTAGAATTTCAACATTTAGAAAGCAATATCAATTAAAGCGACACCAGTTATCCTCCTCCCTCTATTGCCTATCGTAACGCCTGCTTACAAAGCACACCACAAAGGGAATACGCTCAGCTGGTGAGCATTGTTGCCGTGGTAGCATATCGCATTACCTCTGAGAAAGATATCATATGGTCCGAGCGTCCCTCCTCGTTTTACATCATGGAACCTCGAGCATGCATGCAAATCATAGTGAAAGCCGGACCCAGAGCCTTCATCTTATTGAAAAGTCACGCCGTAAATGCAATGTCTGATGAATTAGCGGCCTTGCAAGGATGCCGATTGTGGAAGCGTTGCCAGGCTCGAAACCCTGGAGACATGAATCTATAAGTCGCTAGACGATCGTGTCGTTTATTGAGATGCGCATTGCACACGTTCGGCATGCGGGTGGCCATCTTCGTCATCCTCGTCCATTCCCGCAGCCCCGCCGAAGCCTCTGGATTGACCGGAGTTGTCCAGATCTTCTAGGTCAACAACATCTGTCATGGCGTCCGCCGGCGGTACAACTTCCATGGCAGGAGCAGGGAGGATCTTGCGAAGAGCCTCGAATGCCTCGGCATTGTCAGTCCAGCCCCGCTCAGGGAATTTGACGGCGAACTGGATGTACATGTTGCCAACGTCGTGGTGGCGATGCGAGGGCATGCCCTGTCCGCGTACCATTTTGACAGCATCTATATTTTCATATTAGCTGGTCTGTAGAGATAGAGTAGAATTCAACAAAGACTCTAGACTTCAGCTTACCTGGTGCGATAGCCTCGCCGGGCATGATTTCAACATTTAGCCACCGTTCATCCAGATGTTCAATATGGATAGTGCCACCGGCCAGGGCTGTAACAAGCTCAATTTCGCAACGGTAGAGGAGATCGTCCTCCTTTCGAGTGAACCGAGCGTGGGGCTTCTGTTCGATCTCGAAGACGACGTCACCAGCCTGAACACCGGGAGCCTGGTCACCTTCGCCTCTGAACTCGACCTTAGTTCCAGTCCGAACGCCCTTGTCAACATGAACGTGCAAGACCTTCCTGTCTACAATGGTTTTCTTGCCGTTGCAACCCTTGCAGCGATCCTTCTCTTTAATTATTTCACCCTCGCCACTGCAGTCGGGGCACACTGTCTGGAATCTTTGGATCATGGGACCCATTTGACGCATCATGGTCTTCATACCGTGACCATCACAACCAGGGCAGCGCTTGACAGCACCCTCCTTGCCACCTCGGCCTTCGCACTTGGGGCAGATAACGGATCGTTGTAAGGCGAGCTTCGAGACTTTCCCTCTGTAGATGTCTTCTAAGGACACTTTGTGTGTGTGGTGAATCGTCCGTGCCTTCGGGGGGCCGCGAGCTTGGCTCATACCGCTGAACATACCGCCGAGGCCGCCGCCGAATGAACCGCCACCAAAGAACTGAGCGAACAGGTCCTCGGCAGCCATGCCACCGCCAGCACCGCCTTCTAAACCAGCTTCACCATATTGATCATAGAGACCGCGCTTTTGTTGATCTGACAGGATTTCATAGGCATGGGAAATTTCTTTGAACTTGTCTTCGGCGGCGGGGTTGTGGGCATTCTTATCTGCGGCACAGGGTCAGTTCGGATTATGCGATCATCTCCGCACCACGATTTGGACATACCAGGGTGGTACTTGAGCGCTCCCACCTTGTAAGCCTTCCTCAGCTCTTGATCTGTGGCCGTCGGGGCGACCTACGACGGCGTTAGTATGTCCGTTCTAATGGGGTCAGGCTGGGAGTTCTGGGAACGTACCCCGAGGATATCGTAGAGCTTCGTCTCTTTGACCATCTTGTCGGATTTTTAAATGTGGTGCAATGCCAACAATTAGGGATCGAGGTTTCTTGCCGGTCCAGAATCTCGTGGTTTTTTGTCGTGAGGGGAAATCTATGCAGGAGCAGAGTCTTATGTTAATTTCTTTTTCAGCTGTTGGAAGAATTGAATGCAGCGAGGCTACACGACACAGCACAGCGACAAACAGTTGTGGAGACCGCTTAGCGTCGTGTGGCCCAGGCTTTGATAAGTTTTCAAGAAGGCGACAGAAGAAAAGTCTGGTGTAGGGCCCCACACAGCGCGTGAATCGGGGTGAGGAAGCTAGTATCGGTGCCGTGTCATGCACCTCCAATACAGTGTTGCGGAAGTCACAGGTGTGCAGAGTGAAAAGAGAAGGAGAGACTGGGACTGCCGACTCGCAATGGGAAAGCACACAGAATAGCGGGGTACATAGGCTCGAGGAGGAAAAAATCGAGGGCAGGTGTCTTGTCAGATAGGCAAGGTAGTCCGACCAGCAAGGCAAGTAATTTGCAAATGCTTACCAGCTGGGCGCAGATCTAACTCTGCCCTGGGAATTTCTTGTTGGTACCGGCCGAAAGACGAGAACACAACCAGGCGTCTTAGTCTTGACTTGAATTGGAGATGGGATCACCCTGGTCTATTACAGTAGTACTCTAGGGGCAACGGTATCGTGAACGGGCCGGGAGAAAGACGAGCGAAAAAATGGCTGTGGTGAGCAATTGATGAGTTGGAATGCGATGCGATGGGCGGGATGGTCTCGAAGTAGTCCCGGCAGCCTCGGGGTTCCAGAAGGATCTGGAGCTGTCAAGCGCACTAGTCGGATTGGTCAACTAGCAAACCTTGAAGAGGGACAGATTAGGTAGCGACAGCAGACAACGTGTAAAGACAATCTGCTAGACTACAACACATACAGCTACAGGTCAGCAGCGAATGTAGGGAGTAGGCAGTAGGCAGGTCCTGAAAGGATCCCAGGGAAAGAGGCATTAGCAGGCAACTACCTTAAGGCAATGGCAAGGCCAAATCTTTGCCAAGGGAGCCGCTGCCAAAACGAAGCCAACCAACAACCCCGGTTTTCTGAGGCTGATCTCTCATCGAAACAGATGGAATCGTGGCTTGGGCCTCAATGTAGCTTTCCGTACCCAGATACCGACCGTAGCCCAACGCAGTGTAAGTCGCATTCTCCAGCGAATTACATGCCAGCAGTGCCACAAATTTAGTTCTATTATACTTTTGAGTACTTTCACTAGATGAAGGCTAATGCACACTCTTTCTAATTCCGGCAATGCAATGGACCTCCCAGGACTTGGAACTTAGGTACTAAGGCAGGTACCTAAATTTGGATAGAAGCCAATCACGCCAGGTTCGGTATATCTATCATGCCGACCGACTCTCTGGCTTCATCCCTCAACACTCAATAATTATCAAGTATCCTTAGACAATTGGGCAGAACTTTTGGTTTTAAGTCGCACTTTACTGTTCGCTCCAAGGCGATTGGGAAGCGTCAAAAATGTGCCAAATTCTTATCCGGTCTTTCGGCTTACCCCACCCGAGTACAATTGGCGTTTGATATCTAGCTCATAAGCATATGGCACATAATTGGACTTCATCACATAATACTCCCGGGTCATATTTAACTCGAGAGAAATGAGGCGAAGCGCGCTAGTTAATAAACCTATTATCCCGTATGGTTCAAGACTCTAAAGCATAATGATTCAATGATCGTAAGCGGTTAATACCGGGTGGTTGCCAGCAATACCGGCTGATAGGTGTTGGTAGTCGCAATACGAATACCTACAGTTGGGGCGCGGTCAAGTTGCAGTAATTAAGGGCTTCGTTTGATAGCGGAATAAACCAATTGCTCTAGCCACTGTTGAGAGGCTGAAGTTCAGCCCGGACATAGCCACAGATAGTTGATTATGTGAGATAAACTCCTCATGTTTATCTCCGCATTCGTAATCAGCTACCGGCAGTTCATATTCGTGTTACACTACAGGCCCGTGGCAACATAACATCACCCCACCAAAAGCCAAAAGTTCAATCCTCTTCAATTCAGTAAAAGAGATATTTACGGCAGCCTAGTTGCACATTCATAATCATTATTTCCGCGGCTAGTAATGATTAGCATCATGTACATAATGCCGTCGGCCGAAGACCGAAGGAATCTATGTAAGCGACCAAATTTATAACGTTAAAGATCCGTGAACGCAAACCACAGCGAAGGGCACTAGGATTACCTAACAATGTGCATTTAATACAACCCTAAAATATTCCTCTGTGTTGCTTAGACATCTGCCGGCTCCCGTGTAGCCGGTAAAGCCATACTGAAAGACCGCGCAATTACCTAAACGGAAATATAGTACTTTCTGTTAGGCCACTTCAATGAAGTTTCCATTTATCTTCTATTTCGAGACTATACGTCGATTTGGTCATTTCTCCAAGAGCTAAGAGAACGGCTTGAAGCTAAGAATAATAGTGATAAGATTCCAGACTACTTTTAGGTCATCGCGTATAAGTACAGATAGCAACAAATTTAGACCTCTAGATAGAAACTCTGGAAGAGTTGGATTCAATACATAATACCGTACTTCGTATGTAGCTAGAAATGATCGCTTCCAGCTTGCGGTTGGGTGGTAAGGCGGACGCTACGGCAGTTCAGATCCACAACAAGAATAGACCCATCTTATAGAACTCCGATTTTACTGATTGAAGTCAAAATTGTGGCCGATTGAGCCGCCTGAGCCGCCGGAAAGTCAGGAGCAGTAATTACTCTAGGGCTGAGTAGAATTCAGCCGTGGTGCCCTGGAGTGGTTTCCGTTCTATTCTCAAGTCCCTGGATGAATCTGGGGACCCACCCTGTTCATGGAAGCAGACTCGAGAGCCAATTGCAATAAGCTCTAAACCTACCTATAGATCTGTTAACCGCGATCTGGCTTCAAACTGTCCGTCGTTCGAGCTTCGCTCTGAGCCAAATCCTACGGAACGGAATTATTGTAAGCGCGAGCCCGGGACCCGAACGATCCACGCCCGGAGTAAGCACATCTTCGAGGCGGCGAACATCAGTAATCCCGATCCAAGAATTAATGATGAAAAGGCGCATGAAATGGCTGACGTATTGCAAATACGAATGATGAAACGTCCCCCGATCAACTTCTAGGACTGATGATCGCAAAAGTCGGAAGTAGAAGTCCGCCTTAGCAGATAAGGCTCAAGAGATTAAAGGCATGGAAATATACGAAGGGGAAACAGGGAATGTGCAAGGGCCAGGAGAAAGTCGGCAGCTGAAGTCCAATTACGGAAAAGTTTCTGGATGGCTGGTCTGTACACTACCATGAATACAGCGTTCTGATTGATCAGAGTCCGTCTAAGAGACTTAGTCTAGTTTGATATGCATAGCATAGGGCTTAATTTCACTAATTCTTGACTCCTTTTCTAGACAGTAGATATACTTTTCAGATTTATATGCCGGTAAACCTTTTCACGTACGCCCAGGTGTTCTAGTAACATGCCCCGGATCCATATGATAACCTCTCTTTTCACAAGTCTGACGGTGAGAAGACCAATAGCTGGACAAAGATATGAAGGGGTTACAATGTGGCAGTAACGTTGCAACTAGCTGGGCATTGTCAGGTCGGATGCTTGATCATCTGTGCCCACTTATCTATTGTACTCCCACACAAAATAGCCATCGCATAGCGATAGGGTCTCATTAGCAGCGAATGTTACCTAATTACCGTAACTTGGGCGCTAACAATGATCCCATGGCAATGATCTGACTACTGCGCAAGTTTCAGCTCACATCACAATAGGAGTACCGTAGGTCACGGAGCTCATACAAATTACTGACAGCCCAGAGAGCATCAAATCGTTGACCCAGGTCAAAATATTCGATTTATTCTAAGGTATAATTGTATAGTGTTTCTAACAAGTTATCGGCCTTGTTGTGATGCCGGGTTTATTAATAACAATGTCTCGCGGCTGTCCTCCTCTAATCATTCAGGTCGAAATCTTTATGGTATGAGTAAAGATTAATATTACACTTTGAAGTAAACATCATTCCGAACGAGAAAATGCCTAGGTAGATTATTATTCAAAACTCCATATCGGCATCTTTTTGTTGCTGCCTGCCCCTTGAGTAAGGGTATAAGTCGTACACCATCCAAGCCCCAGCCCAAACAATGATGGCTTATATACACTAGTACCGCGCGTTACGCGGGATCATGATTCCCAAGTCAAAATCACGATTTAGTCAAGGCTTAGTTATCATGCAGCATCCATTGAGGTCGGCGATGTCTGGTTGCTAGTGCAAAAAAGCTAAAAATAATGTTCCACATGGCTTGTACACTAAATTTATGATGGTTTAGCACAATGGATGAGCCTAAGAGAAGACCTGTCTTGGGATATCTGATACTTGGGATGACAGAAAGTTCCTTGCAACGTCCCTTGTCGGGACCTATAAAGATCCCCTGCACCGCGCGTCTTAACAGGTGGACTGCACTAAATGCAGATCAGCTGGCCAATCTGGTAGCCGCTCGGCTTTTTCCTGCCATCGTTGGACAAAAGAAGCGAAGCCATGTCTCCGTCGGACATAGGCAACAGCATACCACCAGATCGCAGGCTATTCCCTGAAGATATTGTCATCAGATGCCAGGGTTGAACTTAGATTTGCCGCCCGGTAACACGTACCTACACTACTGTACCTAGTTTAAATGCTCCACGTGCTAGAGACTAGGTATTACGCTGCAGCCATACTGCGTGGCTTCTGTGCGTGGGTTGCTGTCAAATACTTAAGTAGACAGTGGGGTGCAGATATTTAAAGTAACGCCGGACTAAGTTTGACGGTCCGGGCCCCAGGGACAGAATATAGTTTCTGCTGACACCGCCTCATCGCTCTCGAGTCGTGCATAACACACCATCATGTCTTATGAGTCTTATGAGCCTGTATGTCAACGAGATCTTAAAATTCCAAGGTGAAGCAAAATCGACAAGTTACAGCTATACGTCAAAAAGTCTCCGCCGATAACCCGACGATAGGTCTTGTGCATCAAATGCTTGGTGGGTAGTACACACTTCGTGGTGGAGTGCAAGCATCGTAGGTAAGAAGGTGGGGGCTTACGGCGGAGAAAAACCGTACAGGGTTATAAGAAAGCTTAGCCGCTCTCGATGAGATCTGAGGAAAGAAGCTTCCTTGATGTCCCCTTGTGTGTACCGTGGTCTGCTATTACGTATACAATAGGTACTGCTCAATCGTATTTCCATCCGTTCCGATTTGGGACAGTAGTATATGTCATTGAAAGCCGCTAGATATGGCAAGTCAGATCCTAGGGCGTAGCATTTTATTGGCCTGGAGTACTCCGTAGCGCAGAGGATGACTTTCTGGTTTGGGAAATTTCGAACCTAGTCACGTTCGATACCCAAGGAATTCGGGTGCCGGCCGACTTAGGACTTGTCCATGGTTTTAAGCTCAAATGGGCCCTGGAGGTTAATTATGTCCGAACACAAGTGCCCAACTTACATGCATACTTACCCACCACTTAAACAAGATAGCCAGAACTACTAATTATGCTATAATTACCTATTACCGCATATGCATAGAGATATTATCTACTTAACTAGTGTTGACTTACAATTACAAAGATGATCAGTCAGCCCATTCGCCAATCGTAGGGCTATGGATGCCTACACTAGTGCAGTGTGTTGTACTGAAGCATACGGGTGCAGGGCAGGGCAGAGACAGGGGTTGTCAATCCCATAAGGCTTAGCTAAGTGGCAGAGTAGTCTAATGCTGGATGAACCTATTACATGGCTCAGCGCCACTACCTGGCCCACTCATAGCCGCGGATATGTTCGATACGAGAGTTGAGAAGTATTCCCTATCTAGCCTAGTCAAGCTACGAATTAGGGTAAAATAAGAGATGCAGGGTGGTCGTAGCGGCGGAGTACGGTGTTGTGCGAAGAGACCAGTTGTGTCGCTTCATGCGGTGAGCAATTTAGCTCCAGTGTCATAGTGTAGTGTAGTCAAGATCATCAGTGTAAGTCACGAAGGGGCGAGAAAATCGAACCCATCGACCGAGTACAAACTCTTCACCAAAATTTAACCACGAGATTGTGACCCGACACAAAATCTTTTTATGATTGCAATTGACTGTTTGTCGAGGTAAAAAGGATGTAGTTCGCACACGATGCCATTACTTGTCGTTATTGATAAATGAAACCCCATGGTTTATATTCAATTGAGCAATGGAGAGTCTATTCCTGAACCGGATGCTATATAACGGATAATGGACAGGGGGAATGTGCTTAGGTTAGGTAATGTTGGCAGATTGTGATGGGCCCAAGAACTCCCTACACCATGGTTCAGGGTCCTTTGTGCAGTGGTATTGAAGGTGTGGTTAGACTCGGCCTTCTCCGAGGGGGTATGCTAGGGAATCGTGTCCGCACATCTTCCGCAGACAATTGTTTTGTTCTAGACTGCTCAAGTCGACCTTCCCTCGATCCCCATACCTCTTCTGATTTGACAACAAATAACCCCCGTTCTATACCATTAGATAACGTATCTGCTTACATATACCTAGTTTAGACCGGTGCATACTCAGACTTAACCACTGGAATCCAGCATCAAAATTGTCCAGCGGTGTAGTTGTAGAAAGCAGAAGTGAATGAAAACGATCCCACCCCGGTCCCCAGGCATGGGAGCATAAACCCACGAACTAAATATACCTGCTGTGTCTCGAAAAACGCATGCACGGCCATGTATATACCTTTTCGGTAATTGATCCGGCAAATGGAGCCCGTCAGTAATCTTTCAACTTGCATACCCGTCGTTGCTCATGTGCCTCAATTGGCTGATTTAGTATAAATACTCAAGCAGTCCTGCTCGTTGCTGACAAAGATCCAGCACTGCAGGTCTTCATTACTTTGACTCCATATATCCGTCGCCTCCCCAGAACTCGACTCGAATGCCCGCCACTTTCTAGATCCCACCCCGTCATCGGCTCTCAGCAGTTACCCCCACATCCATAGTACTATGGGACTCTCAGCCAGTCCTCCCGCAGCTATAGACAGCCAACCCCGGAAGAGAAAGGGTCGGAACAGTGATATTCGGAAAGAGCAAAACAGAATAGCATCTCGAGCCTATAGTATGTTCTTATTCTTCTGGCAATATCCATTTTATTTAGTTGGCCAAGTCTCTTGTTAACACGGCGGAAAGGGGAAAAACGCAGGCAAAAACTAGCTTTGCTAGATGAACTCCTTAAATCAGACAGCTACAATGACTCCATGAGCTCAGTCTCAGATGAAACAGAATACAACTCGACGGTACCGGTCCCGGATTTTCATACAACGGAATCCACTAGTATGACCGGGCACTTGTCGAACAGCCCAACTTCTGGATACTCACCCGCCGTGCCATCAATGCCTTCGCCAGCGGGCATCCAACCTTTGCCCTCAAATGGGCCAAGTCGCGACATGGAGGCTTATACCAGTTACTCGGCCAGAGACTATAGTCGAGACACAGGAGGGAGGAGTTATGCGCACACTGAATACCCTCAAGATCCAAATATGTCTACAATGAGGATCCCGCCGAATTACGCCTCGACTCTCCCACCTATCGCCTCAACCTCAAAGGCACCAATATATCCACTTGGCGACAGTTCCATAGAAGACCATTTCAGCAACTACGACATACCGAATAGCAGCATGCCCGACTTCCCCGATACAGGACAAGATACGAACATGATCCACGCGCTCCAAAGCCTTTCCAGGTTGAGCGATGCCCAACAACAACAGATTGCGGCTTACATACAAAGAAAGAGAAATATGGTACAACCACCTGCCGTCAATCCTGCTTTCTATCAGGGCTATAGCGGCTACCACGTTCCTGTATCAGGTATGAAGCCATTTGACTACAGGTAGTCCTTTCGGGGTCTAACGCACCGTAGATCAGCTACAGGGCAGAGAAGACGATATACAACATCTCGGGGAAATGTCTGAGGGATATCCCCACGAGCCGTATTTACGACGTTCATGAGACCCAATTTTCATGATGCGGCCTAGCTATGGCCGCTCGCTGAATGTCGAAGAAAATCCCGATCGATGAGGTGGTCGAAAGCCGGATAGTATCAAACGGAATACGAGAACGACGAGGCTCCACATGGTTACTTATGGTTACGTTACGGAATCTGTACGCTTAATTGCAGGTATATGGACAACGAAGACCGCGGATCATCATTATGGCATGGCCGGCTAGATTTGGAAATTTCACTGGAGAAAGAGAAGCTCTCGTTACCGCTGTGGCGGGCAAGGAATTCGGTCTGTATAGACAAAATCTACGTGGGCTATAATATCGGCGTCGCAGAGCATATAAACGGAGCTCTACAAGACACGATCTTACAAAGCCAAAACTGCAGAGTAACTTCAAGCAGATCGCTCTGCTTCAGAAAATCAACTGTCGGCTCTTAGGAATTAGGATTAGTTGAGGGAAGCCGTGTTTAGAGGTCAAAGATGAAACTGCAATGGGTCTTACTCAGCAAGAAGCAGGGATATGGACGGCAGTTGGATTACGAGAATTCGACTTGACGAATATCTATCAAGGGGTGGAAGAGGCCTTCGTGTCACAATATTGCTTAGCTACAAGGCTCGCACGTGTCACACTACTTACTGTAAAAGTATAACGTTGTCAAACTCAGACGCTTGATCACCTTCACTCCTTCATACCCATACAACACTGTGACATATACAATACTATGACGTACTGCAACGAATACGAACACACAAGAAACCAAGAAACTTACGAAGTATTCCTCTGTACATAAAAGCGTCCCCCACGTAATAAAAACAATAATAATCCGCGTATTCAAAAGTTCCCAACAACACGAAAAATACCATGGTTGTTATTATAGCTGTCAAATTGCAAATATAGCAACAACGGCCAATTACGTATTTTCCAACCCACTGTAACTAAAGCGAGTTACCTAAACGGAAACCCGTTTCTCTGTGGTCGCTTACTGAGCGCGCCTCACGGCGCATAGCGCGGAATCCACGCGCTGCCACGTGATCGGCACGAAGGCAGCATCTGATAAGAATCCTTCTACACTACGAAGTACTTACCGTAATATTTGTTTCCTGGGTTTGTCCCCGTCATCTTTTAGACTTTTACAAGGGTAGGCCCGGAATTACCAGGTCTCTGGATATTTGAATATTGCCCGGCATAGCGGCCCGAGCTATGGTAATGCCCGTTTCATACCAGGGGTGAGAATATCAACGTCAAGCGTCTCGGGGCACCTCGGGACGGGACGACTACACTAGCAGGATGACTAGAGAAAGGAGATATTGAGACGGTGTGAGTGGATTAGCCTAAGGGAGTGTAACACTAGTCGACGTCAGAAGTCGACGTTTAGTTTTTCTATGGCTCTATAAAACTGGTATTATTCCCATTCTCTTCGGGGACTCAGCAGATGGATAGCTAGGCAGGAGCATGCGATCTGCTTTATTATCCAGTGGTTCAGTTATTGCATGGACTTACAGGTATTATGCTAGTACCTTTTAGAATGCAGTCCACGTGTAACCTAGGCATAACTTTGATGGATCATAAGGCAGCTTATTGGTCTATGAATTAAAGTGTTATATTGCATCTGCTAGTTTCTGCAATGGTGATCGTTTCAGATCGAAACTTCATGCACGAGAGACGGAGATAGGCAGAGTCCACAAACGCAGTTATCATTCCCCTCTGTGTCGGTGTCCGCGTCTTTCCCGAAGGACCGAGACGGGGTATATGACCGCTGATTATCGGAGATCGCGGGCATGGCCCGCACGCCTATGCCGAAAATGACCCACTCGAATAAGTAATCACGATCAGCCTTGCCTCTTCGCAGCCCGCTTTCTGGCCTGCTTCTCTCGTTCATAGGCATTTGCCTCTCGGCCTTCCTCTCCCTGAATCTCGGCCACAAGCCGTTTGTATTTCTTCTCGTACGCAGCGTCTTTCTGCTTCTTCATTCTAAGCTTCTCGCGAGCCATGAAGTTAGCGTCCTTTCTCAGTTCCCGCATAGCGCCCTTGCGCTCCTTCTTGTGCTCCGCTTTAAGCTTAGCCAACTCAGCTCTATCCCTGTCGGCATCATAATGCCTATCTGGATCAAACTGATCCTCGAATTTAGGAATTGCTGTTTTGATACTATGGTAGATTGTTAGTACTTATCACTCATTCTAGCCTTCTAGGGTAGGAGCTGTGAGGAAGGGGGTAGAGTAATTAGGACTTACGCCAGGGGCCGATGGTGATGGAGTTCGAGTGACCGCCGGGCTAGCTTGGACGAGGTGAGCATAGTTTGGAGTTTTGCTTGTAGTTTAATAATGCGGTTGATTAAGATTGCAGGGAGCTGAGATTTGCATGAGCTTTTAGTATAACAGCCCAGCGCAATAGCAACGGGCTCAAACGACTCGATAAACGAGGATTTGCTTGCGTAAAGTTGACATGCGGTGTCTAATATTTGCAGAGTTGTGTCTAAAGTGGCGATTCTTGTTAATAAATCGTCCTCTTCCGAGCTGGGCGATGTAACGCAATCGGTGGCCTTTAACCTCTTAACTTCACATTGGCTGGCCTCTGTGATGCGTAAGCTATGAGCTGGTTCATGCCGGGGGAAATTGCCTTGAATTTTGGCTGGTTTGATGGGCACGAGCGATGTTAGTGTATTGAGGCAGAAATTCATCAACTCCGGGCAAAATCTCTGGGATAATTTCAAGTAATGTAAAGCCAAAGTGCCGATGAATGCGCCCTGGACAAAGTCTGTTGTACTTTTCGGGATTTTCTGCCCCAAATGCTGAGCGATTAGTAACATCGCCGGAGTGATGACTGGGTGGAAAGCATCGCTGGGTGGGAAAATTGTCCCAATGGCCACTAGGATTACCAAATCTCCTAAAGTGGGAGTGAGGCATCTGCTTGCTAACTCATTTATCCGAAGGCGGAATTCCTCTGAAATCTCAACGGAAAACGATTTGGCAAGCGAATGAAGATCTGCAGAAATTCGACGTCAATACCCGAGTTTCAAAGGTCGGTGGTAGCATAGTTTCCACTGGAAGTGATATATCTTCGATTATGAAATTCGGAAAATTTCATGACGGCAGCCATATTGTCCGAGAATCGCAGGGGGGAAACTATGAAATACTTACGTCGTACGATGCTTTCTAGCGTTGCAAATAGTGGAAGATTTGATGCGTTGGATGCGTGGAAAAGATATTGGACCAAGGTCCTCGAGAAGCTCGCTAGCTTTGATTTGTTCTCGCTGGCCAATTTCGGATGGTATAAGATACGGACCTTTTGGACGACTGCTGGGATTTGTTCGGGCGGCACACCGCCCACGATGCCCAGAAACTGTTCCAGAGTCTCTGGGCAACTACTAATTTCGTGGGTCCCCTTCTCTGAAGTCCCGGTCTTTGGTATAAAAGCCGGATCACTGATTTCTGTTTCGTTGAGAAGGCCTTTCGTGAATTCATCATCTTCATCTCCCTCGCCGTCCTCCTCGTCTTCGGCCGATAAATTCTCATCTTCTGATTCAATGGGTTCCAGATCCGATCCGCTTGCCAACAGATCATCTTCCACAATGAAATCATCCTCATCATCGAAACCAAGTTCCGTGGCTGTAGGGCGAGTGCGGATTCCAGGACCAAGCTTAAAATCTTCCTCTTCGTCATCCAATAACTCTGACTTGTCCACGGCCTGTTGAGCGTCATGGATGTCAACCCCTTTTTCGTTGTCTTCATCGTCACTCAGTTCTTCTCCACGCATTCGCTTTTGCCGCTTGTCTTCCAAGTCTTTAAGCTTTTCCAAATCTCGTTGAGCGGTTTCTTCTTCTGTTAGTGTTCTGTCGGAGGGCTTCGCTCTCTTGTCCATCGCGAGCTGCCTCAGCCGTAAATCATAATCACGTTCCATTTTCTCTCTGCCAGACTCGTCTGGCTTTGCCATCGCGTCATCGCCGTCACCGTTCTGCGGCTTAGGCTTCTGGAATAGAAGGGCCTGGATGCCGGCAAGTTCTTCGTCGAGCTACACGAGGGTGGTTAGCACGTCGAGACTGGGTATATGCGATTTGCATAGCTTGCCTCTTCTCTCAAATCTTCATCGGCATCTTTTTGTGCCTGCCTCTCGGCTTTATGAAGCTTTGATTTGGCGATAATCTCCTTGTAAACCTCCTGTTTTGTCTTCTTCCTATCTGGTTCATCCTCGCCATCTTCACCCTGTTGGTCTTCTGGATCGTCTTCCGCTCGTATGCGCTTTACCCCGCGCTGATCACTGGTTGACTCGTTGCCCGAATCGCTGCCCTCAGGGTCGAGAAGGTCCGTCTCCTCAAAGTCGTCCTGATCGGGAAATGAGAGCGACTTGCCCATATGAGTCAACCCGTCGATAGGCTCATCATCTTCAAGATCAAACATAGAGGTCTTGTGGCTTTGTTTCTCGCGCACGAATCGTTGGGCCATTTTCTCTTCGTAGCTCATCGAGGCGTCGTTTTCGCCAAAACGTTGGTCGCGTATACCGCCGGTCTTGTTTCTTCGGTTCATTTCGACTAGCAATGTTTGCCGTCGCTACAATTGTTTATTAGTTTTGCACATGCTCAACTCGCGATAGGTTTGTCGCTCCGAGGTTGAAGCCATACCCTCTCTTCACCAACAGCCTTTGCGTCGCCGGGTCGGCCGGCGATTCCCTTGGCGGCATCACCCAATACCGGGCGATTACTGGTGACTTGGAATTTGGGTCCTCGGGCGTTGTGTTTGAAGTCGAAAGGGTTGAACTCTTCTCGAATGCTTTCCAATGCGGCAGCCCGCTTATTGGTGTTGGCTTTTCCATTTTGCGCAATCTTCCGCCTCTGCTTCTTGCTCTGCTGTGGACCAATAACACCCTGCTCCCGCAGAGAGGCCTTGAGCCTATTGAGCTGAGACCCGGGCATATTTGTTGGTAAAAGTTCTTTAGATGTTACAAAGGGAATTTCTGTCTGGAGGGGTGTCCGTAGGTAGCTATTGTAGAACCCCGGAACTTTTTTTTGGCTGGCCCAGCTCAAGCTACGCTACTGCAACTAAGAATCTTATCTTATCAGAAATGCCCCACTTCAATAAACTACTGTACGGCGAGTACCTAATTGAGGTCACTTCAGCCATGACTGAATAATCTTCAATCCTGCTTGAATGGCATAAAGTCACATCCACTTCACGCTTGGACTCTCTACAATGTGAAGTGTCTGGTAATTATCACTCGATGATGCTTTCAACATGGGGATTTTCTCATTTGCGCGAGACGAGCGTCTTATCGCCGTCGGCTTCGGCTTGGCGACACTCGGCTGCATTGCTGCCATGCGCTTGATGCTCACACACTCTCGCGATAAAGCCGAAATCCGGCCACCGCAGCCCAAGACCCAGTACATAACACAAGCTACCGAAGACTCGCTCAAGCTGAGCACTCTCGATACCCTCATTCAGCACTACAACTTTGCTATACGCGACACTACGCTCCGCATAGTAGCCGGTCGCGCGGTGAACGATCCGGCCGCTATTGATGATTTGCTCTGGGGCATCACGCGCCCAGACTACGACGAACGGATGCAGAGTTTAAGGGCCCTCACATTTGCCCTTGACGATAGTATGATTTTACCTGTCCACTCACCAGAGCCCTGGATCCACTAATATTGTTCTCGAAGCTTCCTACCGGGGCGCGTTGGTAGATGCGCTCAAGACCCCCAAAGGCCATAGTGCCATCGTCCGATCTCTAGAGGTGGGGCTTGACGATGTCAAGCACGATAAACTGGACGACCCTCTCTATGATGAATATTATCTCCGCGACATAGCCGAACAACGTTGTCTCCTGCTAGTCTCACTGGTAATACAGGATTATGGAGTCAACAGGTTCGTCGAAGCCGGATTTGTAGAGAAATGGCTAGCGAAGCAGCCCTGGGGAGATACAGACGAGGAAAGGTGCAAGAATTTTTCTCGCTATACGAGCATAAAAACCAATAGGATCAGCCACATCTGCGAGCGCCTAAGGGCATCAAAAGTCGGCTCGAAAGCACTAATCAAAGCAAAGCTGATAACCAAAGAAAACAGGCCGAGAAGAGAGAGGTCTTCGAACTTCAAGGTTGTCTTGGAAATTAGCATGGCGAATGAGGCCGACAACACCGTGGAGACATCGCAGATCGAACTAGTACCCCGTGTGAACGATCAAAGTGCCGAGGAGCAGCGGTTGCGAAGAAGACATCGGGAAGCCATGGTGCTCAATGACGGAACGCATTCGTTGGGGCGCAGCGATATCATCGAACGAGAGCATGATTCAAACAATTAATAGCATCAGTTAGTTTCATGAGAACGTGTATACCCTCAAATAATTAAGCGATCTTGCGTTTTCTACATTCTATTGCCGTCAAGACAAGACTTGGCAATTTTCTTAGGAGCTATCGTGAACTGATCTGCCTATGTGGCTTTGTACGTAGTTAAACAGACCATCTTTAACGTCACATTCAATTGTTAACTACACTACCTTGACGTCGTATCAACGGATGACATACCTAATTGCCCCATGTATTGCAGGGGCATGTCGGATTCCGGAATATTAACCCCAAAAGTTTTGACAACACATCGACCTATCCACTCCCATGTGTTTCGTGAATTCCCCCCCACAGCTTAAACAGTACTTACCGGATCATACAAAGCTCAGTAATACCTACTGCGGAATTCTGAAGCACACTGAGTAGATTCGCCACTTCATGAGAATTGCGCATCACAAACAGTATTCGCTGGATACGCCAGCTACAACTTTCACTTGTTACCTCACACATACGAAGTATTGATCGGCTCTTTAGCGGGGGACCCGGCCGTCTCCCGAGACTGCCGTAGCGCAACTGACCCCAGTCAAAGTAAACAGAACCCCACTCTCATGGATTGAGACTTGGCTGAGACAGAAATCAGGATGACGGTGCCGTGCTACCGAAGTACGGATCTCATCTTCAAAGAAAACGGCAGTGGCAACTGCTCTCAGCCTTAAAAAAATTCCCTTTAATATAATCTAAGTATCTGTAGATGCTACGCTAGACTTATGAGGCCAAAGACTACGGTTAATCTTACAACACCTCATGTCAGATAGGTAGGCCAGTGGTGCAGGACGATGGTGTAAGTACGGACCGTATGCGTGCATGCATAAGTCTTGCGGCAAAAGCTACAGTACGGCGCACTAGCATATGTAGGTATGCCATCGCGCGTCACGGCATTTTCCCCGAAGTAAACAAAAAACATTTTGACTAGATACTTGGCAGCAACAAGCAGCGTATGTAGGCAATCTCTGTGTAGCAACCACTCATAGCAGTTCTTGGGGTGGCTTACATTTACCCCACGGCCTATCACAGCTGTCAACAAGGAGCCCATGTGTTGATACGTACATGCAGCGATGATACATGTAGTTTTGCCCTCGTCTTATCTCGTAATACAGTTTACTTGGAGAATCTGTATGGGTCGCCGGGGACCCAGCCAGCATTTTCATGAATACATAAAAACGACTGGGTATCAACCAGCTCCCCGCACTCTTTCGTTATATTCATCGTACTTGTTTTGCCTTGACCTATCCAGTTGACCTGTAAAATCTTCGTCTGGTCATTAGAAGAGCCAAGTTACGAAGTACAACTGCTACGTAACCACGAAGTACTTCGTACTGGTAGGCACACTTCACCATCCACACTACCGGTACGCTAGTGTAGTACCTAGCACAGGAACAAAGACAGGAACAGCGCCTATTCGATGACTTACACTATTTCGTTGACCGCTCGCGTTGCCTATCAAACTAACTCCAAATCCTTGCACAGTCAAATAGATCCTTGTCTCTAGCAGGGCTCGTGCGAGGCATTGGGTGGCCGATTATATGTATTTATGGTGTGGTGCCCTATCCTCATGTTCACACCCGCAATGCACATGAAACCTGATGCCACTTGAGCTGGTCATCACTCTGTTGTTAGTATGCGAGTGCCTATTCCCTAATTACCTTATCCTTCTTCATAGCTGAGCCTCATGCTAACACCTCTGAAACAGATCATTCTTTCTTCTCCTCAAATTCGAGTATAAGTTTGTATGTTGACTATGTCTTCTCTCGCGGCTTACCATCGCAATGCCCTTCTATCTTAATACCTCTTCTTTCCCTCCCACCTTATCCAGGGTTCTGGGTAGGGTTCGTGGGTTGGGTACAGGAAAATCCTCCTCAGTTCACATTCGACTGACTTATGTGTTTCATTTAGGAGTTGGATATCTACTCTGTAGAGACTATCTACACAGTACTGTACTGCATTACTTCGAATTGTGCAATCTGCACCCTCCGCACCACGGTTTATTGGTACTCTAACTAGGCCAAGCGGCTAGTTAGCTAAAAGGGGAAAGTCTTGGAGCGTGTCGTTGTCCCACCACCACCCGCGAAAAGCAGCGACTACCCGTTTCTAGCTGCACTGTTTCTGGAATAGGTGGGCTAGCGGGAGACAGGGCAAGCACCGCGATTGGACTGCGCCCGTCAATAGTCACTTAGTCGGGTATTACAGCCCTAGCGACAGCTCAAACACCTGCCGAAAACTCAGAAGGGCTCTGAGACCAACTGCGGCGACAGCGCTCCCTCCCCTATTGCCGTATCGCTAGCGAGCAGGCTACCACACGGCACACTGCACACTACGGCTAGGTAAGATTACAGTGTGCCTGGTCGGGCCGGAAGGGTCAAAGACGTAAAAAAGAAAGGGTTGCCCACCATGGCTTCGTCGGCGGCGGCCTTTCACTCCTCCTCCTCCTCCCTGCACCACCCGCAGAGACAACCGCATCCCGCGCTGTCGCGACCAGCCAAGAAATCCGCCATCGGCGGCATCGCCACCGCGTCGACTCCGAACCTCAACGCCCTGTACTCTGCCCAGTCGCGACTTGCACCCGCGCTCGGCTCTCTTGGGCGTAAGGCGTCGCTGGCCGCCTTAACACCGGGCTCTCTCGCCTCCATCCCGGACGACACCGAAAGCTACGCGCTGCACACTGTACTGGACGAAAGTGCCCCGACACGCAAGATGCCTGCGATGCCGCCCCTGACACCCGGCAAGGGTGGGGGCTCTATCGACGACTATGCCGTTGGCGACCGAGTCGACGTTCCAGGGAACATGGTCGGCACAGTCCGCTTTGTCGGGTCTGTCGCCGGCAGGAAGGGAGTCTTTGCCGGCGTTGAGCTCAATTCGGAATATGCGCAGCGTGGGAAGAACAGCGGCGATGTAGATGGGTAAGTTGTTTCCACGTTTGCGCTTCTAGTTTGCTCTCTGCTCTCCGGTTTCACTCGTCCCACTTCTTTATTTACTTCCCCCTCCATGACAATTTCGTATAGCTAACTCGTACGCTTTACCACAATAGCATCTCCTATTTTGCTACCTCTGCCCCGGGATCTGGTATTTTTGTCCCTATAAACAAGTTATCAAGGCATGATTCGTCTGCTTCTTTCCCGCATACACCGTCAGGGACGTCTTTGGCAGGCTTGAAGGCCGCGAACCAAAATAGCACCAATCACACACCTCCGACACCCTCATTACCTAAATTCAGTCAGTCCGTCGGCCCTGGTCGGGCCCCCAGCCCCCATGGCAAGAGGCCTAGGATGTCATTGCCGCGACCAGATTCGCCTGTTCGCAAATTACAACTCACTCCAGCTCCACGCCCAACGATTGCGACGCCCGCAAAGCCCCCGTCCCGCTACGGCAGCCCGACTGTTCCCAAGTTTTCTTCTAGCGTTAGAGGAACGATGGGCGACCCAAATAAAAGCATGCGCCTAGATAGGAAGCCTAGTATCGCACCTAGAAGCGCATCGGCCCTGGGACAGTCCATACCTGATTTTGATGAAGAGCCCATGCCCCCACCCGCGAGTATGGGCGCGCATGCAAAGGCAAATGGCAGCGTAGGGTCCGCAGCATCGTCTATGGGCTTCAAGCGCCCTGGATCACGCGCTAATCACGCCAATGACGAGGAAATTGAGCGTCTCAAATCCCAACTGGAAGACCGGGATAGACAGTTGAAGGAACAGGCGTCCACGCTAGCGGACATGGAAAGCAGCCTTACGGAACTTAACGACTTGATAGATCTGACCAATCAAAACCGCGCGCGCTCGGGCAGCCTGGACGGCAAAGACACATCTCAGCTCCGGGCCATGCTGCGGGAGAAGAACGAGAAGATTGCCATGCTGACAGCCGAGTTTGATGCGCATCGAGCCGACTTCCGAAGCACTATCGATACCCTTGAAATGGCCAGCACGGAGACGCAAAGGGTCTATGATGCAAAGATCCAGGAGCTGGAACAGGAGCTGCAGGAGATACAAGAGCGGCACGATGACGTTGAGAATGTGGCAAGACAGTTAAAGCAACTGGAAGAACTCGTCCAAGAACTCGAAGAAGGACTCGAAGACGCTCGTCGAGGAGAAGCGGAGGCTCGTGGTGAGGTCGAATTTCTACGAGGCGAAGTAGAACGAACTCGGTCTGAATTACGAAGGGAGCGTGAAAAGGCCTCCGCCGCCATGAATGGGAACAATAACGCCGAAGACCGGTCGTCTATGTCTAAAGATCTAGAGCAAAAAGAGGACGAGATTAGAGGTCTCAAGGCTATCATCCATTCGCTTAGCAGAGACTCTATCCCTGGAACAGAGTCTACAGAGAAGACTCCCACTCAACCACAACGAACCAATTCTTTTGTCAAGTCTGGACAAGACGCACCAGACAGTCGCGCGGCAAATGACAAGCTAGAGCAAGAACTTGTCGAGTTGCGCAGTGTTCTAGATAAAAAGAACAACCGGGAAGAGGAACTCGAACGCGAAATTGAGTCACTCCGACGCAGAAGCGCCACAAACAATCGAGCAAGCTCTATGACGATCGGTAGTGGAGATCGATCGTCCTATCGTGACTCGAAGGGTACTGTTATCCTAGCGCGTGATCCGCGATCGCCAGAAGAGACACATAAGCGCAGTCAGACTTTAGACACCATGCCCGAGAGCGACGCTCTATCTTCAGTCACCGAGACTAGCACCCTCTGGTGCGAGATATGCGAGACAAGCGGTCATGACATTCTCACATGCACCAACATGTTTGGTGGTCAGAATGAACACGGGAAGACTGGCTCTGACGGCGACGTCTTCGGTAAAACCGGCAAAGACGCCGTACGCGAGAGTTTCCGAAATTTGGCAGTCCCCGTAGACGGAGAAGCTCTACCTCGACCATTGTCGCCGATGCGCCCCAAGACCGCGACAGTGACGGCCCCCGTCTCCATGCCAACCCTCCCAAACCCTCAGGACTCCGGCCCACTCGCGGGTAAGGAGAGCGGAATTGTCGACCCCTCCAAATGGTGCGCCATGTGTGAACGAGACGGCCATGATAGCATCGACTGCCCTCTGGAAGACGCCTTCTAGGCATAGGAATCTTCTAACGAGTGGGTAGTCTGATAGTAATAGGCCGTCGAGAATACGCGAGAATGGCCGCTGACGTGTGATGTCCGCAATGGTACGATAGTCTCTTGCATTGTCCAAAAGGTGGAAAAATCTCTACATGTATGGTTAAAATGAATTGTGTACTGTCATTGGCTCCTCCCGGCGTTGGACACGATTATCAAAGGTTCGATATGACATTTGGAAGCGATGATACCACAAGCCTATCCATTATTCCATTACTATCATTGTTAACGCCTCACCTTTACCCTGATTCTGTATCATTGTGAATCATGAACCTTTTTGTCCTATTTTTTTTCTCTTCGAGCCAAGGAGGAGCTCTAAGATAGCTGGACCGTCCTCATGACTGTCTTGTGATACATAGCACACGAGTTGAATAGATCAGCAGGTACGCGATATTGTCAATGATACAAATTGTGTAACTAAATTCTACTAACCCAATCTTTCGATTGATTGAGCTAAATTTACCTGTAGCTTCCGCCCTCGTGCATAACTAATGCGTTCTCTCCTTAGCTTTGTCGACCGTGGAAGTCGTACCTAAGCCAAAACTCTCTTGTAATCAGTGAATGGCATGGCAAGTAGTACTTCGTATGTTACACCGGAATAAACACTGTCCAGCAGCTGCTATCAGGCGCGCCATAGAGAACAGTGTCATTACAAAGGAGAGAGTAGTCTCCCAGAAAGTGGCGACCTACTTATACCGGGTTTGTTTAGCAATAGCTACCTACGCAGCGACGGTGGATAGTGAAGTCTATAACATTATCAGCCAGTCTATTTATCCCCCGTCTTGTCCATTCACATTCTCCCTCTAGTCCTTCAACAACCTCTCTCTTTCGTCCCTAGGAGTTGTTCTCCGACCCCGTTTTCTCCGTACCTTATTCGTATCTTACATCTATCTCTACCCCTTCACGGAAGCTGATCTTCTGGCCGGGTGTGCCAGATACAGCTTCCGGACTCGGATCTTGCTTGCTAAGGCGTGTTCAAGTTGACCCATACATGATTTTCACATCAAAATAGCGACAAAATGAGGTAAGCCTGTTGTTCTTTAATTTGTTATTGAGTTCCTACGGAGTATGGTCACACGTGCTGTTCCGATGTCGTTAGCCGTTGGCAATTGTGCTTCAACAATGACAACAACACATACGAATCCTTGTTTGTTCCCCCGCAACCCGATTCCAAGCGAGCTGCAATACCACCTCCATACCTCAAGTCTAGTGTACCGTGCACTAGAGCGGGTGTGCCTGGTGCGTCAGGGTTCCCCAGCTCTAAGCGGCTTGCCCTGTGTTAGCTCTTAGACGCCCTAAGCTTCAGCAAACCAGGCGGCGTGCAGCTTGTCTTAGCTACCCCCCTCGACAGCTTGGCAGTGGAGTAAGGGCTGGGGTACAGGCGCTAGTGCGCCGCAGCTCAGAGGCGACAGAGGGGCCGGAAGCGATGAGATCGGCCCGCCTGCGTCACGAGTTGCCTGCAATTGCTTGTTGCACCAAGCACCCGGTGCAGCACTGCCCGGTGCAATTCCCCTCCTTCGACCGAGGTCCCAAGCTCTTTATATCTGTCCATCCACTTGAATCACCTGTTCCACCAAACTAAGGACCATACCACCATCTGCCGCCCACAATAGCCTTTAAAGTTTCCACTATATATACTTACAATTGTAGCCGTGTGGCTTTGACCTGCTTTCGAGCTTCTCGCTGATCATTCATTTTCCGCAGTAGCAATCCCCCGGATCGAAGCGATCCTGCTCAGCTCACAATGGGAGGCGAGACCACAGCGCCGAAGTCCCTTGCGGCCGAATACCCAATTCGTGCCCCCGCGCCCACTGGAAAGCGTATCAGCAAGATCTACAAGGAGCGCATCTCGCAGTTTTACTCGACGGGACAATGGGAGAAGCAGAACCTGCTGGCCATGATGTACGAGGGCGTCGCCTCTGGCTCTCCGAGCGTCCAGCTTTGGACCTGGCCTGCGCCTGGCCTTTCACGCCCTACCTTCAAGGATGCTATGGCCGGCGAATATCAGCCAGCACAGGTCGGTGACAAATTCGGTCCTTCGTGGGCCACCCATTGGTTCAAGATTGTCCTCCGCGTTCCCAAGGACCTCCGTAATAAGAATCATCTTGAGTTCCAATGGGATGCCAATGGCGAGGGGATGGTCTGGACAGAAGACGGAAAGCCGTTACAGGGCTTGAGCGGTGGTGGCGAGCGTGTGGAGTGGATTCTACCAGACTCGTTCCGGGACGGCGAGGAACACACAATCTACATCGAGATGGCCTGCAATAGTATGTTTGGTAATCCCGCCGGCAATGATACCATTCAGCCACCCGATCCCAACAAGTACTTCCAGCTTGTCAAGGCCAGCATATGCGCCGTCAACATGGATGCTCGGCAGCTTTGGATCGACACCTGGATTATTGGCGATGCCGCACGAGAGTTTCCCGAAGATTCTTGGGAACAACATGAGGCTCTTGTTACCGTGACCGATATGATCAATGCATATGTCCTGGGCAATCCCGATTCCATCAAGAAAAGCCGCGAGATTGCCCATCGCTATATTGGTGCCAATGTCGATAGCGCCAAAGTCTATGGCACAAATACCGAACCACAGGTATTTGGTATCGGCCACTGTCATATTGACACCTGCTGGCTTTGGCCGTGGGCTGAGACGAAGCGAAAGGTAGCGAGGTCATGGTTAAGTCAGTGTGACTTGATCGATCGGTACCCGGAACACAACTTCGCTTGTTCTCAGGCCCAGCAATACAAGTGGTTGAAAACTTATTATCCTGTTGCCTTCGACCGCGTTAAGGAAAAGGTAAAGGAAGGTCGATTCCATCCTATCGGCGGCAGCTGGGTTGAGCAGGACACCAATATGCCAAGCGGAGAGGCTCTCATCCGTCAATTTCTGTACGGCCAGCGATTTTTCCAAAGCCACTTTGGAGAGCGGTCCAGGACTTTTTGGTTGCCTGATACTTTTGGATATTCAAGTCAGATCCCCCAGATTTGTCGTTTAGCCGGCATGGATCGCTTCCTCACTCAGAAACTCAGCTGGAATAATATCAATAATTTCCCCCATACTACGTTCAACTGGGTTGCTCTTGATGGTAGTCAGGTCATCTGTCATATGCCGCCTGCTGAAACCTACACCGCAGAAGCTCATTTCGGCGATGTGAACAGGAGTATCACACAACACAAGTCCATGGATCAGGATCACACCTCTCTCCTCGTCTTTGGGAAGGGTGACGGAGGTGGAGGACCGACTTGGCAGCACATCGAGAAACTTCGTCGTTGTCGAGGTATCAGCGACCAAGTCGGCCGTTTGCCAAGAGTTCATATGGGTAATACCGTGGACCAATTCTTCGACAAGCTTCAAGAGAAGGCAAGCACTTTTGTCACGTGGTACGGCGAGCTGTACTTCGAGCTCCATCGTGGCACGTACACCACACAAGGTAGAACGAAACTCAACAACCGTAAAGCAGAGATAATGCTCCGGGACTTGGAATTGCTTGCCACGATTGCATCTATCAAGCACAGTTCTTACAAGTACCCGAAAGCGCAGATCGACTTCATGTGGGAAGCAGTACTACTTTGCCAATTCCACGATTGTCTGCCGGGAAGTTGTATTGAGATGTGTTACGATGACTCAGACGAGGTAAGTTGCCAAGGTCTGTAACGATAAGCCCGTGCGACTAACAAGATGCTAGCTATATGACCAAGTATTCAGCGTTGGTAAAGATTTGTTCAAGGCTATCTACCAGTTATTCGGCGTATCGGAGGATCAAACCGCACGCGTGGGTGCAGCTAAGGTCTTGAATACGCTTCCCTGGGCTCGAAAGCAAATTATCGATCTTCCCGATGGTACCGATGGGATTGCTTCTGGCGCAGGTAATATCATCAATATCGAACCGCTTCAGAAAGCTACTACCAAAGCAGTCACTGTCGAGCAGGTCAACAAGGGAGTGTTTGTTCTGCAAAACGACCAGTTGACCGTTCGAGTCGAACAGGGATGCATAACGTCTTTGGTCGACCGGAAAGCAGAGCGAGAAGTTATTTCTCCGGGGGGCAAGGCCAACCAGCTCGTGATCTTCGACGACAAGCCTCTATACTGGCAAGCGTGGGATGTTGAAGTGTACCACCTGGATACACGTGCTGAAATCTCATATGGCGAGACCAAGATCCTGGAGGACAGCGAGCACCGCGTCAGTGTTATCACTGAAGCTCGTATCAGCAAAGAGAGCACTATCAAGACCGTGCTGAGCTTGAGTGCTGCGTTTGAGGGCTACCCATCCTACGTTGAGTGCACTGCCGATGTGGACTGGCATGAGACCATGAAATTCCTCAAGGTTGAGTTCCCCGTGGATATTAGAAATACTGAGGCTTCATACGAGACGCAATATGGCATCACCAAGCGCCCCACCCATTACAACACGTCCTGGGATATGGCCAAGTTTGAAGTATGCTGCCACAAGTTTGCCGATCTCTCTGAGAATGGTTATGGTGTCTCCATCCTCAACGACTGCAAGTACGGCTTTGCGACAGTCGGGAATCTAATGCGCCTGTCGCTCCTCCGCTCACCAAAAGCACCGGATGGACATGCGGATATGGGCAAGCACCGAATTCGCTGGGCTATCCTTCCGCATAAGGGCGGTCTAGGGCAAGCTACTGTCCGTGCCGGATACAACTTCAACAATCCCATGAAAGTTGTTAACGCATCTCCGACTTTCGATGCTGCGTCGTTTTCCTCCTACCCGATCCAACTGGAGGGCGACGAATCCCTGGTGCTTGACTGCGTCAAGCGAGGCGAGGACGACGAAGACGTCTCCTATGATGGAAATATACCCCGTCGCAAGGGCCAGAGCGTCATCATCCGTATATACGACAGTCTAGGAGGACGGAGCTCAGGCACTGTCTCAACCTCCTGGAAAGTCAAGGAAGTATTTAAGGTCAACGCCCTGGAGGACGATGGCGAGAAAGTTGAAATTGATAATGGGAAGTTTGCTATTACTCTGCGGCCGTTTGAAGTTGCCTCGTTCCGGTTACAATTATAATCAATCACTCACACCTGCGAGACTTACTTGGGGGCCTGCTATGGGCTTTTGGCTGGGAAATATTAATTTGGGTTTGCAAGAAAGGGGGAATGGGTTTGTAATTCAGTATCCATACTGAGGCAGTAGCATTCTAACGAATGAATTATAATGTCATACGTAGGATAGAAAGAAGAAGGGATGATGAGAGTAACGCATGCAAAGCAAGCTAAACCAACATGTGATAAGTAGCGAAGTCCACTAATCCATTACAAGACTGTATTGTGTCTTTGACACTGTGTGTAGTACGTACGTACGTACATATAGATCGCATGGTCTTAAGCGAGATGTGTTCTCTCTTGAGCCTATCGGAAGTCCGGATGAATAGGATAGGTAGGGTGAACAGGATGCTGTATATGTTTTAGATGTATTCACTCCGAGGTTGGTCTCGATTAACACGGATACGAAGATCGAAAAAGCAGACCATCATTAAGTCAATGGGGTTTGAAATTACGACACCAATGAGTAAATGAATAAAAAGATAAGTGTCATAAATCGATCCCATATATAAACACGACCAACTGACCAATTTTCATATAGATAGTAGACACATAAGTAGATAGATATATGGATAAATACGGATAAGGTATCAAACCCTTCCTTCTTTCCCTCGTCCCTCCCCACTCCGACCAACCAAATCCCCTGGCGTGCCGCCTTGTCCCGCCGCCGTTTGAACTCCGCAGACCCAGTACCCGGATCCGAACCCGTCCCGTGCAGTCGAAAGACTTTCATTATATACCTGGGTGCATGGTAGTGCAGTGATTATATATGTACATGTATAGTTGCAATTTTTTTTTTCATTTGTTTTCCTTTGATACTTTTCTAGGCCAAAGCCGATACCTATTTATCTGCTCTCATATTTCGCCCATGTTAGACACGAAGCAGTCCAACAGGTCACCGTCGACGTTGCTGGTCGGCTCAAAGGGCGGTAGACCATGTGGCTGCTGTGATTGTGCCTGGTGTGAGTTGTGGCGAGGATGTTGCTGGTGCTGCTGATGCTGGTGCTGGTCGATATGGGACGACATCCCGCTATTGTCGTATGAGGCGTATGGGGCCGGCATCGTGTTCAAGCTGTGAGGGGCGGTGTATGAGGCGGTGAGGTGAGGTGGAGTAGGTAGAGTTGAGGCCAGGGATTGGTGATGTGCATGGATATGGGGCGTGACGTGATGCATGTATTGCTGCTGCAGATAATGTGGCGGAATCTGTATGTTGGCAGGCCGTGGTATTGAAATTGGGGCACTCCCCTGGTGTTGCTGTTGTGTGTGCTGCGTTGGTTGCTGAAATTGGTGCTGCTGTTGGTGATGAAGCGGTTGTTGATGCTGTTGCTGTTGTGGCGGTGGTGTCTGCTGCCGCTGCATCGAGGTAAGTTCCTCATATGCTAGCTGTACCACGGATGGCATGGTCCGACCTGGCGGCCGGGAATGCCGCGCCGATGAGCTGGGATCCCGTCTGTCATATGCCGGTTTAGGCCCGCTGCTCGCATTCTGTAGTCTCTTCTGGGGTGGACGATCGCGCTGCTGCTCACGTAGACTCGGCGCCGAGTTTTGATGATGCTGATGCGTTGGCTGTTGAGGTTGATTGTGTGCCGAGATGCTCGTATCGTCCAAATTCGTGGTGCTCGAAGACGGCGAGACGGATGATGACGGTGTAGGGAGCGTCTGCTGAGCCTGGTACATCAAATGCTGCTGTGCCTTCTCATCTAGCCGTCCTCCTGTGGCACCGCTCTCCGTCTTGATGCTTGTCCCGGGTCCAGTGCCTCCGACGATATTCCGCTTTCTCATTTGTTGGTACATGAGCATATTCCGCATTAAAGCCTTATATTTGGCTTCGAGCTGCTCGAGAGACTTCCGCCTTGGCCGGTGTTGTCGGCCGGCCGGCGGCACGTGTTGAGAGACGGCCGTCGGTTGCGGCCCTGCGTTCACCTGATTCATCGTCGCGAAACTCGTGTTAACTGCCTCTTGATAGTATGCTTCTTCTTTCCATAGGCCCTGACGCCGGATCGCAACTTCGCCCCAATTCTTGAGAGTATCCGTCTCTTCGTGATGTATGATACGACGAAATCGAGCGAGAGAGCGATAAAGAGCGTGGATGAAGCTGTAAACCCGAGAAGTAAAACAGCACGACAGAACTAACACCTGTTACTTAGTAACAGGCGAATAAGCGAACAAGCGGGCAAGTAGGCCGGAGCTGGGGTGGTCAACTATTAATAGGGCCGCTGTGTGTGCGTCCCGGGAGTTGGGCGTATTTCGTGAGCAACCCTTTTGGTCACACATGCAGCTTGGATTTGATATAAAGGTATCTACCGAACCCGGGATCTCACCAAGCAAGGAAAATGCCAGGCACAGATATTGTTATGCTGCTTCGCACGTATAGAACAGCAAGAAATTTGAGATTGATGGGCGGAATATTTGAGAATAGCGCGAGATCGTCCCGCCCGTCCGGTTGACAAGTACGATGTACGATTTGGCATTGCACCAAGATTGGCGTTTTGACCTCAAACGTTGCTAACTCAGCAACGGCACCAGCCGGGATCGATCGTCTCAACCCCTCACCCAAACTGACAGAACCTACCCTGGAACCTACCTAGGGTCCTTCAAATGATTTGACAATGCCCTCGGGAGGGGAGAGAGCACAGTTAGCCTCAGCTAAGCAAGCGAGTGCGACGGGAGGGGAGAGGGCCAACGCCAGAGGGCGCTCATCAGAGCGTTTGTCGGCGTTCATCCTCGATTTTGTCATTGTCGACGGGGCTGCCAGCCACGGGATTCCAAATCGACCAGCGGCACTAGCGTATTGATTGCTTCATTGTCTGCCATTGTCTGGAGAAGAGTTCCACTTGGCTCTTCAGGGGGGGCCGTTTGCCTGCTGCTGTAGTGTGTGGCCTGTCGGTAGTGTGTAATAAACGCTGTGCCCTACGTAGATAGTATGATATGATACCGCTCGGTTCTGTACCTACATTAATCATACCCGCTGTCCGTTGGTAGATAAATGTGTGTGTACTGAGTATAATACGCATAGGTGCAGTACTAGGTACTGCAGTGCAGTGTACAATGCGACCGCGTAGCTAAGTTAGGAAATGAAAAGAAAGCCTCTGGCCCTCTTCGGAACATCTTCAGCACGGCACTGGGCAGAAAAATAGGACCAACTTGGTACACTGCAACCTTATGGATGGCGAGGAAGTTGGATCAAGATTCCAAATATCGAGCTAGTGGTTTCTATTGGGAAGAGTCAGCAACAGGGGTTAGCCGCCGCAGTATACAGTACACAAATAAACTCATCTCACAATATGCACAGTATTTCTCGCCCAAAAGAGGTAGAAACCCAGGTGCTCCGTAACATGATAGGATATAAAAAGTGGAAACGTACAGTGTGTGGCTCGCCAAGGCTGCTAGCTGGGTGTCGCTGCCGACATCTACATGATCATCAATACCTTCCAAATCTTTTTCCTCCTGGTACATACCTCCTACCTCGTCTGCCAACCAGCACGAAGCCAACGGTTAGGTTTGACCATTGAATTCTACCTGCCTGCTCCCTCTTCTTCCTCCTTCCTCTGCTACGCCGCCCCGGGACACCTATCTTGGGTGAATGAAAGCCCTCGCTGTCCTTTCCCCCTCCCGAGCCCAACTTGGCCCACACACACGCTCTCTCCTGCTACCGTCCTTGCGTCTTTCTATTCGTCCCAGATGACCGGCTCGTCATCACGCCCACGGCTTCTTCCGCTTCTCTCGTGTCGCAGTGCTTGTCAGCTGTACGACGGTGCTCGGCCTCGTGTGCTCCCACGACTGGCTGTCGCCTCAGCTGCATGCGCGCGATGTATTACCAGCCATGCTCATGCACGTGATAGTCACCAACAACTGCGCCTAAGACTGAATCTGAGTCTGAGCTTATCGCGACCACGTCTCGGTTGCGGCTTTACGGCCCTTCTGGGAAGCACACCAAGCACACCTTCGCGGGGCAAGAAGACGAAGTCGTCTGTCAAGCTCAGCAGCCTTCCGCAGGGTCTCGTCGATGCAGCACCGCTACCCGACCTGCAGGACGATGGCGATCCGGCTTATCCCACAGTTGTGCTGCAGGCGCGTCGCAACATGCAGAAGTTTGAGAACTGTGTGCTTCTGACGCGTGTGGGCGGCTTCTATGAGCTCTACTTTGAACACGCCGAGGAATACGGCCCGTTGCTCAATCTCAAGGTGGCCCAGAAGAAGACAAATGCCGGCCCCGTCCCACTGGTAGGGTAGTTCATTATGTCTGTCATGGCACAATCTCTCTGATACCCCCTTTGTAGGCTGGATTCCCCTTCTTTCAGTTGGACAGATTCCTTAGAACATTGGTGCTCGACCTCAACTGCTACGTAGCTGTTGCCGAAGAATTCCCCAATGACCCTGGCGACAAGGCAAAGTCAGGCGGACTGATGCATGACCGTCGAGTTGCCCGCGTTATCACTCCAGGTACTTTGATTGATGAGAATTTTCTTGACCCCTATGCCAATAATTATGTCTTGGCGATCCACATCGACAATGAAGCTCCTCAACCGTCAACTGAGAAAGCGGGTTTGGGCCCATTGTCTACACCAATAGGATTAGCGTGGGTTGATGTCTCCACTGGACAGTTCTATACTCAAGCTACAACCGTAACTTCACTTTCCTCTATTCTATCCCGAGTGGGACCCCGAGAAATTGT
Source organism: Nemania sp. FL0916 (assembly GCA_022578715.1). Lineage (NCBI taxonomy): Eukaryota > Fungi > Ascomycota > Sordariomycetes > Xylariales > Xylariaceae > Nemania > Nemania sp. FL0916. The sequence continues at coordinate 65,952 of MU390252.1, read as the reverse complement.
TGTTGATGAAGTGCTCGAATCCAGAAGAGATCATCAATTGTTCTCTGTGCTGGCGGAGGATAAGCACTTCATCACTTTCACACCGCGAGGAGATTTTCTACCTGTATCAGAATGGCACTCGATGCTAGAGTCAGAGATACCTGCGCAAACTATCGCAGATTTTGCTCCAAATGAGGCCCAAGCAGGTAGTCTATTACTCCAGTATGTGAAGGATCGTCTCCAGGGGCTGAGCATGAAGTTGCAGCCCCCACTGCGTCATGAAGACCTCGCAGTCCTAGCTATGGATAAAAATACGATGCGAGCCTTAGAAATTAAGCAGACCATCCGAGACGGCGTTTTTAGGGGAAGTCTGCTACACGCTGTGCGGAGGACTGTCACAAAAGGCGGTGCTCGGCTATTAAATCTGTGGCTATGCGCACCGTCTACATGTTTAGATACTATCTGGGCTCGCCAGAACATGGTTGAGTACTTTATACAGCATGGTGATGAACGTGATGAGATCATTGTATTGCTAAGAAAAAGTCACGATTCACAGAGGCTGGTGCAGAAATTTGCGTTCGGCCGAGGAGATGCAGACGATCTCATCGGCTTAGCTAACACAATTCGCGCTGTGCAAGACATCTCGAATATTCTTAGTGAGACAAGTGAAAGTGGGCTGCCAGACTCGAAGAAATCTTCCAAGACGAAACGGAAGACACGAAAAGTTGAGCAGGATTCTTTAATTCGGCCAGCTTCTTGTTTCGCATCCTCCCTTTCACGCATTAAGCTTGAAGAGCCTGTGAAACTAGCGGAACGTATCCGCAGGTCCATCGACGAAGAAGGACTCGTCCAGCAACATCAAAACGAGGACAGCGAGGCTAACCAGCTTCTCAGCCTCGCTGAAGATGTTGTCGCTGCGGAAGGGACGCAAGGCGATGCAACATCATTACCTAAAAGTTCAAAGAAGAAGAAACCTATGTCGATCAGGGACTATTATTCGGATGATAACACGGCCTTCATCATGAAACCGGCAGCTAGCCCTGGGTTAAAAAAGCTACATGCTAAACTCTCAGGTCTATTACAGGAGAAATTGGAACTGGGAGATACCCTGCGCGAATCTCTTAGTGCCCCCAGTTTGACGCTCCGTTGGACGCCAAACTTAGGACATGTATGCCACGTCAAGGGGAAGGATGTACGAGCTGAAGGAATCGCAGGGTATTCCGCTGTGAGTTCTAGCCGTAGCACACGAACATTCTATGTGACGGAATGGACCGACCTAGGACAGCGTATCCATCAGACGCGGTTCGAAATCGGCAGCGAAGAGACACGCATCTTTACTGAACTGCGAGCGGCCGTGGTAGCGAACCTAGTCAAACTACGACGCAACGCGTCGGTACTAGACGAATTGGATGTTACGACCTCTTTTGCGCGCCTCGCTATAGAGCAAGGACTAACGAGACCAATCCTCAATAATTCAACATCCCACACGATTATTGGAGGACGGCATCCCACCGTAGAAGGCGGGTTACGCGAACAGGGACGTAGTTTCACGAGAAATGACTGTCATGTGGGACAAGGCGCTGCTCCTTCTGTTACACCGCCAAACCCCAAGGTAGATTCAATTACTGATCAGGACAACAGAGAGACAGCATCTGCACCAGAGCACTCCCCAGAAGGCCGTCTCTTGTTGATCACAGGGCCAAACATGGCGGGTAAGAGCACTTATCTACGGCAGAATGCGCTCATCACGGTCCTTGCACAGGCAGGCTGCTATGTTCCTGCATCACACGCGACTCTAGGGATCGTGGATGCCGTCTTCTCGCGCGTCGGGTCCGCTGACAATCTGTACCGGGACCAGAGCACATTCATGGTGGAGATGCTAGAGACGGCACAGATCCTCCGCCTCGCAACACCGCGCTCCTTTGTGATCATGGATGAGATCGGGCGCGGCACGGCACCCGAGGACGGTGAGGCCATCGCCTTCGCGTGCCTACATCACCTCGCCACCGTCAATAAATGCCGAGCGCTCTTTGCCACACACTTCCACGGGCTTGCGGACCTCTCTCTCAATCGCGGGCTACATGTCAGCGGCGGGGGCCCTGTGGAGATGTACTGCACTGATATCGAGGAAGATGGCGAGGGAGGCTTCGTCTACGTGCATAAGCTACGTATGGGCGTCAATCGGCATAGTCATGCACTCAAAGTCGCGCGACTTGCGGGACTCCCCGAGACGACCATCGCAGTTGCGAAGGAGATTCTAGATCATCACCGTCAAGACTCGGACGTCTAGAAAGGGGAAAGACATGATGCTCTACGTCCTGGCTCTTGGATAGCAAGGTAGCGCAAGGATAGGATACACTGTCACCACTCATATGTATAACTACTAGGCAAAGTTCCTAATCACTTTGGAGACAAGTTAGCTCTCAGCTCTAAATTGTAATTGATAAATCACAATGTTTAATGAAAGCAAAGGGGCGTATCTCATAAAGTGTTGTTGATAAGTAGTGTCATCAAGAAATGATCAGGGTTAAAAAGCTCTTGATTATTTTTTTTAATCATAGAACACGCGCAGATGGAAATGGGTATGGAAATTGAAAGAGGAGAATCTCGACTGACCTTTTTAAAAGCTGGCGATTAAATGAATGATACGATTAGCAAGCAGCAAATCACATTCACGGTCTGTTTTTCTCTTGTTGTCCAATTTGTGATTCTTTTTCTTCGTCACACGTAAAAGCGTCTTAATTGACCAGCGCAAGACCTATGTACCGTTCCATTTCGTACGTTGAGATCTCGTAAACCTAACCGAAGCCCAGATTTATGCCAGCCCGTGAACACCTTGATCATGCTATATAATTTAGTCGCTAGAGATGGGTTAGTAATTACCTGGTAAGCAGTGATTTCGCAGTAGGGTGAAACGTACAATAGACCACCGAAGCCCTCATCACCAGACTCCTCGGCCTCTTCCTCCTCCTTCTCCTCAGCAGCAGCCTCAGTCTTGGACTCAGTGGCTGCGGCAACGGGAGCAGCGGAAGCGTATGCGTCAGGGTTGGCGATGCGGTCCTTGAGCTGCTCAATCTCGGGCCAGGTGTAGTCGGTCTCGATGGCGACGGCCAGCGCCTTCTTGTAGCCGTTGACGAGAGAGTGGACGATGGACGGCAGGGTGGGGAAGTTGATGGCCAGAGACAGAGAGGCAATGGTGACGATGGCGCTCGAGAAGGTCTTGAGGAGCTGCTCCTCGCCGATATCTAGCACGTCAGGCGGGAAGGCATTACCCTCATCGTAAACCTGAGCCACACCCAAACCGTAGGTGAAGGGGGAGATGTTGAGCATGTTCAACAGGGTGGCCTCGGAGGGACCGACCTTGTTGCCGGACTCGACGAGCTTCAGGTCGGTGGTGATTTCGATGGTACCACGGGCAATCTTGGTGGGCACACCGAGGGCCTGGAAGAAAGAGGTCTTGCCGGGCTCCATGCCGGTGTTGCCGGCGGGCACCCAGACATCGGCGGGGGCGACGGCGCCGGCACGGGCCGGGGCGGCGACCTTGTTGGCGAGGATCTTGTCGCGGATGGCCTTGAGGTCGCCGTTGGTGAAGACGAAGCCGACGTTGCCGCGCACGTGGGGGAGAAGCTTCTCGTACTCGGGCGTATCGGCGATGAAGGTCTTTAGGGCTCGGCGCACCTACAACAAATAAATCATGATCATTAGCCAAGCCAAGCCATGATAGGGTGACGGTGATGGTGACGGCGATATCGACATACCATGGTGTTCTTGCCCATCAGCACGACAGCATCCTCGCGGAGCGACTGTCGCACCTCGTGCATCTGCTGCGAGCTGACATTGTCGACGGTGACGACGAAGACGGACTTGTACTCCTCAAGCAGCGCCTTGAGCTTGGGGAACTGCGAGCAACGGCCTCGTTAGCATTGGAAAATAGCATAAGCGCAATTCATCGAGAAGGGGGTACACACGTATTCCGCCTTCTTTTCTTTGCTGGCTCCCATGTCTTCTTTATTTTGAAGTTAGGATGTTTAAAGCCAGCTGGTTCTGTATGTGGTGTGTAAATTGGGGGTATTTGGTGATGCTACGGAAAGTCTCAAAGTCGCAATTGATACGAAAATTACTGGTGATTCTTTGTGTGCCCCACTCTTTTCACGATAGGGCTCGCCATCTTATCGGGTTGCGCAGTGATTATGGTGCTAACCAAATCAAGCTTAGTTTAATCTCTCCACTTGTTTAGGCTCGGTTCAGTCTTTCATTCGCCAAGTGGGTACCGGCTGTGATGTTCCGTGAAACAGTGAAGTTAATTCTTTCTAATCATGATGACTTACTTGTGTTCCAGTTAGCCTTCTCAGTATCTATTCATAATGCCCATCTCCTCTACCAGAAAAGGCATATCATCAACTGAGATAGGCACTCGGAGAAAAAAAGACTCAGGATGTGCCAAGAGACGCCCACGATATCAGGCCAACAGGACTCCTGAATACGGCCGGACTAAAAGGCCATGGAGGGGTTGATCACAGGAAACCAGCCAGTCAGTAAATCTGCCTGAGAATATAATTTCTCTGTTGGTTTCATCGTTGAATTCTGAGGCCGCCGGTTTGTCCAAGCGGGTTATTCACATTCCAGAGCACCTATGCCACCAATTCTCGTTCGTGATCATATGTCTGGTGTACGGCCGGCGTTGTTCATCCGGGCTATGTACGCAGATGCATAAGACCAGGGTTTCAAGAAGACATAGTAGGGTTTCGGCCACTGCCCCATCCGTGCCAGGCTTTCTGTAAGTCATGAAGAATTCCATCCACTCTCTTGGACCATCACCCATGTAGATCTAAGCCGACACTGGCCACTCGCTCATCTACTGCTATTTTTAGTATCTCAGTCGCCCACTGTCCTCTTGCTATTGGCATACTGCTGTGACCGTGGCTGACCGATCCGACCTTTTGTCTGTACGCGACTTCGTAACTCCGTATGCAGCCTCATCTTTTTGATCAAGCGATCAGAAAGCCACAGGCTCCCGACTGCGGGCGGCCAGGAATGGCCACGCTAGCGACGCCATACACCATGCCACACCGCAGTCATGGTCATGTCTCTTGCGGAATAGGAATGAGACAACTGGCATACTGCAGGCTCCCTCTCGTCACCTTCTCGAAGAAGTCTAAGCCTGACCATCGTTGCTTTTCTCAAGTCACGCTGCTGAGACATCGGTGTCCGAGTTGCAAACTGTATTATCAAGACTCGCAGCTCGAGTTGTATAATCGTTCGCTTTGCTTTGCACGATATCATGCTGAGTCAGTAGTTCGAACTGCCTTCACTAAGTTGCCAGGGTATATCTTCGTGTCCATTGCACATAATGTGTGCAATAACAGCATCGAAGAAGACGAGTTGATAGTGAATTGGGTTTGAGCAAAATGAGACAGCGCGGTGTATGCCAATCCTGAATACTTGTGTGCAGAGCCAGAACTACAACAAAAATGGTTGATCGCGCGAGGTGCATCAGATCCCAGAAAAAGCAAATTGATCTACTTGTTCTCCAATGGCAAATGGCTGAGTTGCTACAATGTTACATCCAGCCCCCGACATCCAAATCTGTGTTGGTTTTTGCTATGCGGCTGTGCTCATCAGGGGTGACGCCTATATTCCTACAAGTGAGGACATCGGTCTCAAAGCGGCCCTTAAGTTGGCCGTATAATAGGGGAGTATTTTCTCCTGCAGATGACAGATTCACACAGTGTCTTCATTTACGGCTCTTCTTGAAAATCCACTATTCTTAAGTTGAGAACTCGCCTAAAGGAGTGAGAGACGTCTCTTATCGCTAAAATGCCTAGACTTGCAAACGCTCGGTCCAGAATACAGACCGTCCGATCCAGGATCCAAGATGTTGCTCACATACCAACCCGCCGCGGCCATACAAAGGAAGAGCCTACAATGTCCAGCGACACAGAAGCTGAGAGTCCCGACGAGGACGAGGATCCAGATAAGGGTCAGCATTTCGATGAGGCTCAGTATTCCGACAGGGACCATTATTCCGACGAGGATCAGTATTCCGACGAAGCCCAGTGTTCCGACGAGGATCAGTATTACAACGAGGACGACTACACCAACGAGAGCGAGAATGAAGATGAGGGTGAAGTTGAGGATGAGACCGATGGTGAGATCGAGGATGAGTTTGAGGATGGTATCGATGACGAGGACGATAATGAAGTCGAAGATGAAGTCGAAAGTGAGGTCGAGGCTACCGGTGAGGGTAGGGATGGGGTTCCTCTCTCCGGCCCATCTCCCCTTGCTACGCCGCCGCCGCGGCGCCCCCAGTTCCCGCCAACCCCACCCGATTCGACGTCTAAATTTGAGATCCCGCTGCTCGATCTAAATGCCAGTTGCAAAGGCAAGCCCAACACACCTGAGAAAAGCCAGCGTCGCTCGCTAGCCCAGATCGATGAAGCTATCATAAAGAGGCTCAAGGGGAAGCTATCGGTGATAGAGAGCAAAAGAGAAGATTATGGGGACGTTTATTGCTTCAAGGTCATCCTCGCAAGTAATCCTCAGAAAACAGTCTTCAAGATAGGTTCGACGAAAGGCCCGGAACAGGACAGAATGGAAAAAATCCAACGAAAATGCGGGCATGTTAAGATGGATCACCTAGAGGACCCCGAAGGCAACTCCATGCTCTTCTATAAGAGAGCCGAGGGGTTGATGCATGAAGAGTTGCGAGATTTCAAGGATGATTTTGAGTGTCCTTGTAAGACGAAGCACAAGGAATACTTCCTTGTCGAAGAGGCAATCGCGAAGGAAGTCATCCAGCGATGGACGGCATTCTACAGCTTAGACCCGTACGGCGCCGACGGCCAACTGCTCCCGTTTTGGGAAGATCGTTTGCAGAAGCACAGAGCGCAGCGCAAGGAGGATTTTCGCTCATACGGGAACAAGAGCGACGAAGATAAATTACGCCTGCGGTGGACACGCTTCACCAACCCGGAGCCTCACGAACAGCTCTGGTATGACATCAGCTGTAGGCTAGACAAGCCCTGGCAACAGAGATGGCATGTTGTTGCCTTCCTCGAGGCACTCATTATCGCATTCATCACGTTCCCCTCTGGATCCGCTTGTACGTGGTTTGCGATTATGGCGGGCTTGGTCATGATTGAGTTTGTGATACTGAAGAAAGAAGACTCCAAGAAGAAATGAGCTTTATGTAAGGATCATACACTGGTGTATATTATACGGAGGGCTACTAGAGCATGACATTGGGAAATGGAGTTCACGGATATATGTCTTTTGGATCTGCATGTTCGGAGCAATGGATGTTTTCACTCTCTAAGCGCAACTTTCCACTCGTTTGTGAGCCGTCGCTGAAGAAAAGAAACGCCAATCACATATTGGTACTGTTGTTATGTCTAGGTATCTATAGCAACTCAAGTATGCATTCTATATTTTCTTACGACATTAGAAAACCAATAGAAAACCCCTCTTTCTTAGAGATTTCACAGAGCAGATTCCATCAAGCAATTACCTTTTCAAGGTAAACCGCAAAACCCAACATCACACTCCTTGTGCCTCGATCCAGCACACAGGAAGACCTATTCTGACCAAGGACTTCGACCCATCCCCTGGACCTTCCCTGTGCATGCCCACGAGACTGTCGTATAGCATACCTACCTACCCTATTTATCTCTCGACATACATACGGTCTTAGCTAGTTTCTCTATCTACCCAGCGCGGCGATCATCACGCAAACTCACAGAGTGCGTCGGCCTTCAAAGCAGCGAATTGCTATCTTTGCGCGCTTTGCTTGGGACTTGAAGAAAAGATTCAGAAACCTCATCATGGCCATGGAAACAAGGGTTGGAGATTGCATCTTCTGTCATTCCGTTACGTATGTATATGTATATGTATGTGTGTCAGGGAGAGATATTTACACCAGGGCAGCTATATAGCTGCATGTTCTAAAGTCGAGGGGGAAAAAAGGGGGCAAAAGATAATTAACGCACACGGGACTCGAACACCCCATCTAAAAATTACCGAAAAAAAAAAAGAATCGAGGTCTTACATAGGACGTCAGGCGCTTTAGGACAGAGCGAGTCAAATGCCCCCAGCTGCAAAGCAAAGTTTTACCTAGCTTTTACCTGGCCTCGACCGGAAAACCCTCAGTAAACTTCGAGGAATTTATCCTGGCGACTACCTTTTATTACTGCGCCACCGAGGAGGTGGGAGGGGAACATCTGTTGGAGGGGAGCTCTGTTGTTGGTAGTTATATGCCTGGGTACATACCTAAGCTACCTTATTGCGTATATGGATAGGTTTGCTGGACCCCCGAAAGCTATTTGGGACGTTAGGGAATCAATTAATCTTTCTATTGATCCATAAACTACCTACACTTCCCCTACACCTTTGCTGCGACCTCTCTACAGACAAACTTCTATACACTCTGTAGCCCCTTAATTCATCTGACAACGTGTATGTAGATGAAGAGGTCAATGAGAAGGGATGTAGCCTATTTTTGGGCGGCGGAAAAGGCGCAGCATGCTGTTTACGGTATCACCGACGTAGATTGAGTCGCAAAGTGCTATGATAGATTCATTGGAGTGATCTCTTTATCCTGGTAGCTTTAGGTACCTAGTCTACATATGTTCTAATGCTGGGATGCGTTTGGTTGGTATATTCTACACGACGAGGATGGTCCTCCTCTACTTAGCTTACACAACTGTATTCGGAACGCCGGTTCGTCTGTCCTGGCAGAGAAAAGGTCACCATGGCACATCTTTCATACGCCATTTTCGTCTGTGATTCCCGAATCAATCCTCTGCTGATGCCTCAGACTGTAAGCCCATCTCCACGGCAGCTTCTATAGCCAATCGTTGAGCATTTTCCCCTTCATTCTCGGCGAAAATAGCCTCTAATTGAAGTTCCAGGAAATTTCCGGCTTCATTAATTCTTACGTAAGGTGGCATCTCCTCGCCGTCGTTGATCTCTCCAGCCTGCACCAGTTCTCGATGGCGATGTGCTAGGTAGTGATCGAGGTTCATCCGGGCTTGGATGAGCTTGGAACCTTCTCTGCGACGAGCGAGCCTCTCTAGACCTAGTGTTCCAAGTAATATCTCGAAAACAACCATATCTGGCGGGCTGTAATCGAAGACTCGTCGGAGTACTCGGTAGGCTAGGAGAAGACCAGCTTGGTCCGAGAGTTTGCGGAACGAATGCAATATGTTTCTGGCTACGCCATTATCCATATCTGGATCACGGTTCGCTTTGATGTTGGCAGCCTGCCTGACCATTTCCGCAAACAGGGCCCGGGTCCTCGATATTTCCGTTTCTATATTCGGGGGCTGTATTTTCGTGAACTGGTTGACGGGCAGGGCTCGCCAGAGGGACAGGAACGTGTGTGAATCCGGTTTCATGTCGAATCGCCGAATCATTTCTTGGTATGTGGGTAGTATAATATCGGCCTTCCCATCTTGAACAAGAGACGAGAGCAGCTGGTTCAACATAAAGGAATCTGGTGCAATCTCGGCGTCCTGGAAAGAATGCCACAAGGAAGTCATTTTGGCCGAAAGACCTCGTTCTTTGTAGTTTTCGGCGAGCAGACAGAATGTCTCCAGGCTTGCTCGTGGCCACGAGTCACCAGATGGGTATAGGTGTATACTTGGTGTACTGGCTTGTCTTCTTCTCAGTTCCACAAACTGTATGCGGGTGTTGATCATCGCCCATCCTACGTCTTCCGCCTTCTCCACGTTATCAGCAGTCCCGGATCGGAGCCACGCCCCGATGAGTCCGTTCACTTGGATCGGCCGCGGCGTAACCCCCCGAGACCTCATGAAGCGTAGCACACCCAGCGCCCCTTCAAGATCGCCAGTGCCGATGAGTCTCTTCAGCCATTTGCCAAAGAAAAATGGATTTGCAATGTTGGGCGGATATTGCTTAGCACCTACCAGATCAATAGATCCTGACATCATCATATCAACAAAGATGAAGAGTGCATGTTCGGTATTGCCCGAAGCTAAGAAATATGATATGATTTTATCATAGTCTTCGATGGTCATAGAATCTCCGAGGCGAGCTCGTAGACCACGATAGAGTTTGAAACCGGTCTCGACAGCTGTTGGAGTCTCGGCACATAATTTGATAAGCGGCTGGACGAATCGGGGGTCAACGTCGTGGGGGGACTCGAGAATTATGCCAGCCATACGCTCAGCCCGCTGGAGGTCCCCGACGCGGCAGTACATCTGCAAACCCAGTTGCCAGAAGGCTACAAAAGTTTCGGGGTTCGCGCCAAGTGTAGAAACATGGCGTCGGTGATTGTCGATGGCTTCTTCGTGCCACCCATCCTCAAACATGGCCTCGAGAGTTAAAAGCTGCTGGTCCGGGCGCAAGGGAACGTTGCACTGCTGCATATCTTTGGCGAGTACGTAAATATGCGCCATGCGATTTACATTGAAGCTGTGATCAGCCGAGAGAGTCCGCCATAAGACATCCCACGATGCAGCAGGGACGGCGTGCCATCGCCTCGACATGTTCGGGCGGGCCGATGAATACGCCTTCCACAGGCCCTGGATGTCCTTTGGACGAATGTCGTTTCTGCCTAGCAGCTTGTTACAACGCCTTAACCAATTGTTCAGTCGGTGGACGCGGTCCTGACGATTCCCCTGTAGCCCAAATATCGGGATTGCTAGAAACGATCCCGACTCGTTGTCAAGTTCGTCCACAAGATCATCGGCATTCGTACCAGTATCTTGTGTAGATTGTTGTCCTCGCTTGTCGGCCTCCCCCTCGCCGCCCTCTTCCTCTGCGTCCTCTGCCTTGTCGCCCATCTTCTTGAAATCATCGGCTATATCTGAGACGCTCAGGATATGTTCTTCGAGCTCTTTGAGGCGGCTGTCGATCTCGCCCCCCGGATCATTTAGGGATCGTGAAAATTCTTGTTCATCCGCTACCTGATGAATCTCGCCGGTTTCACTTTGGTTGAAGAAATTTACAGTCGGCTTTTCTGAAGAACCCTTCTTGAGAAGACCTAGGGCGGCCAGGGTTTTTCGGCGCTCGGCTTCTTGCTCGGGAGAACGAGGTTTGGCTCGTTTGGGCGCGTGTGCGTGTGCGGCTTCGGACGAGTGTCGAATCCATAGTGACGGTGTTACGGGCGATCGCTTCCGGAGCGCCGACAAGCACGAATTACATACGAAGTTGCGTGTACCGAATTCGAAAAAGGCTGGTCTTGGAGGCATGGCACCTTGTGATACCCATATAACCAGCACAGGCTCCAGGCCGCGGTTCCCGTTTTCAAATTCGAGAAATTCGAGAGAAGAAAAATGCAAGGCGCTGTGATATCATGGGGAGATAAATTTAATTCTTGGCGGGGCCAACTGAGAGACCCCTGCCTTGTCCCACCTAGTGCAGCATTATGGGCGAAAAAGCCCCACTAGCGCACTTACCTTAGGCATACAGCATGTAAAGTACGTACTGTAGTCCCTGGCTAATATAGTGCGTTCCACTCTAATGTAAGTCGCAAAGTCATCTAAGTCCATGTACCCAGCGCGTCTCAGCGCGTCTCATGAAGCACTGATTGTTGACTAGATCTGTAGCTATCTCACGGATCAATTGGTGGTGATCAGCCCCAGGAGACCTGTCTTTCATGTCAAACAATGGCCTCTTCTTCTTCATGGTTTGATGAAGCTTACGAGGAAAAGCAGCACCATGTAATACACTCGATGCTACTCTATGTGTCCCCTGCTGATAACTTTCCGTAGGCCGCCTATATCTTTGAGCCGGCGGGAGATGCCGACGAAGTAGCTCGTCCGCCCAAACGAAGGAGGGTTTCCAAAAAGCCAGAGAAGGCTGATGCGCCTAGCACTAAGACCAAGAATACCACTTCCTTTCAGCGCCTTTTCCAGGGGGCCGAGTCCGAGGTGATGATGAAGGGCAGGCAAGATTGCTTTGAAAAGGCATGGGCGGTGATAGATGCGCGCATTCAAAGCATCCTTCGGGATACAAATCAGTCTACCTTACAGCAAGTCACGTCGTTTCTGCGCAATGCTCCCGATCATACGCCGGAAGGAAAAATCCCATCGGCCTTCATAATCACGGGGCCAAACATAGCATCTCAGGGGCTCTTATTCGAGCAACTCTCTCAAACCTTAGATCACGAATTAGACGCGCGAGTTGTCCGCTTGCGATCTGGTGATGCTTCAAATCTAAAAGCAGTCTTGCGCAAAATTCTACATGACATCATATCGGGAAGTTCAACCGATGGCGATGAACCAGATCTCACGACGAGCAACGACGTAGGTCCGAGAGCGCACATGATGGCGTGAATAGGTTCTTGCTAATGCGCAGTCAAGGGCCGTAAATTTTTGAATTATGACCTCGAAGCCCTCTATACATATCTTAAAACATCGCCACGGCATGGCCTTGTGGTCATCGCTTTCCAAGACAGCGAGGCTTTTGACAGTGGTTTGTTGTCGGATCTTATCTCGCTGCTAAGGTAGGCTCGAGTTGAATATATATACAGATATGTTCCACATGAAAAGACTAATCTATCTCGATAGTTCATGGCTTGACCGCATTCCTTTTGCCTTCCTCTTTGGAGTTGCCACTTCGGTCGAGTTGTTCGAGGCACGGCTTTTGAAATCGACCTGCCAAAGTCTATACGGCGAGCGGTTTGATGTTGAGCAGACAACATCGATTGTGGCTAGGATCTTCGAGACTGCGATTGCTCACGCCGAAACACCGATCTTATTAGGCCCAATCCTCGTCTACAGCCTCCTAGAGCGCCAACAGGAACAGACGGCGAGTATTTCAGACTTCATTAGATCTTTGAAGGTAAGCCTGCCGCCCACTTCGGATCGAATCTGGACTAAAATGAATAGTACGCTTATATGTGTCACTTCTATGCCAACCCACTGAGCGTCCTGGTACCCAATGGAGCCTTCTCAAGGTACTTTCAACCCGAGCACCTCGAACTTCTGCGGTCCCTACCCTCTTTCCGCCAAACCATAGAGACCCTAGTCGAGGAAAACCAAAGTACCAAAGCCAGGCAGCTTTTAGAAGATGATGACGAACTTGTTCATTACATGCTTGACCAACTTCGGGAGCAAAACCAATGGATCATCAAGTTGCTCCGCATTCTGAAGATTCTCACTGCTAGCAAGGTCTTAGCTCTCGATTTTGCTAGTCTCTTTCTACATGCAGCGTTCAACGGAGTCAGCACCTCAGGCCCGTATAGCCAAGTTTACAATTCGATCAAACGCATGGAACCTAGCGACGCCGAAGGATACTTGAGTCGAACATTGGACATTATGCAAGGCGGCGACCCGGGCCTCGGGTTGTACCCCTGGGCCAAGGAACAGCAGGCGAAGGTCGACTCGCTGGCAGATCTACTGGCCTGCATTAAGCGACTACGGGAAGAGGCAGACGACCAAGGTCATGTCCTGCGCAGTAAATATAGCAGCCAGAGTAAAATTCTACGCACTACCGTCATAGCGCAAAAGGTACAGCTCAGCCAAGACTCAGCAGCTCTTACCGATCTCGACAAATCATACACCAACCTTATTGACTGCGTTCTCGGACACTTTGAATACGAATTGTGCATCAAAGGGGCTTACAGTATCCCTTTTAACGAGATATGGCTCTACGATTCGAAAACCCCATATAGAGACGTGTTTATCCCGCGACCACGACATGTGCTTGAACGAGCCTTGTCACGACCGCATGACTATCTGGGTTGCTCTTGTTGCAGGGTCAGTGAGGATCAGATCCTGCCTAGCCTGCCGACAACAGCGATCTTGTACCAATTGTACCTCGAAACTGGTTCGCTCATTAATGCTGCTGATATATGGTCAGCGTATTACGCTATTGTGGGAGAAGACAATGAAGATGGGTTGGATGAGCGGACCGCACTTGTATTGTTCTATCGCTCAATGGCCGAACTGAAGACCATGGGCTTTGTTAAACAGACCCGGAAAAAAGCTGATCATGTGGCCAAACTCGCGTGGAAAGGGCTTTGAGCAAAGCAAACAATCCTGCATTGTTTCCAGCCTGGCGACAGTACTGTATGGCTTTGCTATGCGCGAAGCGCTGTCCGCTTCGTATGACGGTACCAGCCGTTGATCTGGCAATGCGGCAATCACATTATGTCGCATTTGTTGTGACGATGCACATATTATCTACCTACTTAACTCTCTACAAGAATTGAATTTTGTTTAGAAGCAAGGTCAACAGACGCAGTCGATTGTCTCCATCCCAGACATGATCTTTTGTATGACTCGGGTAATCGGGTCAATATAAAGACAAGCCCTGACGATTCGTCCCAATCCGTTCGGTTTTCACATTGAACAGCCACGCGCGCGCCCCTTTGGAGCCTCTTTTAGTTTCACTTATGCGACGTATCAAAGAACCTCAATGTTCTAGAAAAGATCCAAACAAGTCTGTCCAATAGGCACCATCCTATCCAAAGGGACCCCCCGGGAACAAAGCGCCCTCACGATAGTTTAAATTAGCGCTCACTTTCCACGCCGGCTCGACAAAGGGAGAAGCCATTCAGCATACACATACAAGAAGGACGCCGCATTCTTCTGAGGTCGTTATTTGCTCTCATTTTCGCTCTCATATAGCCCAGCAGCCGTAGTTATTCACAAAATCAAGTGCTCCTTCTTCCCTTGAAATTATCCATCTGATATATAATTTTTCTTACATTCGCTCGTTCTTTTCTCGCATTGTTGCATTCTCTAGCTGCTGAGCGGCTCTTTCCATTGACATCGAAGGCAAACCCAAACATCTAGCAAAACCTAGCTCAAACCATATCCCGTCTTGTATTCACATTTGCCTTCTATTGTCATTGCTTTTTACACCAATTCTCTATATTTATTTCGCTTCGAGATCGAGGGAGGAGAGCATAAAATTACTACCTGCAGCCATACCCGAAAACCCACGAAAAACAAACGCCAAAGACGAACAGCGTTTCCGACACCGAAGTCCGCACGGAAACAGGTCGTCCAGACACCCTAGTCCAACCCAAACCAAAAGAAAAAAGAGTCGAATTCGACCAATCCATCGCAAATGCAGGACCAAGCACACAGCCAGGCCGCGATGCTCGGCGAGCGGCGGTCGGCGATCAACCCGGCCTTTAAGAAGAAGCTCGAGCAGATGGCGCTGCCCCTCGCGCCGCTCGTGCAGCTCACGACGGGCGAGATACACCCGGCTTTCCCGGGCACGCTTCTGAACTTCTGGCTCCTGACCGACGCCGAGCTCGAGGAGCTCGCGCACTTCTATCACCAGCGCACGCCATGCCGGTACACGTTGCATTATCCGTGTCCCATCAATGTAAGCCCAAATCTCCCCCCTTTCCTCTTCCTTTTCCATCCCTTTCCGATTTTTCTGCACATATTCCTTTACCTTTACTCCAAGATAAAAGAAGAAAAACGAACAACTAAAAACGATAAGAACTAACGTATTCTCACGCAGTGGTCCTCCAACGTATCCCTCGAAGAAAAACGGCGCAAGATCGGGCGCTTCATCGGTCTACGCGGCTGCGAGTCGCCTCTGCGCATACGCACCGAAGCCGAGCTGATGGAAGAGGCCCGGCGTGCGAGGCTGGCAGACGAGGAGGAGATGTGGAAGCGCAAGCTACGCTGGTACTAGCTTCTCTTCTTCTCTCTCTGCCTCCCTTGTCTTTGCCTCTTCTTACCTACAACTATCTTGCTCTCGACCTCTTCTCTTGGGAATTTACATAAAGCATTGGGCGATTATTCTGGGTTTTGGTGATGGCGTCTTAGCGGGAGTATCAGGCGATAACGCATGCAGTAATTTTGTTTTTATAGAAATTTTTGTTTCTTCACTCTCTCTAGCGTAGACACTTAATACCATCGAGCACTTGATTACATAAAAGCGACATATATTGTCCTATTCTAGCGCGGCCTGACGATTGTCCTGAGACCTCGCATTACATCGATGATTTGTTGGAATCGAGATTTAATACCAGAGCGATAATTCTTAGTAGAAAGGCTACGTTAGGCCCACGGCAGCAATTAATAAAGGGAGTTTCTCAAGAGCACTCGCTGATATTATTTTCGACCGTGCTACCGCCGATATAAGCTACCTAGGTTATGCCATATGGTCATCGATATAGATACAAGCAGCACAGATCCATCTCCACGACCCTTCACATCAGCATCCCCCATCCCATATCATTTCCCTACTACTTCTTCTTCTCCTGCACACCCTTCTTAACCCCCTCAACAAACGCCTCAACAGCATCTCCACCACCCAGCGGCACCCGACCACCTCTCACGTACCCACCATTCTCGACCCTAATAGAGAGGGCATCAGCCACGGTAGGCAGTCCGCCATCTCGCAAGGCCATCGACAGGCTCGTAAGACTCTGATGGAACTGCGGGCTGCGCAGCACCTTTTCTATCAATGCCTTCTTCTGGCCGAGGCTCATGGCCGCTTTGGCAGCTTCTACGGCGGCGGGAGTCGGTTCGCCGGTGGTGTCTGCGTGATCGCCACCGCTTTGTTGTTGTTGTTGCTGTGACAGGACCACGACGGCCGGCGGGAGGAAGTCCAGGAGGTGATTGATCTGCTCTTCGGTTGCGGTCCGCGCCCAAGGTACGGTCGTCGATGTCGTGAGCAGGTCCGACAGGAGCGGGTACAGTTTGCCCGACGCTTGGCTTTCTGCTGCTTGGCCGCTGCTGCCTCCCTTCAATGAGTCGAGGAAGTTCCTCACTGCGGCGGCGGCGTCGACCACGCCACCAGAGGCACTGTCACAAGGAATGTTAGCACGGTTGGTTCTAGAAGGCTTATGCCTGGCAGCAGGGTGCATGAAATAAGTGTTTGGTTCTCATTGAGAATCATCTCTAGTCGTACATGATGATTCAGAGGAAAGCCAATGATATGCTCTCCTCTTAATTCAATTTTTCTTTTCTTTTTTTTCGTCAAAAAGATGAATGCTAAGCCTTCTTGCGCGCCGTTGCCCCAATCTGATACGCCGTAGAATTGCCAAATGAATGATGCACCTACGCTCTGGCTCCGTCTGCACCGCCTTCCCGAGCATCCTCGCCCTCTTCCCGAACATCGCCTCCTGTAGCATCGGCACCAGCGCCCCCACTACCGCCGTGCGGCTCGTTTGAGCGCTCGTTCTCGTTGCTGTCTTCCATGTGCTCATCGCCGTCGTCGTCGCGGTTATCTCCATGGCGGTTGATATCGGACAACTCTCGAGCAACATCGACTTCCTCGCCTTGTAGGAGATTGTCGACAATTTCGGCAATTTTGCGGTCTCGATGGCTTAGGTGGCTCGGGTCTCGGGCGCCCCGAGCACCTTGTGGCTTCGACTGCAACCAGAACAAGTAGCGGGTCGACGACGAGAGGAACTTGAGGACGAATATTCGGCCGTTTGTGTGGGGAGTCTGGCCGGCCTCGGCTTCGTAAGGGATAAAGTGACCGTCCGTAGGGACCATCACGAGGTCTAGATCGGGCTCATCGAGTGGGACTGACCGTTCCCGCCAGCAGAAATGGATGAGATCTATTGGGCATTAGCACTACTACGGGATTGCAGTGTCAATTGGAGTCGATGAGCGTGTACCATCTTCGTGGTATAGATAGATATAACCAGGAGCCGGCAGGGCCTTGACCTTGTACGGTTTTCCTGACGTCTAAGCTCATATTAGTAAGGGTGCCCATTGAACGGCAGGATCATTCAGGACAAACATCGAGGTCACATTTGCCCGCCTTGAAGGTTATTATGGGCGTTATTGATGCCATTTTCGGCGACTGTAAGATGAGGGTGCTCGAATGGGGTAGAGGATTGTTACTATGATGTGTTTCGCAGGTTGGTGGGCTGTTTTCGATGTTGAACGGTTTGATTTTAAGATGGATGAACGCCAACGTTGCAAGGCTACAGGTGAGCTTCGTCACTGGTAATGATGTAGCAGGGGTACCTTTGCCATCCGAGGACCCCACCTCAGGCAGGTGCTTTAGGTAACCCAACATACCTGCTTCGTAGCTTCTGTTCTAGGGCAGCAGGCACACTACCTAACCTAGTGCATTTGCCACTTTTACAGCACGCGACGTATCGGGCCTAGCGTATTTTCCGCTCATTCTCAGACAACTTGAAGCTCTGAAACTTCTTGAAGTTGTATGATCAAGGGAACTTAGGTACTTTATACCTATACTATTTATACAGATAGAAACGGCTTTTAAAATGGTGCCCAGCGGAAAATTATTGGCTACTTGGAGGTAATGTTACGACTAGTAGCAACGGATACTATACAATTTACCCCTCCTGTGGGCTATTATGCGCCGGCAGGATGAAAAGTGCTAGTGTTCTCGCTTCAATGAGGTCCTTTATCATTCAATTCATTGCCCTTATAATATTCTAGTCGCTGTTGACTTGAACGTTTTATTATAATTAGAAGACTCTTCTACCTAGTGGCAAGGAGGTTTTCGTTTTATTGAACCTACGAGCTACGGGAGCCCTAGCTCCCCTATTCCGTCCAAATTCGCAGGAGGACCGGGTATACAACAGAAGCTACTGTGATAAAAAACCGATGTAGTGACGCTCATTTTGACTGTTCTAATCTCTGGAATTTTTTTATCTTATTTTTTTAGTAAATACACTATTCGTCTTACTGCCTCGTTTGCTGTAATAAAGACCTGTCTCTTTATAGCTCCAAATGACGTTGATGGTACCGTGCTATGAAGCACGGTCTAGGGAAGAACACTCACGTATCGCTTCAATATTATTGCTTCCCTGTATCTAAAGATTTTTCTTTCTGCGTAATATGGCCTGAGACGGTTGGACCACAGCCTGAATGTTGCCAGCGAAGATATCCCGAGCCACGGCCTCTAGAGTGATAAACCCGAGCCATACGCAGGACGAATCTCAAGCTAAGCGAACTTAAACTAGCATCAAGGAAAGGAGACCGGAACAATCTTTAATATGTGATTCAATGTGAGAGAATGGACGTAGAAGCACAACACGGTGTGTATAGAATTAAGGAGTCACAGATTTCATCTGCCTCTCGTCTCTTAATATAATTGTACAGGGGCTAGAAATTAATACATTAAGGTATTTATAAGTTTAAGGCATTACAATGACACAATGGTAAGAGAAAGTGACGAGGAAACACATAATAAGAGCGAGAATGATGCGTGTCGATAAGACACTACCAATGAAGGCGATGTTGTAACACCGCACGACTGACATATATCCATCTATTCTTCATGCCAAACTAAGCTCACTTTCATGGACGACTCTACCATTCTCAGCTGTTACCCCGTCATTGACGTTACAGAGAGTATATTTCTGAGGCTCCGCCACGGCCGCAACCAAGTACGGCCCCAAAAGGCCGTGTTCCCCGCCAGCCAGGTAGACCTTATCACCTGGACGAAATTTGCTCTGATATATCCTCAGCAGGCAAGAAGGCTATGTGCATTGAGAAATGTACATACAGTAGCAGCATAGCTCTTGATTCGGGGTCTTTGGCCGCTGTCGTCGGTTTCACCCTGATTATCTGTCGACTGTAGCAGACATTAACTATCTCATAACCTAATTAAATGCTGGAATAGCTCAGCTTACCAAATACTTCTCACTTTGAGACGCCATTGAAATCCAGCGACCGGTGACAGGTCTTACATACGTGACAGTGTAATATGTAGTTTGATTACTTAAGTATCGCTGAGGAAATGCTAGAGAAATCAAAGACTATTAAACACAAATCAATCTACAGAAGTAATGTGTAAAAAGGCAAGGCAGACTGACCTCATTATAACTTGATACCTTGGTAAGGATGCGAGCTGCGCCCCAGAAGTGAGGGGCTCCATATGTCCTTTCAGGCGATCAGGCTTACCTCCAACCACACCACATGCGACTCCTCTGTAAAATGCGCATCATATTGATCGGTCATAATTCTAGGTAGCTTGAAGATGTGCAGAGTTCGGTTAGATTTTGGCCTGAATATTGTTTCGAAGATTCTTGAACACTAACAAAAGACGACAGCACTGACTGACTAGAAACATGTCTCAGCCAGTGCAATACTCTGGTAAGATAACACACCAGCTACCAGGCCACATCAGTACCTACTAATATTGTGGCAGTCGATAAATTCAGACCAGGGTATCCCAGGTATGCAGCGCTGCTGGCTTCTCATCCCACCTTTCACAATTTTCGTCGTTTCAGTCGAGTGCGCATGAGACTCTTACTCGCAGCGCAAGACCGGGTGGCCGCTCTAGAGCAGCGCCTGGACCAGCTCGATGAGCAGGAAGACCGTCAGCTATTCCTTGGTTGCATGCGCCGGGACAGCAATGTCGAAAGGCAGCAAGTGCTATCTGACTTGAAGGGTGCGCTCGCGGAATACGGTAAAGGAAGCCTAATAACGGCAATACCATGTCGCGGGACTAATGCGAGTATAGATGGCATGCTAGATAAATGCCGTGGAATAGCGTATCTGCCATCATCAAGACAGCGGGATGTGCAAAACTTGAAAAACTGGGTAGATGGTACTGCCTGTCTGGATCGCCACGAATCGAGCTACCTGGATCATAAAGATGATTTAGTAAATACGGCCGAGTATTTAGAGAAATCAACAGCATACACGGAATCACTTGTTGAAGAATGTGTTATCTTGCTGGAGAAATTTATACCCAAGGTGAGAGCCCTCATTGCCCGCTATATGCGTAGTTATAGTTAATCTGACGGAGGCATAAGTAGGTCTTACCAAGACTGTCCGATATCCGTTTAAGTACGTACAGAATCACGTCGGATGATCATGTATTGCTATTAGGGCCCGCACTACAGAATTTCAGTCGATTCTTGGTCGTTATAGCTGCCACACTGGTGCTTATGGGCCCAACAATCGTCTTGTTTAACATAACCGGCTCTTCGGGACGTGTAGTGACAAGTGTGTTTTCGGGCGTTGTCTTTCTCATGGTTCTATCATTCTTCACCCGGGCAAAAACATCAGAAATGCTTGTCGCAGGTGCAAGGTACGATGCTGATCCCCAATTATGAAGATCAAGACCGCTAATTCGAACAGCTATGCAGCAGTGCTTGTAGCTTTTACCGCAATGAATGTAGCGAACACAGGGGTCGGTGCTTAGACGGGTAGGTAAGTACTGTACCAGTTATTATACAGTAACACACTAATTAACGACGTTAGTAACATGTCAGATGGGCTGAACACCCCTTCTTAGCTCATTAATAACTCGGTGCTCAAAGGCTCTTGCTGGAAACGATCCTCTGCCGTCATCAACTCGATATTCGAAGTGAAGTATGTGAGAGGTTTGATTCTACTATTGGATATTGAATGAGGCGGGCGGCATTCCAGGGCCAGGGCTGGTAATTAAAGAGCGCGTCTCTTGGATAGCGGATGAATGATATCGAAGGGAGCAACTATCGTGAGATCAGGGATGGTTACTTGCATGAAGATGGCATCGATCGGATGAAATGAATGTTGTAAGTCTAAGATACAGCCACCCACATAGGTAGGTAATAGGTACTAGGTAGTTGCAATCGTGCTCCGTACCTACTCTGCGTATCTTAAGTGAAGCTAGGTACTTAGGTACCTGTTTAGGTGCTTGCCTTGGGACATAGCCATGTCCCTTTTAGATTGAACTGTGGCTTGATATAATTTTGTCAAGCCACAGCCCACCACAGACCACCTGGATTTAATGTGGCACCCCCACAGGGCTTCGGTAAACCCACCAAAACCATCTTGCATTTTTGCGCAACGGGAAATTTGATTGACTACTCGACAACCACAACCGTCCGCTAATACTAACCACCACTCCCGCCAACAGTCACCATGTCGCAGCCGAGCACGCAGAAGAAGTTCGGAAAGTCGACCCGGGAGGTCCCTCATCATACCCAGAAGGCCCAGAAATGGTACCCTGCTACAGATGAGCCCAAGCCTAAGAAGGTGAGTTGCAGCGATACGATAGCGATGCATTTCACATCACGCCAATTTAGCATATACAACATGCGAGTCCGTGTTATTTGGGACTGTCTGGAGGTCTGGATGAGCAAGAGATGGGCAAATTGCGTGGGCAACTCTGCAACAATCGGAATATTGGAAAGGGTGGATTGGATGGATTGGACTGGATCAACGACATGGACAAGGCGCACGAGCTTTTGCTATTCAAGCTTTCGGACCAGAAGCTGATTATCATCGCTATAGGTTCGCAAGACCCTTCGACCTTGGGCTGCCCGCGACTCCCTCCAGCCCGGTACCGTCCTCATTCTCCTGGCCGGCCGATTCCGAGGCAAGCGCGTCGTGCTTCTCAAGACTCTCGACCAGGGTGTTCTCCTCGTTACTGGCCCCTTCAAGATCAACGGTGTTCCTCTGAGACGCGTAAACGCCCGCTACGTCATCGCCACATCCCAGAAGATCGATCTTGCCGGTGTCGACCAGGCTAAGATCAACGAGATCGCCGAACCCAAATACTTCGCTCGCGATACCACAAAGGATAAGGCCAGCGAAGAGGCTTTCTTCAAGCAGGGAGAGCAAGCACAGGTACGAGAGAGGCCCGAAATAACGATTATCCCGGAGGTGCAAGAACTGACGAATGTTGTTCTACAGAAGAAGGAGGTTAGCAGCAGCCGAGTAGCAGACCAGAAGGCCATCGACAAGGCTCTGATCGCCAACATCAAGAAGGTAGACATGCTCGCCAGCTACCTCGCCAGCTCCTTTAGCCTACGCAAGGGCGACAAGCCCCACGAGATGAAGTGGTAACCAACTTTAACGACGGCATGGGGGTTTCTCGATCGGTTATGATGATGCTTTAGAGGGAAAAACACTCACAGATTGCGGAAGGCGAATCGCGGAAACTGGGCTGGCTCTGCCAATTTGCATCTGGACGTTGAGGCATCGGTCACATTGATTCTGGCGTCTGTAATTGAGGTTTTTAGTCAATAAAAAAGACTACAAAGGCATCACAATGGTTGTTTGATCGAATCGATCGGTGTCCCCTGGGCTATATATGGCAGAGTGAAACAGAGGCTGCGGCGAGTGTCTGTTTCGATGCGCTGCTCCGGCTGGTGGATTGCTCCGCAATCATACAAGTAGCGAGCGTCTACTCTACTAGTCTCTACTCTATTGATCTAGAAGTATCATGAGCCGACTATGAATTGATGTGGTTATCGCTACTCATACATAACGCATTTTCTTTCCCGAGATGCATCGCTAGAACTGACTTATATATCTAACCAAGAACACAACAGGCGGAATATGACCTCAAGATTCCCGTTTATAATAAGCTTCTCATATCATATGACTGGGTTCGTTGTCAAATAGAGCGTTCAGCCCAACTTTGAATCATGCCCTCAGGCGTAGCATCGTAGTGCTTCAACGTGACCTTGCCCGTAGCCTCGTCGAGGAACGTGTTGGCCTGCACAAATACTTTCCTAGGCTGTTTGTTAGCAAGGACTTCATCGCGTACCTTTTTGCCCCAGAACTCAGGGTCGACATTCGTCATGTCGCCGAAGAACTTCGTCCCGGCCTCGACGTCCGCCGTAGATTTATATACGTGCAGCTTTTGCAGGTATTCGCCAACGGCCTTGCGCCCTACCGTAGGGATCTTGGACCGGTCGAGCCTGATCACGGCACCCTTGAGGTCGTCGCCCTCGTATTCGAGCTTGCAGAAGTCCTCGCCTGCTTGCAGGAAGCATTGCAGGATACTGAAGCGCGCCTGCGAGTGCGCCTGGCCCCATTTGCGGCTCTTGGGATCCCACATCTCGAGGGAGACGAGACCCGCACGAGCCATGCTGAGGTACGAAGCATACAGTACGTCACCGGCTTCGCCGTCAAGGTCGAATGACCCGTCGCCAAAGCCGAAGATCTTGAGGACCGGGAACTCGCAGCCGAGGAACATCGCGACGAGCTCGGCGCGGCATTCTGAAAACTAAGAGTTAACTATGCATAGCGGAATATTGCTTGCTCTGGAAATAAGCCTAGCTGATAAAAGGGGAAGGGAGGGATAGACAAGATAAGACGGGATATCACCTACCCTCGTATGCGCCGGCAACGCTTCCGAAGACCGAGCCCCAAGTCTGGCCAATCTTATACCACGTAGTGACAGGCTTGTTCGTCAAGGGAGAAATCGGCGGGTTCTCTTTATCAAAGTTGAATTTCCCTGGGGAAGTCTCTGCCAGCAACTTCCCACAGCCGTGGCCGGTGAGTTCGTGCAGACCGACTTGTACCTCAAAAGCACTATCGCGGTATTTCTTGTAAACCTCGAGATCCTCTTCCGCGATGAAGGGAACCTTCTCATTTGGAGCCTTCGCATTGAGCACATTGCCTAGTGACACATTTTTGAAACCCTCCCTTTGCCGGATATCGTCATAGTTGGGGATATTAATACCAGCAGGGATTCCGCTTCCTGCAAAGGTGAGTACTTCTAAGGAGGTGAAATCCGGAGACAAGAACTTGTCCTTCTCAAAGTCCTTGCTCCATGGCAAAAGAGGAATTAGGGATGGCGCGGCGTCGACAAGAGCCCCAAATGCCCGCGTACGCTCGAGGTTCACAACGGCAGCAAACCCCTCCCATTCGCCTCTGATGCCGGCTGGGTCTCGATAAGTTTCAATGAAGCCAATGTTAGATTCTACCATCGGACCCTTATCACGAATCCAGAACCTCTGGCTGTCTTTAAAAGCAAGAAGCGAGCCGTCCGTGAAAGATTGAGTGTATGCATCATACATCTTATGTTGATTCTCGTTATCTCCATTCTCGGCTGCTTTCTTCGTGTTGGCGGCAACGGCAGCCATCTCCTTAGAGTAATCTCCGTAGACCAACCTGATTGTTTTCCCAGTTAAGACACCATCATCGAGTTTGAATTCGGTATCTTTCCCGATATCGCCTCCTTCGCTGGGAATAGAAGCATCGCCCGAAGCAATCAATATCTCAAATATGCTGCCATCGGACCTCTTGACTAACCGGGTATTCTCCGGTAGTAATCCTTTCTTCTCCATCCATGCTGAGACAGCATCTATTTCAGCCTTGGTGATGTCAGGAGAATCAGGGTAATATGTTGTCATGTGACCCTGGTCGGGATAGCCCATATGGAGAAGACCAGGCTTGTCAGCGGAGAAAATGGCACCAGCAGTGGCTTGGTAGTAGCGCTGCGCTTCCGGAGAGGTCGCGGCGAGGGCGGCAAAGGCAGCCTCCGGGCATCTCGGAAGAAATTTAGCGTCACCAAAGCTCTTGTAATTGCCATTGTTTCCGAGGAATTGGGCCGCATAATTGAAAAAGTGATTCAGGTCTTCATCAGAGACACCAGCCTTGGTTTGCAAGCTTTTCCAGTCCCCGCCCGACGACTTATGCAAGGCCAGAATGAAGTCGAACTAAGCCATGGTCAACACTGGCAAATGGTCGCATAACTGGGTTGGATGGCAGCTCACGATTGGCTCCGACTCGGGTGAGATCTGCCTCAACACGACCCTGGTGCCCTCAAAGGAAGCCCTGCATTCGTCCAAGGTTAGCCGTGCTTGATGCGACGTGACTTCGGAATGCAGGGCCGACTAACCTGCTAATGAAGTGGGCATAACGTTTCTGTTTATCGGTGAGAGGATCAAAGTGCGTCTCAATTTCTAGTCTCACAACGCTAGGAGGCGCATCGGCGAGATAATGCTTTAAATCTTGGGCATCCATAGCGATTCCGCGGTGAAAGCGAGGATTGGGCAAGAATGAGCTCGGCAGATAAGTTGACGGGCAAATATTCCCACGTCTTACGAGCGGAACGATGTGTCGTCGGTTCAAGATTCTCAGGATCGAAGCAGGACCTCGAGACAGAGAGGAGAAGGGACTCATTAGGGTGGACAGAAACAGAGGGGGAACTGCAACACTCTATTGGCTCGATGTGAGTATCCAGATCGGTTTAAGGCGGATGCCTACATGTAAGTTAAGTGCTACTAACCCAGGGATGCATACCTACATACGTCCGTTATGTTACAGCCTGAAGATTCTTGCTGCACTGTGCTGTACTCTAGAGACACCTGGTATTTTATAACGATGCTCCTCTATTTTCGTTATGTTCATCAGTATCAAATATCCTTTCGTCTACTTATACTTTTCAACTTTTTCCTTTCCGAAGAAAGAAAAAAAAGGTTGGATGAAATTTGTAAGTGATGCAGTACCAGGTGGGCGGCATTGACCACTCACGTGCCCATATGTGATGACCCACGTTTTCACCCTGGGCGAATTATGATCGCAGTTTTCCTGAAGCTATTCCTCTTTTGGTCTAGCTGTACGCCCAAAGAAGCTACCTAAGCTTCAGAATACCTATCCTCGAACAGCCTCACATACAGTAGATACCCACCTAGGCAGGTACCTACTGACACATACACGGTACTCCACATGCAGTTGCATGACTGGCAGCAACCCTCCCCTTCTTGCGCCCGACTCCTCAACATGGTTATTTCGGCAGCACCCTCCGTAGGTGCCTCCTGCGACCACACTTCTGACGAAATCTCTAGGCACGATGGAACCTGCATTTCTCTCACCGGTCCTTTCGCAGATCCGTTCGCAAGATCCTTTCTCACCGAAACCGGTGAAGAGATTCCCAAGAGAAGACCTCTAAGCGGCTCTACTACTACGCCATAGGTACTACCGTCTTGTTCGTTACAATAATTCTCCATTCCACCACAATACGAGGACGCTATCATGTAGGCAGCTTAGAGACCAAAGCAGCCCGGCTTCAAGCTTGCTGTCGGGCTTCCCGATGCGATGCCTCCCGCCAATTGTAGTAGACGCCAGTGCGACAGCGTCAACGACTTCGAGCGTCATACTCTTTTACCAAAAGACCCATCTCCGTAAATATTTTGCAATTCAATCTACGGAGTTCAGTATCCGTTGTATTGGATGTAGGAAACACTAGGTAGTATCAAGGTGCATAGTAATAAAATCATGCTTTGGATGAATGTGTCACTGATCTCCATTGTTTCAAAGAGCCTATCGACAAATTATTATTTGAATACGAGGTTCAAAGTATTGCTGATTGTAGATCGACTTATCATAGTCGCTTTCAAATACCGAACAGAACGGCCATACATAGCCCGTGTTTACATTTCCGCTCTAGGGTACGGTTTCGTGAAACAAAAATCTACAGCGAAAGTATACCAGGCTTCAAAGAACTGCAAAAGATTCTAGAACAATAATGGTTGAGATCTTATTCGACGTTATACAAGTCGTGAAACGCAGTTCGTGATACTGGAAATGATGCTGTCATCACGTTTGTGTTCTAGAGGCCCTTCAATAGCTTGTTTATCCAGCTAAACCTCGACCTATACAGAAATACCGGTGCATTATCTCAAGTCATCGGCTAGAAGATATTTCTATTGCTGGTCGAAGTTCTAATAGCGCCTGGGTGATTTTAGTTCAATGTCGCAGCTGTCCAAAATCAGATGTCAACAACTTTGTGAATGAGCACCTCCATGGCAATTTATCTCTCATAAGGCTGTAGACAACCTTGTGTCTGGGCCGCCGAAACCCCTCGGCCTCGCTAGGCATGCTACAATGTAACGGCTTGAGCCAACTTAAGGCCTTGCTGGGCCAATCCGGGATAGGGTCCAAAGTAAAGCTAGTAGTAGTAATTGTTAGAGATTAGCACACTGATAATAATTATTCACGTATGCATGCATGTGAATATCGCTTCAAAAACCCTATATAAGCCTATAAGGCTCATAGTAGCTGTATTCAGTTTGTGTGGCAAATTTGGTTGTTGATATAGGAAGCCCTTCTTACCTCTCAGGGGCAACAATGCCTTCATTTTCAAAGAGGCATCTAGAGCCACCGGGGCAATAACGGTAGCTTTCTAATCTCCTTAGTCTTCCGATGGTTACTCTCCTGCTTCGCCGCGGCAAATGCGCTTTGCGCGCGGTGTTTTGCCTTCTTCTGTCTGGGAGAAGCGCTGCTTTCGTGTTTGGCAGGTCATTTTCGGAGGTATGTACCTCGAATGCTAGCCCGCCGTTGACAGGACTCCCTTGCTCTGCATTATTTGCAAAAATCTACTAGTTTCTCGGCCACGTGACTGGAGGCAGGGTGAACCGAGCCTGTAAGAAAACGGCAAGCACGCTACCTAATGTAGGTAAGCTTTATTTCTTAGGTACAGGTACGATGTGTTCGTCTCCCCAGAATCCGCACTGACCCGCCATGTGTACTGTATGTACATACCGCTGTCACCAGGGTAGCATTGTACCTCAAACGAAACCACGGATCTTTTCTAGAAAGAAAGGTGGGGTTGCCCAAACCCGCCAGCCGCCTGGGCTACTGACGTGTGTCGGCCGATATTCCGCAGCCTCTCTCTCCTCACCTTCCTAAATACCTAATTACTAGCTATCAGCTTCTGCTATCAGCATGGAATACCTTTCTTCGCGTGGCCACGATCGAGCTGCCTCGGTTGGTCCCGAACGACTAGAGCTAAGAAGCATAAGTTGACGCCTGATCAAATCTCACTACATCACTGCAGCCCAACGCGGGTCGAATGCTGTCAGAAATATCGGCAGTCAGCTAATGCACCGACGGGACATAGCAATGTGTATGCCGTACCGATTGATACCGATTGATACCGAGTCCTATTAGCCCATTAGCCTTTTCTATCATGCCAATGATGCCATCGTGGTGGTCCCTTTGACTCTACGTCACACTGCAACTCAGGGATGGTCGGAGAAATCTAAAGAATAGCTTGTCGCGAGCCGAGAGCAGCTAGTGAAAACTAGGTTAGGAATATGAGAGAAAAGTGGTCTGTAATCCTTGGTAAGAGGTCGCATGAACAGTGGGCGGTGGCATGCAGGTGAGGTTCGGATCGTCACAACCATGAGTCCATCTGGTAAAACGAGCTCTTGGACGCTAGCGCACGCAGCCACAGCCATATACATGCCGTGATCGTGGTGAAGATCACTTTTATGTGGACTAGGTCTTTGGGACTTGTACCGCACGACAAAGGCGGCACTCAATTGCTGACGCTGCGAGTGATGATGTCGCCATTGGGCAACCATCGGCCAACAGTTCTGCATGGCACGATTAGTTGGCTATGTCGTGTCATTTGCCCAGTCACTAAGCATCTTGTTAACTCTTTCGGTATGCCGGATAAAACCTCACAATTGTTCGAAATATCATGCAGACCAGAGATCCACACCTTCGGGAAGACTGTTACTTCGTGGAGGGCAGAAGAGCTGTGGACCAGCAGAAGATCAGCGTCCATAGACGAATGAGCTTCTCGCAAATCTATAGGTATGTATATCAGGGTTGCTCAACACATAGTCTCCGAACAGCTAATAGAAACGCGAGTGTCCGTGCTGCGATGCAACAAGAGCAAACCGGACCGATACACCACACCACCTAGGCGGAGCCCCTTTCTCAGAGCCGCGGTGGATGTTGAATGATACCAGGCCTTCATACTCATCCCTGAGGGGCACAACTTTCTGTGTGCTTCATAAATTACCAATATTATCCACAATGGTAACAATCCAGGGGCTGCGCCGCCAGACACTACCCACCGAAGTGCGAGGAGTGGAGTAGATGGCTCCGAAAAGCAACCTCGCTCACATGCTCCTGCTGCGATCTTGAGGATACATCATAAAAAATCTCTTGCCTCTATTAAGATCATTCCTGCGCTAACATCCTGATCGTCCAAGTGGCGGCAAGGCCCTATCACTATATAGCCCGACTTATGTAGTTTATAACCCGGTCTACGTATGGATTGACACTAACAAAACCACATGAAGTTGCGGAGCTTCCAATCAATAAGAGAAAGAAAAAAAAGCTAGACAGCCCCCACGTTGGTAGTCATATTTCTTTGGCCATCTGACCCCCACTTTATTCCGGTTGATTCTCAGCGACGCCCATATGTGTTTCCTCTTTTTGATCCTTGATAGTATGAATATGTGTGAGATAAAACTGTTCTGGTTTTACCTGTAAGGCAGGGCGACATCGAGGTTGCCGCCCTGCCAGAAACATCTGAACGAAGGTAATATACACGGTAAATACGCGGGGGTGGAGTCTGTACCGTGGCGCAAAGCCTTTCCGCCAACGAGATAACTCCCGTATTCTGCTTGCTGGCGACAACAGATGCTCATCTGATTGAAATTGTGGGCCGAGTGGTCGTCCTGGTTCAGACGAGTAGGATGCTGCTATTCTTGATGAATCGGACCACAGACGGCAATAAGCCCTACGTACAACGTCGAGTTACACTGCGTGTTGGGCTGGAGGCATCACATTATATTGTGTACATATCGTCATATGAGACCACACCAGCGGACGTCCCGTTATAGCCCATTAAGAGTATGAGAGCTTAGTCAGCACGGCAGCTCTGATACCAAGCCCGTAACCGCGCATAGCGAAGTTGATATATGCAAGTTTGAATTCAGCTTGGTCAGGATCGTAAGTGTGCAATTATACATCGGAAGAATACGCGGGCCAGAGAAGTCTGTCGAGTCCACCGCTGGGCATTGTACCTAGTGGGTAGGTAGGTACCTGCCTCCCACCTTCAAATTGTTGAAGGTACGGCACAATACTACCCCACACCAAGGTTAAGTGTCTAGGGTAGGAATCTTAGGTAGTACGAGCTCACCCCACGTTGGGTCGGTCCCGCACTGCATATCGAGGGTGCTGATTGGCCAAAGACCTGTAAAAATTGCCTTGTTTGACATTCCCGACGAGTAGGTACTTTCTCATCTTCAGCATCTGCTGGGCCGTCCCAGCTCAGTTCTGCCGTGGGTCAGGGTCGTTTCATCGGTCTCCCAGTCAGAGCTCCAATCTCCATTTCGCCTCGATCGGGCTGGGCGTTAGACTCTCCAATGCGGTGGACGCGGCCGGCCTCGCTTGCCGACAATAGATTGGACTGGATGCAAATTCGTTTCTGTCATACAAAGCTAGTAACTAGCGAGACCTGCTTATAAAAATGACTACACCCACGCTGCCTCGGCGTGGACTGCTGCCACCTCTTTCTGTCAAGCTCCATCTCCTACTGAGTAGTTACCGCCTACATCATCGTTCGATCCAGTAGCTGCCCCTTCCTGCTATCACCTCGACCTCGTCTGGTGTTGCAATCTTATTTTTCTCTTAGCTCTTAGTTTTCCGCTGGTCAATTTGCTTGCAACACTAAGGTCTAGCTTCGCCAGTTCTCCGTCCAGGAGCCAAGCGTAGTTTAGTACCCAACCGAGTCAACACGAGAACAAATCGAATCTAACGTCATATCTCCGGATTATATTTCGAAGACAAATTCCGTCTTAGCCTTTCTAGTTGAGCCCACAAGGCCGGAAAAGACAAGCACTAGAAACGTTCGGCTAGCGAATGCTAACCTACAACACTCCGGTCCTGACGACCGGGGAGCCTGCATCAGTCAACTCAATGTCATCTACGCTGGATCCTCTCGGACTGCATACACAATCCATCAGTGCTGAGAATACGCCGGCCATGTCTGGAAATATAGTTCCAGATGCTGCCGGCCAACCAGTACGGGAAGTCCACCACATCTGGCTGGTCACCGGTCCGGCTGGATGCGGCAAGACGACTGTAGCCGAATACTTGTCTCATTCTTTAAATCTGCCCTACCTGGAGGGCGATAAGGTATGTCTAGTCTTGCTTGCCCCTAGCTGCCGCCGTGCAGAATGTTAATACTGGTCACAGTACCACCCAGCAGCAAATATAGACAAAATGTCCAAGGGCATCCCGCTGACAGACGCTGACCGGTGGGACTGGCTCACTCTCTTGCGCGAGGAGTCTCTCAAGCAGCTCGCGTCAGGGGCCAAGGGGGTGATTCTCACCTGCTCGGCGCTGAAGCGCAAGTACCGAGACGTTATTCGAGTGGCCCCGTATTTCTCGCATGATGTCTTGCTGCACTTCATCTACCTTCATGCTCCGGAGGCCGTGCTCCTTGATCGCGTGGGCCTACGACAGGGGCACTACATGGGGGCCAACATGGTGCGGAGCCAATTCGAGATTCTCGAACCACCTACCGCGGACGAAACCGATGTGATCAGCGTCGATGTGAGCGGCCCCATCGCCGGGGTGCTCCAGGTGGCGCTGGAACAGGCCACGAACGAGATGAGCGCCGCCGCTGTTTAATCAGATCCGGCAAATGGATACACTGGGTGGCATGCAGATGCATGCACTCGCACGCATAATCGCACGATAACCATTACTGCAGCCCACGAGACGGAAATCACTGCCCAGTTGGGATGGCGACATGACTCCCATCACGTGAGTTTATAGCCTGATTTTGATACCGTTGCATTTTCTTTTTCGTTTTCCTTTGGGTGCGTGGGCGTTTTGACAGCTGAAGCTTGTCGCTGTGTCGGGTCGTTGCTATCAAAGCATTACATTACAGGACTCGGGGCCCGCAAGGGAGAGCGCGGCCCGGGGCGTCCCCAGTACCATCGGTGTTGTGATTCGTCTGCAGTCGATAGGAGGTATCGTGCAGTCGAAGGGAACTCTCCTTACGGCATTGCACAGCACGCCCTGCCTTTGTTGCAGGCTAGGATAGATAGGGCAATGTTATTGCTTTTTTTGCCACGGGCCTAGTCAAGGCCACTTTTACTATTTCATCTCCCACGAAAAAGATGATGCCGCGACGTTCGTTCCACAATGCGTACTATGTTAATTACTATGTGACGATAAGATTTATCGGATACGGGGGCCCTACCAAACGCAGCATGGGAAAGCCACAAAAACCCCAATACGGGTTACGTTCTTCCGTCCGATATGCTGGCATCATCATTTTCCTGTCTCTCCGCGGCTCCCCCAAGCGAATCGGATACTAGTCCATCGTCGTACACAGGTATGTCTATGTTACATTGCTTTCTGCTGCTGCTGCTATATCCCCATGCATGGGATTTGGTATCTTCTTTTTCTCACCCTCGGTCGCCAGATGCAGCACCATGCATAATTCCTAATCTCACCTGCTATTGCCTGGGCTCTGCTGTGCGCTAAGGGGGCATTTGATTCGATGCGCTTTGGCACCAGGTTGCCGGATGCCAAGCATCTTCCTGGCTGTCGGCATCATCTGTACGATCACATTCTTACTGGCAGATGTTCCTAGTGGTTGTATCCATGCAGTCTATTTATGGGGCGATATAGAAAGTTCTATTTCAGGCCTAAGCGGTAGTCAGGACTCAGTCCCAATTCAACTCACTTTGCATCGACCCCAGTTCTCGATCCTAGCCTCCGGACCACTTTTTCCAGACCATGGCAAATCGAAACGGTTCCGGATAGCTGCATCAAAGCTCTACGGTGAACTGCAACTGTATGAATACAGTAAACCTTCGGCTAGGGACCAGTGACATCCTTCCGGCTCACCGCAGCTGGAGGATCATGCTGTCAGGTTCCTCCACAATCTTTCTGACGATATCGGCGGCCCGGGCCATGGTCGCTCCATCGATGACACGGTGATCGGCGCTCCAGCTGAAGTTGCACACTTGCTTCTTTATCACCCTGTTGTCCGCATCAAAGGCAGGGACAGTACGTATGCGTCCGATTCCCAATATCGCCACCTCTTTCTCGACAATGACCGGCGATAGGTAAGTTCCTCCTATATTTCCGATGTTGGACACGGTGATGGTACCCCCACTCAGATCCTGCACGGCGAGCTTGCCTGCCGCCGCGCGGGACTGTAAACCTGCCAAATCACTCGCAATGGAGAGCACATTCTTGGCACCCACGTTCCTGATTACTGGCACGAGGAGTCCCAAGGGTGTGTCCATGGCCACGCCGATATTGTGCTGGCTACGGTAGACTAGCGCAGGCTTGGATGTTTCAGAGGAAACGTCCACGCGTGCGTTGAGCATCGGGTACTTGTAAAGAGCAAGCGATACCGCCTTGATAATGAAAGGTAGGTAAGACAACTTGGATACCTCACCTTCTGCGGTCGAGTGTGATAGTACATTGTTCAATCGTCGGCGCAGCTCGTAGAGCTGTGAGAAATCAATCTCGTCGGAATAAAGGAAGTGTGGTATGCTCAATGACCGGGTCATGGCCTTGAACATCTGTTGTTGTGTATTTGTCAGGGCGACGGTAGACTCCGTCTGATTTTCAGCGACACCTGGCGCCGAGACCGGTGGTTCGGGTGTCCTGTTCGCAGGTTGGCCCGCCTGGGCGCCGGAATCCCGCGTCTCAACGAACTTGTATATATCTTCTTTCAACACTCTACCTCCCTTCCCCGTGCCGTATACGTCGGTTATCTCCACGCTTAGTTCTTTACATAGATGGCGCACTGCAGGAGTGGCTAAGGATGCATATCGACCCCTCTCTCTCGGTGGTGACTGGGATATGGTCCCTTCGGGTTCAGATTTTGGCGTACTTGTGCGACCCTCCTCGGATGGTTTTCTTTCATGCGATTGACCCGGAGTTTTAGTTTCCTTGGCTAACGGTTCTGACGTATTACTTTGTGACAACTCGGGTGTGGGCGCGGTTAGAGCGTCTAAGTCCTCCTTCTTAGCATCGCCTATTATATCGATATCCACAAATGGCTTCCCAACTTTAGCCATTTCTCCGGTATCGTAGTATAATTTCTTGACCACGCCGGCGAATCGACTCGTAATCTCGACCGAGGCCTTGTCACTCTGTACCTCACATAAGGGCGAGAACTCCTCGACTCTGGCTTCTGGCTCCACGAACCATTGTATGATTTCGCACTCGACAATGCCTATGAGTATGTCTTAGCTGGCTCGGTTCTCAACGCGTAGGGAGCGAGTTAGCTATGTAGCTAGCCGGCCTACCTTCGCCAATATCAGCCAAAAGCACCGGCTTGATCACTTGCATCCTGCCGGTTGAGTGGAAATCACGAGCAGCGACGTAATAGGCGCCACGCATCTGCGCATCTGCGGCTATCCGGGCTAGCCCCCGGCAGGTCCGCCATTGACGGCGCAATACGCGGGAACCACGCTGTAAAAACATGGTGAATATCGCTCAACAGGCCAGGCTACGTGATCGGATTTTGAAAACACGGGAACGAAGATAAATATGATCAATTGCCTTCATGGGAACACATTATAAGGGAGGAAACAAGTTGTTTCCAGCTGACTGTGGTGCCCCACATTGGTCCGCGTGTAACCGTTGTCTGGGGAAGCCGCGGATGGCCGCTGCCCGCCCGAGGCCATCCCTTGTTACTTAAGGTTATCGCGCCCCCCACCAATGGGTTATCGATAAGTTGCCCCCCAGCATTGCACTAATGATGCAGATCTATGATCTATTGCTGCGTTCCTGCAGCTCGGCAAAGCATCTCAGAAACGAGTTTTTTTTATTATCATTAATTCGCGATGATACGGTGATCTAAGATCTGATAAGCGTTGTTCAATGTTGCCGCCCATTCACGGCTAGCCCCGAGTCTACATGTCGCGTATTCTTGTGGGGTGAAAAAGACAGCCAAGCCAATATGTCGCTGCTCATACGGCAGCCGAGACTGCTCTGCCAGTCATGTCAATCACGATCGCGAGCTTTCCACACGACCGTTCGTCGTTTAGCCTCCCAGCCCCCGAATAGCCCGCCGGATCCTGCAGCCAAGACAAATCCCGCAGATGGCACGCCGAAATCCGCGGCTACTACGGCTACCACAGCAGCAGCGGATTCCCCTGCACAGAAATTCGTGGCCCCGGCTGCGCTTCCCAATGCGCCGAGATCCTACGGCAAGCGTCTCGACGAATTCGAGCCGGTTCCGCTCCCCCGGCCGATCGGCCTTCCTTACCCGCCGGAAATAGGCCAGAACACCGGCATAGAGACCAGGTCTTGGAGACAGCGGCGCAACGACTTTGTAGACTATGACAAGCACTTGGAGAGGCGGAAGTACCTGTATGTTCACCTTGCGTCTTAAACCGAGGAGCGCGCAAGTCTGCATGCAATACGCGCATTGGGGAAAAGAATAAGCCCGGCTAACCACGTCACCGTGTGTTGCGCAATCGGTACAGATTCAGCAAGATGGCGCGGCCGTACTTCCGGGACTGGGGCAACCTGCGGTTCCGGAAGGGCAAGACGTTCATCGCGCCGCCGCGGCTCTTCAAAGCCGAACTATCACTATACTTCCCGAACCTATACGGGCGGGTGTTGCGCAAAGCCGACTACGGTTCCGGGCCCCGGGACACGACGCCGACTTTGCAGGGCCGTGTATCCGTCGTTAGTCTGTTCAGCAACCTGTGGGCCGAGAACCAGTGCAAGACCTTCGTTTCGGAGGCCCAGAACCCGGGCGCAATGCGCCTTCTCGCCGACAATGCGAATTCTAGTGTGGCGCAGCACGTGCGCGTGAATATCGAGGACGATGCGCTTCGCGGTTGGTTGTCCTGGCTCTTCATGGGCCAGCTAAGACGCCAGGTCCCGGGGGACGCGGACCAGGCAAGATATTTCATGGTCCGGAAGGGGATATCTGATGAGATCCGCGAGGGCATTGGGTTCCTGAATAGTAAGGTCGGGTATACGTACCTCCTTGATGCGGACTGCAAGATCCGCTGGGCCGGATGCGCTGATAGCGAGGACCATGAGCGCGAGGGCCTGGTTAAGGGATTGCAGCGGTTGTTGAGTGAGCATGAGGCGAGGAAGAAGTGAGGCGTATGTATGTATGCGTGTGTTTGATAGATGCTGGTTTTGCATGGATATATGGTGTCATAGGTTACGCTGGACTGGACCGCGCTGTATGATAAGAAGACTAGATTACGGATACCCAAATTTCAACCAACATGTGCATCTCGCCTCTTATTCTTGCTGTTGTTGATATTGATGTACAGAGAAAAAGCCGAAGTGGTATGATCCCAACCGCTAAACGCCTTTCCCGCCCCAGAGGATACACTGTGACAAACACGCAATGCCCATCTGTAACGCCTCAAAAAAATTATATGCGCATGCCCTCTGTAAATTCATACAATAAGATGAGAAGCCCAATACGCCCCGCGCGCGCATCTATCTCTTCTTCTCTCAGCATCTTCGCCCTTTCTCGGCTCTTCTCTTTCTTTTTTCTGTCTCCCTCTCTCTCCTCACTATAGGAAGAAGAAGAAGACAACAAAGCAAAAGGCAATAAACCCGCCCATGATGAAGCCGTCGCGGCGCTTGCGGGCGCCGATCTTGCCGATGAGGGTATTGAGGCCGGGGACCTGGGAGGCGGCCAGCGTTATACGGCGGTTTATAGACGCGAGGGTCTCGCGCTGGCGGTGGAAGGACTCGTTGGTGGCGTAGGCCTGGCTCAGCACGCCGTCGACCACGTCGTGCGACCGGTCCACGCGCGCCCGCTCCTCCAGCATGTACTCGGCCTCGGCCGCCTCGGGATTATTCGCCCGGTAGCTCTCGATGTCGTCCCGCACGTGCGATAACAAATGCGCCCGGTTCCGCGCCTCCTGAAGTTTCCCTCGTAGCCGGAGAAGGTCCCGCCGGTGCTCGGCGAGTTTTTCGCGTAAGAGGGAGAGGTTGTTTTGTTTTAAGGCTGATGAGGTCAGGCTCGCTTCGGAGTCGAGAAGGCGCCCGAGCTGTGCGACGACGGATTCTCTCTGGGGAGGAGTCGACTCGTTAGTTGCAATGGTCTATGGTAGACATGTAGGGAGGTTAGATGAGGCGCTTTCACCTTCTTCAGTAGCTCTTCTAGTTTCGACTCGGTTTCTCTCTCCTCCGCGCTCGGCTTCGCCGGTATATTCGATACGGTCGAGTACTGCGAATATGTGTGGAATAGCGACTCGGTCTACAAAAGCTGTTAGGAGTGTTCCTAACTTCGTTTTCGGTAGCATGCTTCGTTACCTGCGATTCTAAACTCCGGGCCTGCTGTCGCAGCTGAGCCCACCCTTGGTTGCCCGTGGCGGCCGCCATCGTAGCGAGTGGGTTATGTATTACTTGACACTTCGGCCAGGAAGACCGGGCGACATGTGATCGATCGTACGCGTGGTTGCAGCAGTGGTCGCGGCAGGGACGGGATCGTGAAATATAGGGGACAGCTGGTTAGGGCGTAAACTGAGAGCTGAGCTTTGTAGTTAGAAGTAGGGAGCTTTCTGCTGCCAAAATGTCTGGTGGAGACGAATCGTAACTCGAGGGTGAAGGCAGCTGAGCAATTGTCGCAGTATGAGATCAAGCAGGTCTTTGTAGTTTAGTGTTCTTGGCCATCTCAGCTTCTACACTGCATCACACTAACTTTAGGGATTCGGCAGGCAAAGCCATGTGCTGGTGACATGATACTTCGTACAGTGTTAATGATTGTTGTTTCAACATCTTCCTTACTGTATGCTGTGTTTCGTAGCCACAATTGCGGCCACAAGCTCAGCCACTCGAAGCAGCTCCACTGCGCAGGACATCGCCCCACATCCGGCCAGTGTCTCAGTCTGGCCCGCTTAAACTGCACGGTTCAGTGGTCTGTGCTTGACTTGGTTTTCCACACAACTCCAAATCTCTAGACCCTAAAAAGAATTTGGCGAAATTTCACGAGCCGAGCGAGACTACCTCCCCCAACGACGACGACAACTCGAAGACCGCCAATTCCGCACCACCACAGCCATTCAAGATGGTAAGTTGCCGGCATCAAAACTTCTCGAGCCGTGCACACCGGACTCACAGTTTGCCCGCTAACCACGCCCAATTTACGTGCAGTCGACGTCTAAGGTCAAGCCCGGTCAGCTCTGGAACAAGAGCAAGGATGATTTGATGAAGCAGCTGGGCGAGCTCAAGACCGAGCTTGGTCAGCTTCGCATCCAGAAGATAACATCATCTGGGAGCAAGCTGAACAGAATGTACGTTTCACGAAGGATGAAGAAAATGATACTCGATATCCACTTTCCACCCCGCCGATGCCGTCCAATCTATATCGAAGCCCGCGATGGGAAGAGAGAGAACCTAGGATGCGAATTGAATACGGACCCGGAAGCTAATACTGTTGTTTTCCTCTTTACAGCCACGACCTGCGCAAATCGATCGCCCGTGTCCTGACCGTCGTCAATCTGAAGCAGCGCCAGCAGCTCCGCCTCTTCTACAAGAACAAGAAGTACATTCCCCTCGACCTCCGACCCAAGCAGACCCGTGCTATCCGCCGCCGCCTCTCGCCCGAGGATAAGGCCAGAGTTCTGGAGAAGACAAAGAAGAGACTCACGCATTTCCCCCAACGCAAATACGCTGTCAAGGTACGCTCTGACTTGATCCGCACGCTGCGAACTACCTGAACCAATCCACCTGCGGGCCATCAATAATCTGGAGTTATATATACTGACGCTGTTGACCGTAGGCTGCGTAAAGGAATTATTTCGGCTTTGGAGGGATTCGGGTACGGGTGTAGAGGGCGTGGTTATTCCCAAAAAAACGGAATCTGACATTTGCATGGCATCACACGGCTTTTTCGGTTCATAGGTGTTACGAGGTCACTTGCAGCCAATGTCGCTGCCCACTGCGCAAAAGAAATCAAAGGATTTGCCTTCGGGCGCTCAAGCAATCGTCATCTACTCTTCCTCCTCCCAACACTACGACGACACGTGACACATGCGCCCGCTCATACATACGACCTCGATGATGATTCGATGCAACCAAGTTCGGATTCGTGGGAGGCGGCTTGTAAGACACTAGAGCTTGATAGTTTACGCGGCGTCTCAAATGATAATCAGGCATGTAGCCTACAGCTAATCATGCCCAGAACAAGGCAACAATTTGTCGTGTACACCGGTGTCTCCACACTAGCCGCTTCAGTGACGTTATTTAGCAACGTATGTGAGCAGTAAACCATTCACAAGTTATGACTGTAGGCCCTGATTATACTTCATTTTGATTATTATGAACTATCGGACAATTATCTTGCTAGCAGGCAGGTAGAGAACCGGGTTAAGATGCTTCATAAGAAACAAGCAGTGTGCTTATAGATGGGCTATGGCATTAGTTACGGTAACTTAGAACTGCAAACGTGCATAAGCAGATTACTATATAAACTTGAAACCGACTCCTTAAGCTATATATTCACGCACCTGAGTATCTAAATGCATATTGCGACTATCGATAAAATTTCCGATCCGCAGTCAGTACTCAAGAAAAGCTAGCTCATCCTTCCAAATCAAACCTTGAAGATGACATTGAGTTGCGCCCTGGTTAAAAGTATAAAGTCGATAGAGGAGTCATAAGTTGCCTAAATAGAGCTTTGCGAGGCATGGCGAAAGATATCGCGAATGTGGTTCACATTGGGTTAGGTGGAACTTGGTCACTTGCCCACACTCTATCTATGAGAGCTTTCTGATTAGGGAGCGAATTAGATACCAGCATCTCTCATAGTTTCCGCTAAGTTGCTTAAACCAATTTCATTCAAGACGTGTATAGTAAGATTGAGTTTCACTCTTGAGGAAGGTCAGTTTCATGTAAGTTGGATTGCTTAAAGGGACAGAGAGGCTGCTTAGGTCAGACTAACTTACACCTCACCTAATCAACAGGCCAAAAAGCGTGGCTCACTCGATTAGGCATTTGCGAGAACACCCAAGGTTACCTACATTTAGTAGATCTCAACCATCCGAGAGTGATTCGTTTACTCACATCGACGATTGTTCCTAAAGCTTAGATAATATTATCGAACCAGGCTCAAGCAAACAACGCCGCATTATGAACTCAAGGTTCGAGTGCCTGTGGAAATTTTTCTTTTTACTTAGGCTTCTTGGTCAGGATAACTTCGAACCTAAAGAAAGAGGAGAAAATTGCACGTGCACACGCGTATGTCCTTATGCACACCGACGCGACCATATAACCTTATCTAACACGGTCTGAAAGTTTATACAAGATTTCCTCGCAAAAAAACAAGGCACATTCATGCGCATCTCCCTCTTTCGCCCTCCCTTAATCAGCTCCAGCGCATTAGGTAATTGTAAAATCCCATAAACTTGGGCGTGGAAGGAGATGATAATACATGGCGATAACCAGCCTTGGCTCAATCTCTTTTTTTCACCTTTACCTTTTTCTTTGCCCCTATCTCGTACTGTCCATCTGAATCCAGTATCATTAGTGAAAAGTCTCGAGTATTGACTCATGTGGCAAGCAGAGGGAAAAAATAGTAGTCTACGAGATATGGCGAAAACCCTTGCTGTGGAGGGCGCACGATGGACTGCTTGGTAGCATAAGCGGTATATTGCCCCGAAGCAAACTAATTGGGTGGTGGACTCAGCGGATCACTTCTCTAATGGGTCTATCCGTGAGGTCGATCCGAGATCATGAGTTCGGGATACAAGTTGATTGAAGTTAGATCTGCTTAGAAGCCGGTGCAGTAATTGATAATTCAGTGCTGCATATACATCTTAGCACATACGAAAGATCTTTATAATGAACTGCTAGAACCCGGATTTCGAAGAGTACTTTGTTTGCATAGAGGCCCCTGAAGTAGCCACTCTTCGTGTCACAATGAATAACCATGGCACGATGACTACATAGCGTAACTGCAATATACACGGATCTCGTGCGTGAATTCGTATAGCTATCCATCATCATCGTCGTCGTCGGTGACGGGAGAAGCCCTGAACCATCAAGACTCTGTTGAAACTTTTTTTTTGGGGGGGGGGGGGGGGGGGGTTTTTTTTTTTTAAAGTTTATATATTTGTAAAGAAAAGCTTTCAAAACGGTTTGTTGGTTGGTGGCAAGCCGGCCAGTAAAGGCGCGACACCATTAGGTGGGACCCC